>OZ010599.1:35442324-35444824 GCA_963932145.1 Acanthosepion lycidas
ATATATATACTTGATAATATATATATATATATATATATATATATATATATATATATATATATATATATATATATCCAGGTATGATAAGAACAAATGGAAAAGAGGGCTTGGAAAAAGTGATACTCACAGGACAGATTGATGACCAAAGGGTCAGTATAAAACAACGCTTAACCTACCTAGTGATATTGAGCAAATGCATATTGTAAGAAGGTTTAGGAGAGATAACATAGAAAACATTTATTAAGAGTAACAATGACAGAAAATAGTGGAGAGCCATGATTGTCAACGTTATGAAGGTAAATGATGAATAGCATATTTTATCGTAACCATTTTTGATTTGATTGTAAATATGCATTTTTTTTTTTTTTGTTTTTAACTTTCTAGAATGCGACCTATATAAATCTTCGAATAGGCTATCTGCTGGACTCGGTAAAATAGAGTTCAAGGCCATGTTTTCGGCCCCGGTAAAATAGACACCGAAACTATTTTGCCGATCTCGGTAAAATAGACACCAAGGCTATTTTGACTGTCCCGGTAAAAAAGACAAGTTTATTTTGTCGGTCCCGGCGAAATAGACATTGAAGTTATTTTGCCGATCTCGGTATAAGAGACACCAAGCTTAATTTGTCCCTCCTGATAAAATAGACATAGAAACTATTTTGCCATTCCCGTTTAAATAGACACCAAGGCTATTTTGCTGATGTTTTAGAACTAAGAATATATTATATTTGAGATTATCAGCACTGTGGTTGTGTGAGCTGTGTAGACAGAATTTGAATAACATGGATTCTCTCATCTGTGACTTTTGTTTTTAGTGAGTGCACTTGAAATTTATTGGCAAGAGAACCATCCCCAAGAGCAAACTTTGAATTTGCAGAGACTGTTATGATTCAAGTGCTTAAAATATCCAGATACTTTTCTATATTTCTTTCACTAATTGATGATGAACAAATGATTTTAACTTGTGTTTTAGTAATAGATGGTGGAAAAGATTTTAAATTGTTTTAACAATTGATTGTGAATATAAATCAACTTTTGTGTTAAATCTGTGTGCTGTTATTTTTAACATTACCAGCCTTCATAATAATAATAAAAAAATATTTACCAGGAAAATAGCCTGGGAGTCTATTTTACCAAGACTGGTATAATAAGTTTAAAAGCTTTTTTGTCTATTTTACCAGAACTGGCAAAAATGCGTCTTACAAAAACCTTCCGCATCTGAAACTGATATAAAAGTTTTAGAAGTTAAAGTTTATAAAATATAAAAATATGAATCAATGTTTCTCAACCGGTGTTCCCGGATCCCTAGTGTTCCGCGAAGGAGTACTAGGGGTTCCGTGAGAAACAGTGATGAATAGGCTAATGCATTTTTTTGGATTAACAATCGGAGAAAATTATTTTGTTTGATAAATCTAAGGATACCATGGACCGAACATATGAGCAACGACGAGGTTTTAGAGAGAATGAAAACGAAAAGGAAACATACTTAACATAAGGAAGAGGCATTTGAAATGTAATGAGGAAGAAGGGTTTAGAAAATCTGATACTCACAGGACGGATAAAGGAAAGAGGGTCAGAGGAAAGCAACGCCCGACGTACTTAAGCAAATGGATGGAAGAACAGGCATTGGGAGAAATAGCAGAAAGCAGAAAGTTTATTAAGAGCTACAAGAGACATGAAGACGTGGAGGGCCACGATCGGCTACGTCATCAAGGAACATGGCTCATAAAGGAGAAGGTATTTGGCGATGTCTATTTGGCGTCAGTGTGAAACTGCCTTCGCTGGCAGGACATGTCGTATATTATGAATATTTTAAGGGTGTTCCAATAACTTGGACCGATTTTAAGTTGAATTAAGTTAAAAATCGGTCCAAGTTATTAGAACTCTCTTATTATGCTCACTATATGAACGGGGTAAATGTTAATAATGGTATGTTATATTTTTATGGGGGGAGGGTACTCTGAGATATGAAAAGTTAAAAAAAAGTAAGAAACTTTGTTCTAGATCATTTGAATATAACTTACCTAATACCAAACGTATCTACAGCGCTTAGTTTTCCCTGTAGAGTCCAGTGCACCGATAATTAGGTGGAGCTATGCTGGTGACAGAGGTGTTCATAATTGATATAAAAAACGATCTTGAACAAATGGTATTCTCAGTATCCTTCTGTAGAACCACATTGCGGTTCTCTCCTTCATCTGTGAACAAATTGTCCAGCATTTACTAGCATATATAAGGACTGATATTGCGTAAGAGTTTACACTATTTTGAGCGAAATTTTTCGATTTCTTAATACTTTGCTTAGATTTTGCAAGGCATCATTCGTTAAAGGAATGCGCTTCGGATTTCAGTGTAGCACTTTCCGCAATCCCTTGAAATTGCTTAAAATGCTTTGATTTCCTCTCTAAAGGCCAGTGCATCGTAAATGAGGTGGTGACATGCTGATGACATAGGTGTTCATATTTGATATAAGAATTATCTTGAAGAAATTTTCATTGTA
>OZ010599.1:35449824-35489824 GCA_963932145.1 Acanthosepion lycidas
ATATGGGCGATTGGTTCTCTTTTTGGAAAGGTTTATAAGTGTTATTTTCAAGATCAAATGTTACGTCTAGAAAATTTACTATTTTCAGGTTAGATGATATTTCTATTTTAAAACCTATATATTTGAAAGCCTTAATTATTTTCTTCTGGAGTTGGGATGTAAGAGGTCCATTAGAGTTAGGTATAATAATGAGACCATCATCCCTGTAAAGCCCTACATTTTGGGGGTTAAGAAATCTGCTCAGAATATCTAAAATATACATCCCTATTAGGTCCGCTATTTGAGCAGAATCAAACGCTCCCATTGGGACATCGAAATTGTCACTGTTATTTTTAAACCAAGTAGTTTCGTTAAGTTTAAGTACAGATTTTCTGGAATCCATTATGATTTTAATTTCCTCGTCAGTGATTTCAGTATAGTTTCTAGCAAAATTTAGGCTATTTTCTAATAAATCTTTAGAAATGGAGGGGTAAAAATCGATAATGTCTAATTGGATAAAGGTGGCTTTATTTTTAGATTTTAGATTTTTGAACCACTTAATGGTGTCAGATGAATCTTTCCAAAGGTTTAAGGGATAATTTTCTAATATAGATACGTTTATTCTTTTAAGAATGTTTCTAGAAATTAGTCCTAATTCTGATTTGGAGGGATTTATTAATCTGGACTGTATATTATTTTGAAAGTTAGGTTTATGGTCTTTAAAAAGTAGGTAGGCATCTTTTAAGTGAGTAGTGCCCATTCTATCAGCAATATTGTGTTTAAATGCAAATTTAGCGGTTTCTCTGTGTATGGAGGATAAGTGTTTGGAGTTATTATCATTTTTATAAGAGTTAGATACTTTGTTCAGAATCAGATGATTATATTCCGATGGATTAATCTTGTAAATGTTCTTGGATTTATCAGCTCTGATCCATAGTTTCTTAGATTTTTTGATGTTATTGATGTCCTTTTTAAGATTGGATTGGAAAGAGTTGTATTTTTTTCTAAAAGATATTATGTTTATTAGATTAATTAAGTCCTTTTCAAATGGTTCCAATAATTTATTGCAGGGAGGTGTATTTTGGGATTTTATATATATATATATATATATATAATATAATAATATTTTTTGTTTAAAAATATGATTCCTTCGCTACATAAGAGTTCTCATGTTTCAAAAACGTGAGCCGAAATCATCCAAATAATTAATAAAATTAAGTTGGATTGAGGTGTTTAGTCACGTTTCATCTTCAAGCGAAATTTTAGGAAAATTCCTAAAATTTCGCTTGAAGATGAAACGTGACTAAACACCTCAATCCAACTTAATTTTATTAATTATTTGGATAGTGAGTAACTGCCTCTTTGTGAAGAAGCACACGCGCACACACAGACAATTCCTAAAATTTCGCTTGAAGATGAAACGTGACTAAACACCTCAATCCAACTTAATTTTATTAATTATTTGGATGATTTCGGCTCACGTTTTTGAAACATGAGAACTCTTATGTAGCGAAGGAATCATATTTTTAAACAAAAAATATTATTATAATATAAGCTCTACTTCTGTATGGAGCACTGTTTTTTAAAAATAAAAACAAAAATACTAAGGAACCCCGGATTATGCATCCAACGTGTTCTTTTCTATTTTCTGCATACCTGCACAAGGATATATATATATATATATATATATATATATATATATATATATATATGGTTACCCAACAAAAAAAACTAAAACATTTTTGACATGTATAATGCATATATGTACACCTGTATTAATATCCTGTTTACTCATGGTAAAAATACAAAAATCTACTTTCTATGCGTACGATCATTTTTTTGCGTCATACTGTAGGTGTTCATATTAGATATAAGAACGATCTTGAACAAATGTTCATAGTATTATTATTGATAAACGCCATAGACGTTAATAATGGTACATAATATTTTTTATGGAAGGTGACATTAGAAAACAATTTTGAGACGTTTAGAAACGCTGATAAAATAAATAAATAAACATAAGAAATATTAAAACAAAGATGGAGTTTTATTTATTTCGAAAATTACTGGTAATAATGAATTTAGACGAATTTCCGCCTTTTTTATGTAATATGAAACAGCCCAGGTTCGACTGAGTATTTATTTAATTTTTAATCTTCTGTTTTTTTCCACGCACCTGTCAATATGGCGGGTAACATTTCCCCGCGCAACGCCACGTGGTGAATATTTCATCATCGCTAGAAATAACCTACTCACAGCGCATGCGCATATATATATATCCGCGCGTCAACGATAGTGAGTAACTGCCTCTTTGTGAAGAAGCACACGCGCACACACAGACACACACGTTTGTCATTGAGCTGATTATGTTTTTGTGCGTGTGTATATATATATGTATATATTATATAAATACACACACACACACGTTTGCGATTGAGCTGATTATGTCTTTGTATATATATATATAGATATATATATATATATATATATATATATATATATAATCTAAATAGACACACGTTTGTGATTGAGCAGATTATTATGTGTGTATATATATAAATATATATACATATATTATTTAAATATATATATATATATATATATATCATTTAAATATATATATATATATATATATATATCATTTAAATTAAATGTTACGTCAGTAGAATTATACTCCATTTGCTCTCATTTTACCTGGATATAGATATATATATATATATATATATATATATATATATATATATATATATATATATATATATATTAGGTTGGTGCAAAAATAATGACGTAGAACGACATTATTACGTCATTATTTTTGCACCAACCTAATATATATATATATATATATATATATATATATATATATATTTAAATGATATATATATATATATATATATATATATATATATATATATATATATATATATATATATATATATATATATTTAAATAATATATGTATATATATTACTGTGGGAAGTAACATTATTTTAAATAGGTTTGATGGAGTCTGGAATTTAATTCTCAATTGCATACATTCTTCTTCTTCTTCTTTATGCCCTGTCCTTTCAGGACGTGGGTGTACATGGTTCTCCACAGCTTCCTTTTTTATCTGAGAATTGCCATGATTTCCAGGGAAAGATTGGAACTGTCTACCCTTGTCTACTCAACTTTTTAGAATTCAGAACAACTTATTTCCCTTCAGAACGTATACGACCATGGCTCTCCACTTTTTCCTTTTATTTATTTTCTGGGAATTGCTATGAGTTCTTGGTAAAAGTAGCAGAGTGGTTCTGCATTGCCTTCACCATGGTTTTTGAATTCAGAGCTGCTTTCTCCTTTGGAGATATAGGTGGTCATGACTCTCCACAGCTTCCTGTTCTTTATTATTTGTGAATTCCCATGACCTCTTAGAAAATATAGCAGAATGATTTTCAGTTGTTTTATCCGCAGTTTTTAATTCAGAACTTTTTTTATTGTTGGGAGACATGTGTAGTCTTTGCTCGTCATAGCTTCCTTTTTTTTCTTAACTAATTGTGAACTGCCATAACTTTTGGAAAAGATTAAATAATGGTTTTCTGCTGTTCACTTCACAGCTTAGAATTTAGTATAGTCTTTCTTCCATGATGGTATAATCTGTCGTCGCTCTCCACAGATTCTTCTTTGTTATACATTTATAACTACTAGCAGCCATATCCAGTTAGTCAATCAGAAAAAGCGTTCAATTAGAATAGAGCAAAAACAGCATCATCTTTAGATGTAACACAATCTATCTTCTTCAAATACTTTAAAGTACTTTCATTAAAAAATAGTTTGAATTAATGCAATTACTGATATAACAGAAGTAGTCTGTATTTATTCAATCGAAATTAGCCGAGGACATGAAGGGGTAAAACAGGCAACATGAAGACCCACTTCAGACCACAATTATTTTAGAATTTTGGAAATTCAATTTCTCAGTGTGCTACCAGAGATGTAAAAGAGGATACATTTATAAAGCAATTGTTAAGTTTGATGAAAATAGGTTGAAAGATCAAAGAAAAATAAGAAAGAAACCAGTAAAAATCGCCATTTTACGCTATTTACACTATATGGGTGGACTCAATTAAATGACTGCTAAGCAATCAAATTATTGTTGGCTACAACTGAGTGAAGTTTGTATTAGATTGCTTGAAAATTGAAGGAGTTTTTAATTTAAGATCTGTGTTGAAATCGGTTTGTGTTGAAATCGATGTTTTTGTTTTTTTTCGCTAAGCGCAGTGGCGTAGAAATAAAAATGAGCTATCGCTGAGATCGTCATGATGTAAGTAACCTACATACCGAGTTTGAACGAAATTGTTGGAAAAAGTTGAATGTATCGATTTTTGATCGGCTTTATCGATTGTTTATTTTTTTTAGATATCGATTTCTTACGATAAGACCCTATCTCTGACATTGTACAATGTATGTGCCAAGTTCGGTCAAAATCGGTTGGTCGAATCTCGAGGGAAAAGGTGTCACACAAACGGACGTACACAGAGACATGCTCAGTTTGATATATATAGATAACTTATTGGGCTTCACGATTTCGAATTCAGAGTAGTTTTTCTCCCTTCAGGACGCAGGCTATTATCGCTCTCAACAACTTCCATTCTTTATTATCTTAGAAATAATAGTCATGATTTCTTCGCAAAGAAAGTGGAATGGTTTCCGGTTTCGTAATTCATATTGACAAAATCATGATTTAAAAAAAAAACAAAAACAGATGCTAACCTTGCATCTACCCGGGCTAACATTTTCGGCTTACATGAAGAGTGAGTACCATACTGAACCCATGGCTAGGTCAGCTGCTAAGAAAATCGGCTCACTGTGTTCTGTTAGACAATTTTCCTATCCATAATCTATCATGCATATCTATAAGTCTACCGTTTCTCGTTGCTTCGAATATTGGTCACATATGATCCTATTCTCCTGCTATATATGTAGATATTCTTGACAAAATCCAAAGAAGAATCAGCCAGAAATTTCCCCTTCATGATAATCGAAGACATGCTAAAAATAATCAGCCAATGAAAATCTTTAAAGAAAAGAAAAAAGAAACATAAGATTACTAAATGTAGACAATTTATATTCGGACTATTGTCCTCATCTTTATTGTTGTTATCACAAGGTTTCAGTCATTATACCCTGCGGCCTTCATCGGGTGTACATCAATCTGGGTAACCTACAGCGAATTCTGAACTGAATCCTTTATTTAATTAACGTGGTAGACTGTTCCCATTCCACTGTTTATGTCGATGGATATTTCGTTTAGTTCTTATTGTTTAGTACTTCCCAGTTACTGTTCGCCCGCTTCCACTGACTGCAAGTACACACTGCCCAGTCCAGGAATTGAACTCACAACCAAATTCAGTAACCAGTATTTTAACCCACTATTGGGCCTAGTAGGTTAAAGTGTAACACACACATCCATTGCTTGGTCAGCTGCTAAGAAAGTTGCTTCACTGACTCGTGCTAGACAATTTTCCTCTCCAGAATCTATCTTACATATCTATAAGTCTACCATTCGTCCATCCTTCGAATATTGTTGGCCACAAATGGCTCAGTGCTCCTGCTATGCATTTAGAGATTCTTGATAAACTCGAAAAAAGAATTTGCAATGTCATTGGTCCTGGCTCGGCATCTCGACTTCAGTCATTTCTCCACAACAAAAGTTGCTTCCCTCTGCCTTTTCTATAAATATTTCCATGTTAATTTTTCGGATGAGCTCTTCATAATGGCACCTAGCCTTCATGACTTTAAGTTCAGTACTAGTTTGGCAAGAAGGTCTCATCAGTTAAACAGTGGAATTGTCTAGATGTAATCACAAACCTTTATAGCATTTTTCGCTTGTGGAAGACTTTTCCGGTTCCATGCTTTCCAGGCAACATTGATGTTAAAAAATTTAAATCATTATCAATCGCTATCTGCCGTGTTCGTGATTACTCTTCTACTGTTCTCCATTCTATGTTTCTATTTTCTTTCCCCTTGTGTCTTTCTTTTTTAAAGCAATTCACCCCAAGAAAGACGGGAGTGCCACTAGCATGCAAAGGGTTACAGAGGATTGAGAACAAGAATAAAGAGGCGTGTTTAAGGAAAGGATACAGAGATGGGCGAGGAACAATCACAGGGTGTCAGATGTCGATTAACATTACACTTCTAGTCATCGGAGAAGCAAGCAATAGGAAGGGAGTTCCAC
Source organism: Acanthosepion lycidas (assembly GCA_963932145.1). NCBI lineage: Eukaryota > Metazoa > Mollusca > Cephalopoda > Sepiida > Sepiidae > Acanthosepion > Acanthosepion lycidas. The sequence continues at coordinate 35,456,021 of OZ010599.1, forward strand.
AGACGGGAAGTGCGGGAGAAGAAGCTGTCTGAGTAGAAGAGACGGTTACATTTAACAGTTTTGACAGTGAAAGGGTGGGACCTGGTAGCACGTTTAAATTCCTGAAGTCCGGGAACCAGCGACAGTAGCTCGTCGGAACAGTTGCCGTGAAAATATCTGTAGAAGAGACAGAGGGAGGCCACAGTACATTTGTCATGATAGCCAGACTAGATGCCAGATCAGGACCTATCACATTGCATCTGTGGATTTTGTCAAGAATCTCCAGACGCACAGCGGGGAAACCAGTCCATATATGACAGCAATATTCCATGCAAGGAAGGATGATTGATTTCTGGACTTGAAGGATGAACTCAGACGAGAAAAAAAATTTCTGGCACGACACAGAGAACCTTCTTTGCGGTAGATGAAGGTATTGATTCAATGTTTTTATTCCACATCATGTCAGTGGACAGCGTGAGACCAAGCAGGCGCAATGAAGCGCTTTCCAGGTGTTGGGAATCAGCCATTCTGGTGGGAAGCAGAGACGGTTCCCAATGGTGTGTAAAGGAGAGCAGTTTCGTTTTTAAGGCTTTACAGGTCATTTCCTGCCCCAGTCAACCACAGAGTAGTGGTCCTTTTTAACATCAGCAGCCAGGTTAGTTTTAGTTCAGATTTACTACTGAGGCAGGAGTAAATAGTAGTGTCGTCCGCGTCCATGCCTACTTTGGAAGTGATGACATCAGGAAGGCAGCTGATGAAGATTTTGTCAGGGATTTCGAGACGTACAGAAGGAGCATCAGTCCATATATGACAGCAATATTCCATGCAAGGACGGATGGTTGATTTATAGATTGGAAGGATTGATTTAAACGAGAAAAAATTTCTGGCGCGACCCAGAGAACCAAATTTCTTTGCGGTAGATGAAGCTATTGATTCAATGTATTTGTTCCACATCATGCCAGTGTACAGCGTGAGACCAAGCAGGCGTAAAGAGGCGCTCTCAAGGTGTTGGGAATCAGCCATTCTGGTGGGAAGCAGAGACGGTTCCCAATGATGTGTAAAGGAGAGCAGTTTCGTTTTTAAGGCTTTACAGGTCATTTCCTGCCCCAGTCAACCACAGAGTAGTGGTCCTTTTTAACATCAGCAGCCAGGTTAGTTTTAGTTCAGATTTACTACTGAGGCAGGAGTAAATAGTAGTGTCGTCCGCGTCCATGCCTACTTTGGAAGTGATGACATCAGGAAGGCAGCTGATGAAGATTTTGTCAGGGATTTCGAGACGTACAGAAGGAGCATCAGTCCATATATGACAGCAATATTCCATGCAAGGACGGATGGTTGATTTATAGATTGGAAGGATTGATTTAAACGAGAAAAAATTTCTGGCGCGATACAGAGAACCAACTTTCTTTGCGGTAGATGAAGCTATTGATTCAATGTATTTGTTCCACATCATGTCAGTGTACAGCGTGAGACCAAGCAGGCGTAAAGAGGCGCTCTCAAGGAGTTGGGAATCAGCCATTCTGATGGGAGGCAGGAAGGGTTCTCTGTGGTGGGTAAAAGAGTTTAGGGTTAGGGTTAGGGCTAGTTTCGTTTTGGGGGCATTAAAGTTTACAAGCCATTTATTGCCCCAGTCAACCACACTACATTTGTGGGATAGCCAGACTAGATGCCAGATCAGGACCTATCACATTGCATATGTGGATTTTGTCAAGAATCTCCAGACGCACAGCGGGGACACCAGTCCATATATGACAGCCATATTCCATGCAAGGAAGGATGATTGATTTCTGGATTTGAAGGATGAACTCAGATGAGAAAAAAACTTTCTGGCACGACCCAGAGAACCAAATTTCCTTGCGGTAGATGAAGGTATTGATTCAATGTATTTATTCCACCTCATGTCAGTGGACAGCGTGAGACCAAGCAAGCATAACGAGGCGCTTTCAAGGAGTTGAGAATCAGCTATAGTGAATTTACTGACTTGAAATTGATTTTTTAAAAGGTTGTCTTTCTTTCTGCAGCTTATGGCTCACCACAACTACCTTTTCTCCATTATCTGTAAATTACCATGACTTCCTCGGAAATAGAGTGATGCGACTTCTTGATTCCGTCCCCAGAGTTTTGAAATCTGATTTGAAATATAGATTCCCTGTTAGTATTATGTTTTAGGAAAAAGTGATTTCCAATTAGCTTATTTCTTAAGAAATCCAAATTAATTTTTTTCAGTCACTTGATACAAATATAGCTTCGGGCGAATTATAACTTCAGTCAACAGATACAAAAGCCATATAGCTTCAGGCTTTGGCTCTCATGACTTTATAGCGGTTAATTTTTTCTTGAATTTTAAGGATTTCTTATGAGATGTTTCGCAGTGGTTCCTCGTTGATTTCGCCACACAGTTTAGTATTCCGAATTTTTTTGTTGTGTAGCGTCTAATCCATTAGATTCAATTACGTGCTAATATTCTTGGGAAAGTTATGAACCCTCTTGTCCCCCGCCAGCTATGAGTAAATAGCAGGACAGACTGAGATGGCAACTGGTCTACCGCAGAAAGAAATGGCAGCCTACTGCAGGGAAAAATCTGCCTCGTCAGTGATGTATCAAAATATACATGATCGCTTAAGCATGTATCACGCATGGCACATTACAGACTGGGCGTCTAACCTTCTATTAGGTAGTTTTAGGGCAATGGCAGATTTTAGAATCAATTTTTATTCATGGATTAATATATTGGAATCCGTGAAAATAGAATCCCTGGGCATCCATACAATTGTCACACCGAGTCACAAGCTTTGGACGTTAAGAAATATTTGAATGTATTTTTGGATCTCCTTAGCAATGCAATGTCTATTGGCCTGAAGTGGTCAAGATACTAGAAAAAGTAGTTGTCAGTAGGCGACAAATCAGGCCAATATAGTGAATGTGGCAAAGTTCGGTATCCCAAACCGGTGACGTATTTGCGGTGACGTATTTGCGGTATAGCTATCTATCTATCTATCTATCTATCTATCTATCTATCTATCTATCTAAGTCTGTTCATATCTATGTACTTTTCTAATAAATTCTGTTCTTATCAATCTATTTCTGTCAGTTTCTATCTATCTATCTATCTATCTATCTATCTATCTATCTATCTATCTATCTCAGTCTGTTTAGAGCTATCTCAGTCTGTTTAGAGCTAAATAACTCTGTCTGTTCATATCTATTTACCAGAGTCTGTTTATATCTATCTATCTATATCTATCTATCTATCTATCTATCTATCTATCTATCTATCTATCTATCTATCTATCTAAGTCTGTTCATATCTATGTACTTTTCTAATAAATTCTGTTCTTATCAATCTATTTCTGTCAGTTTCTATCTATCTATCTATCTATCTATCTATCTATCTATCTATCTATCTATCTATCTCTCTGAGACTGGTCATATCTATCTATATATCTATCTATATATCTATCTATCTATTATGTAGCTCAGAAAATAATGGCCGATTTTAGAATCAATTTTATTCGTCAATTAATACATAGAAACTGCGTTTAAATCAATCAAAATAGGATCCCCGAACATCGATACAATTCTGACATCAAGTCACATGTTTATTTACGCCTTTGCGACAACACTGCGAAGGTTTGGATGCCAACAAACACGTGAAAGCATTTTTGCATCTTCTTAGCAACGGGATATATTTTGGCTTAAAATGGTGACGTATTTGTTGTGTCTTCCTGACAACATTTGTCACGAAGCAGTATTGCAAAAGTCTATCTATCTATCTATCTATGCCAGCCTTTTCATATCTATTTAGAAAGTAACGCTATTAATATCGGTCTATGTAGTTATCTGTCTCAGTTTGTTCATATCTATCTATCTATCTCAGTCTTTTCATATCTATCTATCTATCTATCTATCTATCTATCTATCTATCTATCTATCTATCTATCTGCCAGCCTTTTCAAATCTAGTTAGAAAGTAACACTATTAATATCTATCTAGTTATCTGTCTCAGTCTGTTCATATCTATCTATCTATCTATCTATCTATCTATCTATCTATCTTCATTATCTATCTATCTATCTATCTATCTTCATTATCTATCTATCTATCTATCTATCTATCTATCTATCTATCTATCTATCTATCTATCTATGCCAGCCTTTTCATATATATTTAGAAAGTAACGCTATTAATATCGGTCTATGTAGTTATCTGTCTCAGTTTGTTCATATCTATCTACCTATCTATCTATCTATCTATCTATCTATCTATCTATCTATCTATCTATCTATCTATCTGCCAGCCTTTTCAAATCTAGTTAGAAAGTAACACTATTAATATCTATCTAGTTATCTGTCTCAGTCTGTTCATATCTATCTATCTATCTATCTATCTATCTATCTATCTATCTATCTATGCCAGCCTTTTCATATATATTTAGAAAGTAACGCTATTAATATCGGTCTATGTAGTTATCTGTCTCAGTTTGTTCATATCTATCTATCTATCTATCTATCTATCTATCTATCTATCTATCTATCTATCTATCTATCTATCTATCTGCCAGCCTTTTCAAATCTAGTTAGAAAGTAACACTATTAATATCTATCTAGTTATCTGTCTCAGTCTGTTCATATCTATCTATCTATCTATCTATCTATCTATCTATCTATCTATCTATCTATCTATCTATCTATCTATGCCAGCCTTTTCATATATATTTAGAAAGTAACGCTATTAATATCGGTCTATGTAGTTATCTGTCTCAGTTTGTTCATATCTATCTATCTATCTATCTATCTATCTATCTATCTATCTATCTGCCAGCCTTTTCAAATCTAGTTAGAAAGTAACACTATTAATATCTATCTAGTTATCTGTCTCAGTCTGTTCATATCTATCTATCTATCTATCTATCTATCTATCTATCTATCTATCTATCTATCTATCTATCTATCTATCTATCTCTTAGGCGGTTCAGTTAGTCATATCAGATTTTTATAACTTTTATACCTGAATCAATGCATTTAAACAGTGTTTAAATCAGTCAAATCCGAAACCCGAACATCGATACATTTACGCCATCGAGCTACGAGGTCATTTATTCCTTGAGCATAAAAACGAAAAGGATTTTGACGCCAACAATCTTTGAATGGATTTTTTGCATCTTTGCAATGGAATGTCTTTTGAATAAAGAAATAGTCAAGATGTTTGAAAAGGTGGTTGTCAGTGGGTGAGAGAGATCAGGTGAATATGGTGGGTGTGGCAATATCTTATACCACGCCAGTGACCGTCTAGTGTCATCCCGGCATCACGTGGCCGAGTACTGCCAGGAAACAGAGTTGGACCTCGTAGATTAACTGTTGCCGGTTGCGTTTGGCTTAACTGAATGTGTATTTCAGCTAGATGCTGGCAGTAAACGTAAGCAGTGATGTACTGGTTAGATTCCAGAATGTTGTAATTCTTAACGCCAATGAGGAACAACCTGACAGTCATCATTGTCTTTTATTGGTCCAATGCCGGTTTTGGAAAGTCTCTGGGTCTTTCATCATGGTTCTTGTATCCTTAAAGAGGTTAGAAACAGATAAAGGTGGTACTCGAGTGAAAGGAACAACAACATGGACGTAGATGAAAGAAAAAGATGTTTATTGTAAAAGAGAATACACTACTGAAAGAAAGGGAATCGGGTGGCAGGCTAGTAATTCCCGAAGCAAGGATATTTGCCACACGGTCAGATGTGGCACAAGGCCAAATTTAACATGAGGTATCCGAGCCCGTAGGCTATGGCTAAAATTCCTCGTAGACCACGTAAAAAACGGGGTCGGGTAGCTGTCTACCACCCCACACGAGACTATGCCCTTCGGCATAGTCTCGCCTGGGTTCCTCTCTCCCCGACATCAGAGAGTTTGCACCAACCTACTATTAGGTTGGTGCAAAAATAATGACGTAATAATGTCGTTTTTTGACGTAACGTCAAAAAACGACATTATTACGTCATTATTTTTGCACCAACCTAATAGTAGGTGCGCTTGGAATGATAAAAAAAGGAACACAACAATAGATTGAAAAATCTCTGGAAATCCCAGCTTAGGAGAAATAAAAAAAAATCTTTTGACAAGTACAGCCCCACACACTAAGAATAAATTTGTCTATGTAACGCTGGTGATTTTATGGGAGTTAGAAAAACAAAACATGAAATGTAGCCATAACAAGACACCGCTGTCTGCTTTAGGTCTTCCCGCCCACATGGTAGGAAGTGTGACCATAGCAGAAAAAGAAATATAATGAATAATAATAATAATAATAATAATAATAATAATAATAATAATAATAATAATAATTGATCACTTTGTATCAGGTTGCACAGTGTTAGCACCCACTGAATATAAACCTTGGTATGATAGAGAAGACGTATATCTGCACTGGAAAATATGCAACTTTTACGGGAAGGAAACTGCAAAGAACTGGTATTAAAATCAATCAGGCACGGTTGCAGAGATAGGGCCTATAAACATTTTATGGGACTTTACAATACACACCGAACAATGAAAGCTAATTGCCCAGACATCCTGATCACAGACCAAAAAAATTAAAAAAAAAAAGAAAAGAAAAAAAAAGAATCTGCTCTCTTATTGACATGTTAGTCCCTGCAGATTATCATCTATCTTTGAACATCTTAAAAATAGTTATGAAAAGGATCTTGAAGTGGAAATCTGAAAAATGTGCTACATGAGAACATCAATAATTCTAGTTGTAGTTGGAGTCCTCGGATTGTTTGGAAAAGGTCCCAATAAACTCATTGAAGTGATTCCTGGTAGACTATGCCTTAAAGAAATACCAAAAATTATACTCACAAATACAGCTCACATTTTATGAGATGCTTTATCTATGTGAAATATCTATGATTTTATTAGGTTGGTGCAAAAATAATGACGTAATAATGTCGTTTTTTGACGTATTTTTAACGTCGAAAAACGACATTATTACGTCATTATTTTTGCACCAACCTAATAGTTTGTTTTTATTTTTACAAAAATGGTCAGTTTAAAATGTCGTGAAGCTATTTTTGATTTTAGACCCCTGGCTGGGACCCGGAAGGCAATGTGTTTACAACAGAAATCAAACGAAATAATAATAATAATAATAATAATAATAATAATAATAATAATAATAATTATTATTATTATTATTCTTTAAGATTTGCTATCACTTGACATCCTACCATACTTAGAATTGAAAACATTAGTGAATAACCACAACAACAACAACAACAACAACAATAATAATAATAATAATAATAATAATAATTCTCATCATCGAAAATAGGTTTGTAAGATTAAATAATTTGAAATTAGGGGGAGAATTTTGAACCGTTCTCATGATTGTTATTCAAATCAATAATGAGTGTGGGGTCGTTTTAGACAGACTTTCTCTTATTGTCAAGTGAAAATCACCAGATTCCCCTTGCATGAAATAATAATAATAATAATAATAATAATAATAATAATAATAATAATAATAATAATAATAATAATAATTTCCTTCGCCCACCCCACTAGTCTAATACTGCCGGAAAGACCTCACAACATTTTACTCCTATTAGTAATATAGAATAACGTGGTATATTTGGCAGTGTTTTCTTTTGTGAGAGCACTTAAAAATAGCCACTGACATCACCGTTTATAGAAAGGCGAGCAATAAATGATTTGCTTGTCGTTTGTCTGGGAGAGAGCCTTTTATGGAGACTGGGCGTGTTTGGTTCGTCTTCTTGAGTCAGCGTTGCCTGACGAGATACACAGATTTGAGCCTTACTAAGTCGTCTGTACACAAGCATTACGAACGCTGCAATGACATCGATTGAAAAGACATACCCGGAGTCAGATATTAAATAACTGACAACAATTAAAAAAAAAAAAAAAAAAGGCCAGTAAAGTGGTATTTCTGCATATATAATTGCTTCAAGCTGAATACATTTACAATAATTTAATTAAAAATAAAAATCCCGTTGAGGCTACCGTTCAGAAAAAAAAGACAGCATATTTAAAATTAATGGTATCAATTTTAATGAGATATTAGTATTCAAAAGGTCTGTCAACTCCTACCAATTCGAATTTTTTTTACTATTTATTCTATATAATTTTTATAATGACACGTTTAAACAATTGTTTTAACAACAATTGTTTTAACAACAAACGACAACAACACTAAGAAAAAGCAACAAAAATAATAATTACAATTTTTCCTCAATAGAAGTAGATGGTTTCCATCTTTTTTAACAGGAGTAGATATCTATCCCTTATTTCCGGTTTAGGCTTGAGTTTCCGGTTCTTTCTAAAGTCTACTTCAACTCCATACTTCTCGCGTCTCCTTCTCAACTCTGAAATTTTATTTACTACTTATTTTCTCCTAAATATGAGTAGATAGGCCACTATTGCCTGGTTCAAACTCTTCCCTGGTCTTTTGGAGTAGAGGTTTATACCTTGTTTCTTGTTCAGGACAATGCTTTCGCTTCCTTCTAAAGTCAAACATCTCCGTTTGAACACTGAAATTTTATTTACTGATTATTTTCTCCTCAATACAAGTAAATAGACGGCTATCGGCCATCCCACACACCTCCCCGGTTACTTGACAGGAGTAGAGGTTTATCCCTTGTTTCTTGTTCAGGACTGGGTCTACGGTTCCTTCTAAAGTCTACTTCAACTCTATACTTCTAACATCTCCGTTTGAACACTGAAATTTTATTTACTAATTATTTTCTCCTCATTATGAGTAGATAGGCGATTATCGCCAGGCTTACACTTCTCCTCACTCTTTTGAATAGGAGTAGAGGTATATCCCTTGTTTCTTGTTCAGGATTGGGTTTCCGGTTCCTTCTAAAGTGTACTTCAATTCTATACTTCTAATGTCTCTGCTTAAAATCTGACATTTTATTTACTAATTATTTTCTCCTCAATATGAGTAGAAAGGCGATTATCACCAGGCTCACACTCCTCCCCACTCTTTTGAATAGGAGTAGAGGTTTATCCTTTGTTTCTTGTTCAGGATTGGGTTTCCGGTTCCTTCTAATGTCTACTTCAACTCTATACTTCTAATGTCTCTGTTTAAACTCTGACATTTTATTTACTAATTATTTTCTCCTCAATATGAGTAGATAGGCGACTATCGCCAGGCTCACGCTCCTTCACACTCTTTTGAATAGGTGTAGAGGCTTGTCCTTTGTTTCTTGTTCAGGATTAGGTTTCTGGTTCCTTCTAAAGTCTACTTCAACTCTATACTTCTAATGTCTCTGTTTAAACTCTGAAATTTTATTTACTATTCTTATTTTTTACTCAACAGGGTAAGGCAGGTTGTCATATTGTCCAGTTAGCTCAACTTTCCAGGCTTTTGAATAGGAGTAGACGTTTATCTCTTGTTTCTTTTTTGGGATTGGGTTTCCATTTCCTTTTAAAGTTTTTTTTTTTAATTCTATTTCTTTCCCCATACCCCCCCTTGCGTCTTAGTGGCATTATTATCTTTCTTTGGGTAAAGTGATAAAGAAATCTTATATTTGATGTAGATCCATTTACTTTGACGTCAGGTGGCAAGAAAAAAAAATCCTTACATCATCGATCCTGGCTTCCTAATTGTCGCACTTACGCAACCCGAACCCGAACCCTTTTACTAACGTCTTCGTCATATTTCGTGAAAGTAGTCTAAGTAAAGGCTCTGGTTTATTCCCCACAAGTCGCCCCCCCCCACCAGTGAAGCAAGAAATCGAAAGAGACTTCCACAAGCGAGAAGTGACCGTGATGATACCATTAGCGTAGAACATGCGGTTGTATCTAGTAATTTCAATTGTAAAATGGTGAGATCTAACTGCCAAGTGAAAGCTAACTGCGTGATCTTAGCATTATTCAGTGTCGAGAGATGGACCAACAATTTAGTACTGAGCTTAAATTCATAAAGTCTAGATAGCATATAGGAAAGTGATATTTATTTTGAAAAATGTTAAAATGTGGCACAAGGCTAAAAGGAGGGATAGGTGAAGACTAGTCTTTAATCTGTTTTATCTTGTACTTAGCTAGCCACGATTACTGAGCCAAACATAACACAGTATTCCTGACACCAAAAAAACACATTCTTACCTTTCTTATTGCAACCACCATAATACCTCAGAGTCTCTATGAAGTCATAACTAGAAAAATTGGATCTGAACAATAAGGATGAAAGTATTTATAGAAAAGGCAGAGGGAAGTGACTGAAACTGAGTTTCCAGGTCAGGACAAATAACACTGCAGATTCTTCTTTGGATTTTAAGAATCATTAAATATATAGCAGGAGCTTCATATATGAAAACTTTACTAGATTCGCGGCAAGAACAGAAATTAAGAAACACAGATAGATAGATAGATAGATAGATAGATAGATAGATAGATTAAGAGATAAAATTAAATAGAATGAGATAGATAGATAGATAGATAGATAGATAGATAGATAGATAATGAACAGATTGAGATAGATAGATAGCTAGAAAGAAAGAAAGAAAATTTGGTAAAAAGTTGTAGTGTTGGAGTGTTTGTGGAATGTAAGATGAAGTGGGAGAAAGAGCTGATAAGAAAGGCCAATACCATTTAACTTGGTCTTCTGTAAAAAAAAAAGTAAAAAATAATTAACTTTAAGTACAAGTCCCGTTTGCTGACTAGTGAAGATGGTTTCACAATGGCGCCTTACAGACATCACTAAATATATTCCTAATGATTGTCATGTTTTTTAATAATATTATAGGGTAGATAGGAGGATGTCTATATTACAATATTACAATAACCAAGAATATATTAGGTGTGTTTAGTCATATTACGTATAAGATAGATAGATAGATAGATAGATAGATAGATAGACTGACATTACATTTAAATATTTGGAGATCAAAGTTGGCAGAAAACACAAAGGCGGAAGAATGTTTCACAAGCGGGAAGTGCGAGAGAAGAAACTGTTAGCATAGAACTTACGGTTACATCTAGCCGTTTCAACTGTAAAATGGCGAGAACTTGACGCCAAGTGCCAAACTACATTACGTGATCTTAGTATTGTTGATTGTGGAGAGATGGGCCGCCAAATTTGTTTTCAAGTCTGCATTTTGAGATCGTTTATTTAGTAATTTATATTTATCTGGGTAGGTAATAATAGCTATTTTTTCCTCCAAGCAAAATTTACAGGTTTTGGATTGATTGTTGTAGGCAGATGATCTTTTTCTTATTTGTTTTTAATTTCCCAGATGTACTTGGAAAGCATTGTGCTGTTCGCGTATTTACTATTGGTGAAAGATGTTTTGTGTGCATAGTTTCTTTGTTTCCAGGATCCTTCAGTAACTCCTATGTATACTTTTTCTTCATTATCTGGTGATTTTACCGTGGCTTGCTATATTACGTTTTTTTGAGAACATGGCACAAATAATAAAAAAAGCACAACAGGAAAACTATCACAAAGCGACCCGAACAAATTAAACCCACGTGTAGCTGTAGAATAAAGAATGAATGTCCTTTAAACGGTAACTGCTTACAAAACAATATATATATATATTACGTTGTTTTGTTTTGTATCATGGAAAATAAGGAAAAGTTACTCAAAAATCGAAAAACCAAATAGAGTAAATAAAAATATACAAAATGAAAAATAAGTAAATAAATAAAAACAAATAAAAATTAATCAAAATAAATAAATAAATGAACAAATTAAAAAATAATCCCCGCTAAAATAACCGTTAGAACTAATAAAAATAAGCATAAATAAACAAGTAAAAATAATCAATGTAAATTAATAAATAAATTAAAAACTGTGCCCCCACTGCGCCAAAATAAGAGAATAAACTACAGCAAGCAATCTAAACATTGGGCGAATAAGTAGTTTTAATTATCGCCCCAGACCAAAACAAACTATTAAATAAGCGACTTAAGCAAATGCACCAAATTATTTTTAACTACGTTAATAAAACATCAAAAAGAGAATAGAATAAATAATACAAAATGGAAATCTAAAACAAAATAAATTAACCTAAACAAATAAATAAATAAACAAACAAACCACTCCCGCAAAAAAAACCCGCCAGAATAGATTACCGACAATGCACTACTGACCTATATATATATATATATATAAATAGTCGAGGAAAAATCCAACATTATAATGTTATGAGCCTATATTGTGATTTGTTTCATTTCTAATTAGTTTCCTGATTTCCATGTGTATCGTTAGTTTTTTTTAGTTTATTTTTATTTTTATTTTTTTTTCACCCCAAGCAAGTCGGGAAGCCACTAGGATGCAAGGGGTTACAGAAGATCAGGTAGGAGTGATAGAGGAAAGGATGAGGAGAAGGATAGTGGATAGATCATGGCAACTGGAGATGTCGATTGACATTACATTCGTATAGTTGGAGATTATAGCTCTCAGGGAAACTGGAAAAGGGAAGAAAGTTCCACAGGCGAGAGGTGCGAGACATGAAGCTATTGGAGTAGAAGAGACGGCTACATTTATTACTTTCGACAGTGAATTGTTTGTTTATTTTTTCTTGTGTGTCGGTATCGTTTATTCGTATTATTATTATTAGTTTACTAGTGAGTTACTTTTTTCTATGTATGTATTCTTAGTGACTTAATCGCAAGGTTATCTACGCCCTGGCTTTTAAAACATTTCACCGTTCCGGGCAGATCTTCAGTGTGTAATGCATACTTAGAAAACTGTTAACTGACATTAATCATGACACGTGGAACTAGAAGAGTCTACCCCAGCGAGGGAAATAAAGGGTTCAGTTCGACGTTCTAACCACCTGAAGAAGGCCGGAGCGTACAACGGCCGAAACGTTGTGATAATTATGGCAACAAAGATGAGGACGATAGTCCGAACAATGTAAATAGTGTGAAGAATCTCTAAATATTAGGTTGGTGCAAAAATAATGACGTAATAATGTCGTTTTTTGACGTATTTTTTAACGTCAAAAAACGACATTATTAAGTCATTATTAAGTCAACCTAATACATAGCAGAAGCACCAGACCATATGCCTGCTAGCAACTGATTCAATATAATATTTCCACTACAAGTCAGTTAATTCGAGAAGGTGTAATGTCTCTCTCTGCTGGGGTTAGCATCAGGCAAAAAGGGTTTACTTAGACGATTAATAGAGAACGGATTAGTTTTTGAAGCGTTAAAATTAACGTATAGACAGAGACTGAAAGGCCGAAACCTTGTAATAAATATGGCGACAAAGATGAGGACAATAGTCTGAATAATGTAAATAATGTACATAATACCCTATCTCAGAAATATAGACAGATACTGAAAGGCCGAAACGTTGTGATAATTATGACAACAAAGATGAGGATGATAGTCCGAATAATGTAAATAGTGTACATAAAACCTCATCTCAGAAATATAGACAGTTACTGAAAGGCCGGAATGTTGTGATATATATGGCAACAAAGTTGAGGACGATAATCCGAACAATGTAAATAGTGTACATAATACCTCATCTCATAAATACAAAAGTGATGGAAAGAAAAAGAAAAAGACTCTAATAGAATTCGGCTAGATAAAAAATTAAAAAATAATTTTTTAAAAATTCTGAAATTCTTAGCACTCCTCTATCGTGCGCATGTGTAGTCCTACCGACATAGCAAGTTTGGTATGATGAAGTGCTGAAGGAGGAAACGCATCCCAAGTCAACATTTTGCACTTTGTCATTTTTCCACTGTACTTATTTTTAATAGTATCTTCTCATATTCACTGAGAACCTTCTTAGTATCCTTATTAGAAGAAGAGAGAAAATTACTATGTTGATACATATTTATTTATTCGGAGTACTTTTGACATTAACACAATGTCATCATCAGGGTGTTGTTTTCTTCTGAATCAAAATTTAGTACTGCGCTTAAATTCATAAAATCTAGCTACCATAGAGGAAATTGATATTAATTTCGAAAGACACTAAAAAGTGGCACATGGTCAAAAGGATGGATGAGGGAAAACTGGTCTTTCTTGAACTTAGCTAACCACGATTACTGACCTAATCATACAACTGTATTCGTTACACAGAAACAACACATAGAGGAAAGGTAACCAGAACAATTACCATGAAAGTATTTATAGAAACGGCACAGAGGAGCAATGTTACGCTCGGGGAGAAAGTGGCTGAAACCGAGATGCCAGGTCAGAACCAGTAACACCGCAGATACTTTTTGTGATTTTATCAAGATTCGTTAAATATGATACAGGAGCAACATATATATATATATATATATATATATATATATATATATATATATATATATATATATATATATAATTGCTAGATCAGTGGTAAGAACAGAAATTAAGAAATACTGATAGATAAGAATAGAATGAGATAGATAGATAGATAGATAATGAACAGAATGAGATAGATAGATAGATAGATAGAGAGATAATGAACAGAATGAGACAGATAGATAGATAGATAGATAATGAACAGAATGAGACAGACAGATAGATAGATAGATAGATAGATAGATAGATAATGAACAGAATGAGATAGATAGATAGATAGATAGATAGATAATGAACAGAATGAGACAGATAGATAGATAGACAGATAGATAGATATCTGTTTAAATATTTGTAGCTCAAATTTTCCTGGAAAGCTTGAAGCTGGAAGAAAGTTCCACAAGCGTGAAGTGTGATAGAAGAAACTGTTAGAATTTACGCTTACAACTAGCCGTTTCAAATGTAAAAGGATGAAAACTTTAGGTCGGGGGGTCAAGCTAGATTGCCTTGCTAATTGTGGTGAGGTCGGGGTGTCAAGCTAGATTGCATTGCTAATTGTGGAGAGATAGTGATCTATCTATCTATCTATCTATCTGTCAGGATATTAAATAATTTATTGACGCCATCTATTGTGCGAAAAAGAAATCTCTGTTGATATTTGTCACGTGAAAGATAATTCAGTTGTGCTCGTCTAGAAAGCAGAAATAAATTCTCAAGAGTCAAAGTAAAAGGACAATTAACAAAAGAAAGAAAGAAAGGGTGGACAAATTTTCTAATGTAGGAGTGTTTGTGTAATGTAAGGGGAAGTGAGAGAAACAGCTGATATGAAAGGCCAATGTTGACATTTGTTTAAACAACCGTGGTATTTCCATACTCGTTAGCTTGCTCTTCTGTAAAAATAATGAAAGAACAAAGAAATAAGTAACTTTAAGTACAGGTTCCGTTCGTTGAGTGGGCACTGACTAGTGAAGGTGATTTCACAATGGCGTCATACAGACATCACTAAATATATTCCAAATGATTGTTATATATTTTTAATAATATTATAGGGTAGATAAGGTGATGTCTATATTACAATAATCAAGAATATATTGTGTGTGTTTAGTAATATTACGAAGATGAAATTAAATAAAAAGTCAAAAGTGCATTAGCTTATCTCAGCTGTTCTCATGGAAACCTTGGCGACCTTTTTGCGGAATCTAAGGGTTCTGGGGAACCCCGGTTGAGAAACTCTGACCTAGATACATGCATAAACAAATCCATACATTCCATTAAAAATAAAAATAAAATCATCCTTCATAATGGGTAAAAGAATAGCCGAAAGCGCTCGGACATATATTACGTTGGTGCAAAAAATAAGGACGTAATAATGTCGTTTTTTGACGTGTTTTTTAACGTCAAAAAACGACATTATTACGTCATTATTTTTGCACCAACCTAATAGAAGATTCAAATATTTTCTGAAAAGAAGAAACTTATATGAAAACAAGAAAAATGAAATCAAAAATATTTTGTCATTCGCTTTTTAATGCAATGTTTTTATATACAGGCATCCTTCGATTAATGCGTTTTCGGTTCGGACGCAAAAAATTTATGGACCAAAATTCACTTCTTCAATTTAACAAGAGTAATTAAAACCTGATTTTTTTTTATAGTTACCGATGTATAAATTAACCGCACTATTCGAGAGATTCATATATATATATATATATGTATATATATATATGTATGTGTGTGTGTGTATCATACACACACACACACACACACACACACACATATATATATATATATATATATATATATATATATATATGTGTGTGTGTGTGTGTGTGCGTGTGTGTGTATCATACACACACACACCGACATAAAAATGCGTTCCAAAAATATTTTCCAATTTGTCATACATCTTTTCGTTCAAAATTATTCCTGATATATAAAACTTTATTTAAAATTTAGATATTATTATCCCATATATATATATATATATATATATATATATATATATATATATATATATATATATATATAAACAAAAGTCACAGACATCATAGAATTTGTATAAAAATCTTTTTGTTTCATTTTGTTTATCAAGGGAGGTACTCATACATTCTTTTGAAAAATAGTTGTTCGAAAAAGGATACCTTGAAGATTTGTTTTATATGTTTAAGGCAATTTATATATATATATATATATATATATATATATATATATATGTGTGTGTGTGTGTGTGTGTGTGTGTGTGTGTGTCAGTGTGTCTGTATCTGTCTGTCTATGTGTGTGTGCATTTGAAATAGGCCATCATATTTATGAATAACTGTTCTCTAAATTAACTCTAAATTCTTGATTCCATCTTTAAAACATTCTCATCCTTTGATGGGATAAACAGTTCAAATGCTTCGATTACTTCTTCCTTATTGGAGAATGTTTTATGTATGAAAAGCTCAAATTAATTAGTAGAACTAGTATCAGTAAAAATCATTATTTTTGCTAAAACATTATTACAATCTAAATAGCAACGAAAAGGTTGATAAACCGTAAAAATCAATCAATGAATCACAGAACTATTATGTTGTCACACATGAAACGACACACTTTATAGGAAATGAATAAAACACTTCTGAAATTTTAAGTAAATAATTTATTTAATTGGAATAGACACCATGTTGATGAATGACTGTTCTTCTAACGTACAACGAAATTCTTGCTTCCCACTGTCTTTTCTACAAATACTTTGCGTGTAGGCAGCTAGTTTTTTCCTTTGATGTGATAATCATTTTAAATGTTTCGATTACTTCTTCCTTATTGGAGATTGTTTTATTATGTATGAAAAGCTCAAAATTCTTAAATAAGGAATAATCAGTAGAATATGGAGGATGAGGGAAAATTTCATAATTCAGGCTATGCAACATTTTGACAGTCGATTGAGAAGCCCGCAGCCGTGTGTTGTCATGTAGCAAAACTAGACCATCCTTATTCACATATCTAGGGTGTTTTGTTTTTTTCAAATTTTCAGGCAGCCGCTTAATTTCTCCACAATACGAGGTTGCTGTTATTGTTTTCCCTGGAGGCCAGAATGAGTAAAAAAAAAAAAAAAAAAAAAAAGCCTTTTGAAAGACCGCCATAAAGTAACCAATCAACTTTTTAGGATACACTGGAGATTTTGGGTATTGTTTTGGTGATTCACATGCATCTAACCACTTGGCTGCTCTTTTACTTTTTTCAAAGAGTAACCATTTCTCATCGCATGTAATAATTCTATGCAAAAGTGGTTGTTTTTCCCAGTTTGGACTCATACAGAAAGATTACTCGACATTTTTTCGTTGTAATCATTTTCATTGGGATTATGAGTAACAATATATTGAAAGAAAAATTATCTGGAAAGAAAAACAACCAGGAATAAGTCAAGATTTTGTAATATACTATGGAGGTCATTTAGTTACAGGATCGGGTCAACAACCAACGAAAAATGTGTCATTTCCTGTGACGACGTAATCTCTCTCTCTCTCTCTCTCTCTCTCTCTCTCTATATATATATATATATATATATATATATATATATATATATATATATAAAAATTCATGAATTATTGATACAAAAAACAAATATGAATGATTCATGAATTTATAAATCATAATTGCACCTTTTAATTGAAATATATATATATAATTATCTGCAAAGAAAACGAGCCAGGAAGTCAAGATTTTTTAATATACTAAGGAGGTCATTTCGTTAGAGGACAGGATCAACCACCAACCAAATATATAATGTGAAAATATATAGAAAATAGGAAAGAACTAGTTAGGTAAATAATCCAAAGTGCTTTAATATTTTTGTTATTATTTTTAAAAAATAGTGCTCGATACAAAAGTAGAGCATAAATATAATTATTTATTCAAAAATATGATTCCAACACGCTACATAAGACGTCTAATGTTTCAAAACAAGAGCCGAAAACTTCAATATAATTATTTGAATAGAATTGAATTAAACTAAGCTCTGTTCCATCTTCAAGCGAAATTTTTTTTGGAATAACTTATTTCTGAAATTTACGTGTTTTAATAGCATATTCATAATTGAAATCAAAATTTCCATAGTAACAGCCAGGGCGAATTGTTTAAAATAGGTAGGGGTGTTGGGTGTTAATAATTTGTATCAGTATAGAGTTACTTTCATAGATGTCAAGTCAGGGTAAGGTGGGGGTGTCTAAATTTAAAACGGAAGATGTATATATATATATAAATTATCTGGAAAGAAAAAGAACCAGGAATAAGTCAAGATTTTTTTTAATATACTAAGGAGATTATTTCGTTAGACGACCGGATCAACAACCAAACAAAAAAAGCGTCATTTCATGAGTGGTCTTTACACAAAACAAGTTGATTTCACATGAAAACTATAACGAGATAATATTTATTCGAAGACTAAATATTGACCTGATTATTTACAAATAATATCAGAATTCACATGCAGATAAGTGGTTGGAAAGATTGTACGTTAGATAAATAAAACAGTAAATTGTGTAGTATTCCTTTGAAAGTAAACGTTTTATGATAAGCTCTGTGGTAAATTAGTTTGCCAGACATTAGTAAGTGATCTACAAGGATTTTGACAAGTCTATTTTACAGATATCTTCAGGGATCTTTGAGGATCACGTGACAGCCCGTTGGCGAGGATAGGCAGCACTAGGTTTACGCCCCCACACACATAACCAGATGGGGTTCGGTGAGCGGGAGTTTTTCTATTCGTTCGAAATAACGAGCCTAATATATAAACCCCCAGGACTATACAGTTTACCGTGTCCCACCTGGGTAAATTACATTGAAGCCCTTCTTTTTATTTACACTTTCATATACTGCTTGCTTTTTTCATGTTATGGGACAAATTGAGACGATTATATATATATATATATATATATATATATATGTATATATATATATATATATATATATATATATAGTTTATGCAAAACTAGGTAATCCGCATGGGTAGATCCAAGGAGGATGATATCCGGAGAGCTCAATGTAAAATTCAGAGCAGATATGTTTGAATAAAAACAGACCACTTTAAGGTTCCATGTAATAAGTTATTTCACCACAACCCCTTTAACAGGGCTCTGGATCATCAGACTTTACTTGAAAAATGAAAAAGATTACTAAATATAAAATGGATTACTCTTTCAATGTACTGTCTATGAGTTTTTCCAATCGTCTGTTTCATAGAAAATACCCAAAACTCCAACGAACTTCAAATTAAATTCTTCGTAGATTGTTTAAACATTTAGATTTATATAAAACCTTAACCTTCCAAATATGCCCTTTAAAGTAATGCGAATTAACAGCGTCTAAGAATTTGAATGAAACCTGTCCTCGTGGAATGTAATTTATTAGGGTTGCTGTAGCTTCTTCCTTTAATGTCGGTCTTCACCCCTTACCCATCGATATCTAGAGACAAAACGCGTTAAGCTTAAGCAACGTCTAACCGAGTGAGGTTAAGAATAAGGAATTGAAATGGTACACCTAACCCACTCATATCTTATCTTCTCTCCCACCTTACTTCCTCACTTCGTTAATTTT
Organism: Acanthosepion lycidas; assembly: GCA_963932145.1. Classification (NCBI taxonomy): domain Eukaryota; kingdom Metazoa; phylum Mollusca; class Cephalopoda; order Sepiida; family Sepiidae; genus Acanthosepion; species Acanthosepion lycidas. The sequence continues at coordinate 35,475,841 of OZ010599.1, forward strand.
ACATATCCTTGATGAGGTCCGTCAAAAATGTGTGAATTTCTTTTCATTTTTCATTTCAACATTTGGAAGTAAAGTCTGATGATCCAGAGCCCTGTTAAAGGGGTTGTGGTGAAATAACTTATTACATGGAACCTCTAAAGTGGTCTTTTATTCAATATATATATATATATATATATATATATATATATATATATATATATATATATATATATATACTTTAAAAATTAGGAGATCAGTTGATTCTGCTACGTTGGTTTCAAACTTACGGTGTCCTTAGGAGATTTTTTTAACTAACCTCCCAACGTTTTATATATATATATATATATATATATATATATATATATATATATATATATATATATATATATAAAACGACCGCCAAGGTGTTTCTGTTTTTTTTTTGTCTTTTGTTTTTTGTTTTTTATTATTGTATTTTTCCAATTTTCGGATAAGGTGTTGAGTATTGTGACCAAAGTTTTGGATAAACTGCCCAAAGTGCATATTTTATTCTTGTTTTGTTCAAGTACTACCTGCCATCTCAATAATTTTCAAGAACCAGTGTGGTGCATGTGTGGTAATTAAAATTCCTTTGTCTGCAGACTGATATTCTTTGGGAAGACGTATGTTTAAAATACTCTCTGGTGACGTCATGCGTAACGGTTACCGGGAGCGGGACCACACCAAAAGAATGGGATTTATTTATTTATTTATTTTATTATTTATAATTTATTTATTGTTATTTTATTATTTTATCTATTTCTTTCTTTTTTTCTTTTACTTTTTTTCTCCTTATATTAATATATGTGCACATTAAATATTATCATATGCATTTCAGGTACATATTTAATATAAGCTATTCATTTTGTTTAATAATAGCTTTTAATGCTTTTAGTCTTTACCTGTATTGGGTGCTAGAGTATATTGGTATTATCCATTAATATTTGTTTTAGGCTGTATTTTCGTCGTTTGGGATGTGTTGGTTGATATATGCACGGATTGCACTGAGTTTCGACAGGTGGCAAGTCAATCTCCGAGAGAGTGTGATATCTGTGCCCGATGTAAATATTTAATTTTTTTTTTTTTATCATGAATGCTGGAGATGCAATCTTCCGAGGAGGAGGACATGAACATTCATAGACAGTATTATTTTTACTCTTAGAGATTTCTAAAGTTCAGTGATGGTGGTAATAATTAGATTTGATAGTAAAATTAGGTGTTTGTTTGGATCATCGAGTGATATGTATCGGCGAATTAGGTTTTTAGTTGCGTCTCCATCCTGTTTGTAATTAGGTTGTATCTAGTTAAAATAGAATAAGTTAATGGTGTGTTTATTTTTGTTTGCATCAGAGAGGGACGTCTTGTGTCATTTATTTTTCTAAATTTCGTTATGGCTAAGTGTATTTGTTCGTCGACGACGTTGTTAAGGAAGTTGTTATTGATTAGAGATTATTTAATATTGCTTGAGGTCAAAATCTTAACAACATTGTAGATGATACAGAGGTGACTGAAAAAGATGATCGCACAACCGATTATCACGACGCAGGAAAAACTCAACACCGCCGACTCAACACCGCCGACTCAACACCGCTGACTGAGCGCCAGGACAATTCTGAACCGTGAAAACTCAGGACCAGAAAAACATAAGTTTTATTTTTATCGAGTCAATCGCAAAGAAATTTATTTTGTAATAAAGTAAATTGAGGTATAATTTTTTTAATAAAGAAAATCGAAATGATAGTATCCTCCACACACGAAATTTTTGTTTAAATTCCACGTGAAAAAAAAAGGAGAAAAACTTAAGCAAGAATCTTTCTACTGATTTTAACATAATGTACATAAATTATTAATTGTTGCTTAGTGAAAAGACTTGCATCATACTTGAGATATTAAGAAAATCAATTTGAAATGTTAGATAAAATGAACTGATTTTATGCGTAAGGAATTTTCCATATGAACGGTCTTAGAATTTGGCAAAGCTGGGATTGGATATTTGGATATTTGCATATTTACACCCCTGAGAAATACACAGATGAAATGCATTCTGATAGGGATAGAAACATCAGAACAAGATAGATAGATAGATAGATAGATAGATAGATAGATAGATCTAAATGAAATTAGATAGATAGATAGATAGATAGATCTGAATGGAATTAGATAGATAGATAGATAGATAGATAGATCTGAATGGAATTAGATAGATAGATAGATAGATAGATAGATAGATAGATAGATAGATATGAACAGGTTTAGATAGATGGATCTGAATGGAATTAACTAGCTAGCCTGATAGATCAGACTGGATAGATAGATAGATAGATAGATAGATAGATAGATAGATAGATAGATAGATACGAGATATGAAATATGCTAATTTACAAGACGGTAAAACATTCTAATATTTGTATGATAAAATCTCTCCTCATTAAAGCAATTATTATAAATATTTTAATAAAATCGAACGAAATATTAACTTCATAAGTTATGCTTTTCATAAAAATATTAATATATCCTCATACCGACCTTGAAATGCCTGATAAAATCTGACGGACTGTGCGTCGGGACAACTCAACACCGTCAACTCAACACTGCCAACTGAGCGCCGGGACAATTCAACATCGCCGATTCAACAATGCCGACATAGCTCCCGGACAACTCAGGGCCGCCACAACACAGCACCAGATAAAATAACTTTTTACAACCGGATAAAATTAATATACAAAGGAGTTTGTTTCGTTATACGATCGGATCAACAACCAAACAAAAATGCGTCATTCCATGTGTCAACGTAACTCTCTCTCTCTCTCTCTCTCTCTCATTATATATATATATATATATATATATATATAATTATTTATTTAAAAATATGATTCCAACACGCTACATAAGAGGTCTCATGTTTCAAAACAAGAGCCGAAAACTTCAAAATAATATTTGAATTAACTTGAGTTAAAGTAGGCTCTGTTCCATCTTCAAGCGAAATTTTTTGGGAATGACTTATTTCTGAAATTTACGAGTTTTAATAGTATGGTCAGAATTGAAATCAAAAATTTCCATGGTAACATCAAGGGCGGATTGTTTAGAATCGGCAGGGGTGGGGTGTTAATATTTATAAGATTTATTTATTTATTTTTATTTTATTCTTTTATTATATCTATTTATGAAAGGGATTTTTGTGTATATGAAGAGGCCGTAACGTTTGTTATTTGACTTCATAAAGGGTTATCAATTTTTGTAGGTTGTTAAAACTATGTATATGTGCTATGGATTTTAAAATTTATTTTTTTTGTATGCGTGTTTTTAGCTAGTTATTCAGGGCTAAATAAATCTCCGTAGACGCTCAAGCCAGACTATGCGAAAACTTCCTCCGTCGTAAATTTAGCCACCCGCACCTTACCGTGACCCGGCATCTATGAAAGTAACTCTATACTGATACAAATTATTAACACCCTACCCCTGCCGATTCTAAACAATCCGCCCTTGATGTTACCATGGAAATTTTTGATTTCAATTCTGACCATACTATTAAAACTCGTAAATTTCAGAAATAAGTCATTCCCAAAAAAAATTTCGCTTGAAGATGGAACAGAGCCTACTTTAACTCAAGTTAATTCAAATATTATTTTGAAGTTTTCGGCTCTTGTTTTGAAACCTGAGACCTCTTATGTAGCGTGTTGGAATCATATTTTTAAATAAATAATTATATTTATGCTCTACTTTCGTATCGAGCACTATCTTTTTAAAAATAATTACAAAAATACTAAGGAACTTTGGATTATTTACCAAACCAGTTTCTTTCCTATTTTCTACAATATTTTCACACACACACACATATATATATATATATATATATATATATATATATATATATATCTGTAAAGAAAAAGAGTCAGGAATATGTCAAGTTTTAATATACTAAGGAGGTTATTTTGTCAGACGACCGGAAAAATGCGTTTAATTGTTATTTTATCATTTTATCTATTTCTTTCTTTTTTCTTTTTCGTTTTTTTCTTCTTATATTAATATACTAACGTGTAATCTTTCTCTCCCCCTCCCTCTCTCTATAATATATATATATATATATATATATATATATATATATATATATATATATATAGTTTATGCAAAATTAGGTAATCAGTATGGATAGACCTAAGGAGGATGATATCCAGAGAGCTCAATGTAAATTCAGAGCAAATATGTTTGAATAAAAACAGACCACTTTAAGGTTCTATGTAATAAGTTGTATGTACAACCATCGCCAACCCTTCAAAAATAAATATAAAAAGAACAAAAAGGCACTGTCAAAACATCATTGGGATTTATTGGAGGGTGGCCTAACCCCACAAATGAAGTGGAAAATAATATCGATAGCCAGAACTCCAAAAAATTTCAGAGACAGATGCGACTTATGCATAAAAGAAAAAATCCTCATAATCAAACATAAAGATCCAGATCTATTACTAAATAGACACAATGAACTAATTTTTAAATGCCGACATAAGAACAACCTAAACCTAAGAAAATACATTGAGAAATAACCATATAGGAAGAATAATATTGAATGACCTTTGTTCTTTTTGCTGTTGGAAATGTTACTGTGCACGCATGAGCGCGAACACACGACTGTATGCATATAACTATGTTATTGTACTTGAACACTGATACACCTTTCTGATACGTATATGTATATGCTTTTATATGGAAAGAGAGGCATACGAGGTTTTTTTTTTTTTTTTTTTTCACTTATATGTCTTGCCATAGATATGGGATAGAGGGTAATATATGTGTAGAGATATGTGTAGATATGGGAATATACATATAGTTTCTGTGTAGATGTGTGTGCATATATATATATGGATTCATAGGTATATAGGGAGATATGGGTATGTAGATATAGATAGGTGTTCGGATATGTGTAGAGGTGTGTATGTGTATGGATTGTAAAAGAAGGACCTAATTGTCTCTTAGTAATGTTTTATCCAAATTTCTCCTCTAAGATTCTCCAATTGGAAGTGAATTTAAATAATACGGGGGTAAAGTTTAAATTGGTGATTTATTTTAAATGGAAATATATTACCCTTTAATAATCATTATTGATGATAAAATTATTTAAATTGGAAGAACCTTTGATAATAATTAGGTAGGTATCTATGAACAAAACTCAAACGAATAGATGTCAACTGAATAATCAACAAGAAAAAGTATGTGTACGAATATATAGAATATTGCAAAAGGAGGACCTAATTTTCTGTTAGTAATCTTTTATCCAATTCTCTCCTTTAATATTCTCTAATTGGAAGTGAGTTTAAATAAATAACACGGAGGTAAGTTTTAAATTGATAACTTAATTTAAATTTAAATATATTACCCTTTAATAATCATTATTGATTTAAAATTATTTGAATTGGAATAACCTTTGATAATTAGGTATCTAAAAACAGTAACGAATTTAATTTATGAACAAAAATCAAACGAATAGATGTCAACTTAACAATCTATAAGAAAAAAGTTTAGGAAAATAAAAAAAAAGATTACTAGATAAAATGGATTATTCTTTCAATGTACTTTCGATGAATTTTTTTCCAATCGACTATTTCATAGAAAATACCCAAAACACCAACAAACTTCAAATTAAATTCTTCGTAGATTTTTTTAGACATTTAGATTTATATCAAACTTTAACACTCAAACACATCCTTTAAAGTAATGCGAAATAACAACGTCTAAGAATTTGAGTGAAACCTGCGCTCATGGACATGATTTATTATTTTATTGTTTGCTGTATCTTCTCCCTTTTAAGTCGGTCTTCTCCCTGACCCCTTACCCATCTATATCTGGAGATAAAATACGTTAAGTTAAGCGGCGTCTAGCCTACACAGAGTGGGGTTAAGGATAAGGAATTGAAAATGGTACATCTAACTCACTCATATCTTCTCTCCCACCTCACTTCCTTTCGTTAATTTCACATACGCTTGGTGCGGTCCGTCAAAAATGTGTAAGTTTCTTTTCATTTTTCATTTCAACTTTTGGAAGTAAAGTCTGATGATCCAGAGACCTGTAAAAGGGTTGTGGTGAAATAACTTATTACATGGAACCTTAAAGTGGTCTGGTTTTATTCAAACAATATATATATATATATATATATATATATATATATATCCTTTGCTTTTTTTTTCGTTGATTCCGTTAACTAAAATATAAGTAAAATGTTTTGTGTAATCTGGTAAATCTGTGCAAAATTACTCAGATGCCCCCCCCCAACTGTACTGTATCTGCAGGGGTCATGACTAACACCGCTCTTAATCACTAAAATACTTTATTTATGTTTATTTACTTGGTAGGTATGTAGACAGTGGAGGTAGATATGAGCATTTGTTTTGGTAAATAACACAGGTAGCGTGTCGTAATCACCCGAAGTATCAGGTAGAGGCACCACACCCTGCTTCATTTGCTTGGTAGGTGTGTGTGGGTGTTTATCTTGGGAGAGAGGGTTATGTAGACAAAGTGGTAAATTTTTCATTTTTTTTTTCAGTGTAAGAAAATAAGCTTTAAAAAAAATAAATGTATTAGAAAATAAAAAAAAAATATTACCACCCATCCTGTGTTTTTTTTTTCTTGTTTTTTGGTAAAAGACCAAAAACACAATTTGTAAAGTTGTTAAGATTCCATATCGAATAAGTAAGCTGGCTGATTTTCTTTGCTTAGCTTTATTTTTATCCGGTCGTCATTGCTGTGAGCTGACGCATGAGTTATCAACCAGCTTCGTAATTGTCACATTTACGCAAACCGAAACCGAACCCAAACCCGAACTTGAACCCGAACCTAAACCAGAAATCGAACCCAAACCCGAATTCAAACCCAAACTGGAACCCGAACCGAAACCGGAACCCGAACCGAAACCCAAGCCCGAACCCGGACCCGAACCAGAACCAGAACCCAAACCTGAACACGAACCCAAATCCTACACGAACCATAACCCTTTTACTAATGTCTTTTTCCTATTTCGTGAAAATAGTTTAAGTAAACGCTATCCACTAGTACATTCCACCCGAGTTGCCTCCACTACCAGAGAAATAAGAAATAGGAAGAGAGTTCCACAAGTGAGAAGTGTGAAAGAAGACACTGTTAGCATAGAACTTGCGGTGGCATTTTCAACTGTGAAATCATGAGATCATGCCGGCAAGTGGCAGGCTAGATTGTGTGATCTTAACATCTTTGAGTCTGGAGAGATGGGTCACCAATTAAGCACTGTGCTTAAATTCATAATGTCTCGGTACCATATAGAAAAGTGATATTTATTTTCAAAAAAATTACGAAAATGTGACACAAGACCAAAAAGAGGGATAGGAGAACACTTTTCTTTAATCTGTCTCACCTTAGCTAGCCACGACTACGGACCCAAACATACCACAGTATTCCTTACACCATAACAACACATAGAGGAAAATACATCAAAATGATTACCATGAAAGTATTTATATAAAGGCACAGAGAAGCTATGTTACGGCGGTTAGAAAGTGACTGAAGCCGAGATGCCAGGTCAGGAGTAGTAATATTGCAGATTATTCTATGGATTTTATCAAGAATCTTTAAATATGTAGCAGGAGCAGTTGAATAATACATTGCAGATGCCTCAAAGGTGGTCTTCAGTGATGGATTGTCTTCATCGAAGATTTCGGGTTTTGCATCATATCGGTTCAAAGAGCAAACTCGACCTGATTCCAAAAAGGGTCAGGCCGCACCTCGAAATTGTAATAATAAATAAATAAATAAATAAATAAAGATATGGCTAGCAGTCGGATCGTTCTTATTGACATGGGTCAGTCAATGTCAGCCAATGAAATAAAAGCTTTTCACACTCCCCTTCTATATATTGTCTTTTTGCTCCATCGAGAGCTATTTTCCCAGAATCCACAACAAGGTAAGCTGGACTAGTTCTTGTATAGTTTAATCCAATGTTTTTACGTTTCAAATACTAATCCCATAATTCGATAACTAATCCTTACTTACTATTTATATTACTGTTTCAAAAAAAAAAAGTACCTCATTATTCTTACTGTTATATAAATCGTAAAGTCTAACCTTATACTCTTAATCAAAGAAAATTAGAAAAATGTATGCACGTACACGCCTCTACATATAAATGTATTAAATCTCTCACATCCACATATGCACGGACACACACACACATAAATCTTATCTACCATTTATATTAATTTTACGAAACCGTTTATTACAAACTTATCTCGTACTGTTTATTTGAAATTACTTACCAGTTTTGTAATCTATCGATTAAAATAATACGATGGCCTAATCTAAGTAAAGAAAAGAAACTAAATCAGTAAAAATACCTAAATAATTAAAAAAAATAAAAAAAAATCCTAAATAACTAAAGGAAACCTAAACTACTCAATTAAGTACATTTACTATCTGTTAAATATTATTCAAAATGAATCTGACTAATTAATATTATTCGGTTGGTGGAAAAAATAATATCGTTTTTTGGCGTATTTTCTAACGTCAAAAAACGATATTATTTTTGCACCAACCTAATAGAATCACCTCTCAACAATTATCAAACTATGATTACTACGATCTGAGTTTACATTCATAAGAACTAGGCTTGGAAATGGAAATAAAAATAAATCGCAGGAATAAATGGGAATCAGTAACTGATGTTATGGAATAACCTAGCACCCCCATGAATGATTACACTATAAGTACCTATAAAGTGAACTGTTCTACGAGAGACTGCAGGACGATGGAGGAGAGTGAGTGAGAAGACGCAAGCACGTCCGACCTCCAATAAGTGATAGTCAACACCAGATTGACGTGTGGGTATAACTGTATCGTATTTCATATTGTACTTGTGTACAATAAACGTTTCTTCTAGTATCCACCTGGTGTCATTTATTTATTCCCTTAGCACGGAATATAAGAGTCCCGAAGAGGATTGTCGGAATATAACAGCAACCGAAAGAAAAAAAAAAAATCTCCATCCATTGAACCCCCCCCCCGCCCCGAACCCAGACATGCACCAAATCTTCTCAACCCCCATCCATCCCAATTCAGCTACCCTGAATTAATATTTTCTCAATATTCCTTTACAGATTGAAACACTCCCCTTCGTTTCCCTAAGTGTGTTTGAGATTTTTTTTTGTCTTTTTTTCTCCAATTTTTTTTAGTTTTTCCATAGCTCTGATCTCTTAAGCCAAATCCACTTGGAAGCAGTTAAAACTGTATTGGTAATATCCTTCAGCGCTTTCGCCATCGCTGTACCCACTATGCCTATTTTTGCTAGGGCTCTACACAGCGACTGTCCTGCAAAGCCCCTGCAACCAACTTCTACCGGATCATAATATATCCCCCATGATTTGCGCCGACATTGTTCGACATGATCTTGGTATTTGGACCTCTTTGCCAGTGTAATATATTTCTCTCAGGACACATACAGTTCCCAAATAATACACTGCTTCGTGTTATCGGAGTTCAATATCAGATCTGGTCAGAGTGATGTTACGGCTATGTGTCTGGGGAACTTCAACTGGGTCTCTAGGTGCACTATTAACTGCCAATCATCTGCGGAAGATAACAAACTTGTTCTCTCTCTCCTCTGTTTCTGTATCTTTATTCCAGCTTTGCTGAAGTTAATTTGATTCAGCTTCTTTCCTGGTTGATGCTTACTAGCCCTTATAGCTTTAGTCACATCGTTTGCAATCACTTTAAGGTCTTGGTCGTGTCGCCACCGGTACCGACGATCACCCAAAGCTTAGGGAATCTACACAGGATATGTTGTAATGATTCTTTCCTTGCACATAGTTGGCAACTGGGGGTGTCGCTCTTCCTCCATATATGCAGGTTAGATGGGCTCGGTAGAACATCATATGCTGATCTGATCAGAAATCTAATCTGGCTAAAATCTGACCGCCAGCATTCTGACAGGGTAATTCTTTTCCAATCAGCGTTCTCACCTTTCGTCCAAGCTCCCTGCTGACTTAGATCGACCATTCTACAATACCGTGCTTCTTCTAAGCCCGCAAGCACTTCATTTTTGTTTGTGGGCTGGGGAAAAAAACAATAAAAACAACCCGGCTTTGCCTTTAGCTATTGACTCCAGTATAGCTTTATGCCTAAGTCTCTCCTCCGCCAATCGCAACTCTCCTTCAGCGCTCCATTCCCGTTCAGATCTTGTCTGAATTCCAGCTGCTTTCACTTTTGGATCTTTGGATTCTGCATACAGCAGCCGTTCTCTCGTTCTCGTGAATTTTTCTACAAGGCTACTAAAGGGGGGGGTGCAATGCATTATTGTTACCCTAGAGGGCCGGACCACTTAAGCATCTCGGCAAACCCAGCCACCTTCTTAACTGACTACTAATCGCTCTTTCTGACGTTTCCATAGTGGTAATAGGAACATCATAGACTAGCAATGGCCAAAATATCCGAGGCAATACTGCATGCTGGAAAACCCATGACTTCAAACGTCCTGGGAATCCTGATTTGTCGATCTTTGTCAGCCACTCCTCAAGATCCTTTATAGTCTGCTGGATCGTAGCTGTGTCCTTCAGGCTTTTCGCTCAGGTTAGGAATTGTGGCTCCTGCGACTAAAAATCGAACTTCCATGACGTTGCCTTTTTTCAATACTAGGGAGCTAGATTTAGCTGGCTTTAAATTCATTCTGGCCCAGGTCATATTTTTGTGACCCTTTTATAGCCATCTACCTCCCGTGACAGATGTCATTGTGACGGTTAAATCATCCATATAAACCCTTATCGGTGCCTGGCGGACTCTTGATATAGACACAGGGCCTCGACATTCTATCTCTGCTGCCTTTATCAGCCTCTTAGGAGCTGTGTCAAAATTCCTGTATGCTCAAGGCATCTTATATGAAGAACAAATATTATATTGTCGGCAAGAACAGGAATTTAGACACAGATAGATAGATAGATAGATAGATAGATAGATAGAAAGAAATAATATGAGATAGATAGAAATAGTATGAGATAGATGGATAGATAGATAGATAGATAGAAAGAAATAATATGAGATAGATAGAAATAGTATGAGATAGATGGATAGATAGATAGATAGAAAGAAATAATATGAGAAAGATAGAAATAGTATGAGATAGATGGATAGATAGATAGATAGATAGAAAGAAAGAAATAATATGAGATAGATAGAAATAGTATGAGATAGATGGATAGATAGATAGATAGAAAGAAATAATATGAGATAGATAGAAATAGTATGAGATAGATGGATAGATAGATAGATAGAAAGAAATAATATGAGATAGATAGAAATAGTATGAGATAGATGGATAGATAGATAGATAGAAAGAAATAATATGAGATAGATAGAAATAGTATGAGATAGATGGATAGATAGATAGATAGAAAGAAATAATATGAGATAGATAGAAATAGTATGAGATAGATGGATAGATAGATAGATAGAAAGAAATAATATGAGAAAGATAGAAATAGTATGAGATAGATGGATAGATAGATAGATAATGAGCAGACTGAGATAGATTGATAGATAGAAATAATATGAGATAGATAGAAATAGTATGAGATAGATGGATAGATAGATAGATAATGAGCAGACTGAGATAGATTGATAGATAGAAATAATATGAGAGATAAAAATAGTATGAGATAGATAGATAGATAGATAGATATTTCATTTAAATATTTGACGATCAATGTTGACAAGGAACAAAAAATCGGAAGAGATTTTTCCAAGCGACAAGTGTGATAGAAGAAACCGTTAGCATAGAACTTACGGTTACAACTAGCCATTTCAAGTGCAAAATAACGAGACCTTGAAGCCGAGGCCCAAGCTACATTTCATTATCTCAGCATTGCTATATGTGGAGAGATGAGGAACGGAAAGTATTGAATTCAAAAACATAACTGACAAAATGGCGTCAGTGAAAACAGGTAAGGATGAATTTTATGTCTAATCGGCTCCTTCCTTGGTTCACCGATTCAACAAATTCTTCTGGATTCGCTGATTTTATTTAGAGGCATATCAACACCTCCATGGGATATATAATGCTGAAATCTAAACATTTAAAACACAATTAATAAATATTGTTGGTATTTTTTTTAAATAAAATTAAGTTGTATTTTTACTATAAAATGTATTATACTTACATAGTCCTTTGGTTTTGTTTGTGAGTTTGATATTTGCCAATAGCAGCAAAGCTAACAGGTGCGACATCAACAATTCGGATTGATTGAAAAATGTGCCGATAGACTCTTTAAGGGTAACGCAAGCCTTAAAGAGATACAACAAATTGTACTCACTTTACAAAGGGCTTTTATTTATGTCTTTTTATTGAATACTTTTGCTTAGCGGCATATCAACTTTTACGGGTTATTTAATAAATAAGCCATTTAGTAAAACTTATTATTAGTAATTTTACTATAAATATATATTATTGGTAATTTCTTTATATCAGGTCATCCCATAAGTTCTGTCCGAATTTCGAATAAAGAAAACAAGTGACCAAATGTTACATTTAATTACAGATTCAATCAACAATGTATTTTCCCTGATTATCTATGACTTCCTTCCATCTATTAACAAGCTTACTAATTCCATTACTGTAAAATTCTTTTGGCTTTTATTCGAAGAACTCACAAATGTCAGTTTTAACCTCTTCCTGTGTTACAAAAGCTGTTCTTCCAAATGATTCTGTAAGCTACGAAACAAATGGTAGTCTGAAGGAGCAAGATCGGGAGAATAAGGTGGATGAGGAATTTTCTCCCAACCAAGTTCTTCGATCTTTTGTGACGTGATTCTTGCTATGTGGGGTCGCGCATTGTCCCGATGAAACATCACCTCTTTTCGATTCACTAGAGCAGGTCTTTTTTGCCGCAAAGCTTGGTACAAACGCTCTAATTGCTGACAGTATATTTGAGCATTAATTGTTGCATTAGGTGGTAAGAATTCAAAGTCGATAGAGATTTTCCAAGCGTAGTTTAGATGTGGCACAAGGTCGAGAAGTATGGGGCATCCAGTGATGATCAAGAATTCAAAGTGGATTATTCCTTGGCGATCCCACCAAATTGAAAGAAGAATCTTTTACCCATGAAATTCTCTTCTTGGCTGTGGCTGGGGTCCTTCCCCTTTACCAAGCCACTGTCTACGACGCTTAACTTTTCGATAAAAAATCCATTTTTCGTCGCCAGTCACATGTCTATCCAAAAAAGGTGAAACAATTTGGCAAGAATGGAGAGAAGAGCAGATGTCAACTCGGGATTTGAGGTTGTTTTCAGACAATTCATGAGGCACCCATTTTCCAAGTTTAGGAACTTGTCCAAGTTGTTGAAGATGACGATGAACACTTGTATGGTTTGAACTGAGAACCACTGCCAATTCCTCAACTGATAAAGCAGGATTTTCTTCAAGGGCTGCTTCAAGAATCTTTTCATCAAACTCAACTGGACGTCCGGTTCGATCTTCATCTTCAAGGGTGAAATCTCCACCTTTGAATTTTGCAAACCATCTGCAAGTTCTTTTATTCACACATTCCTCTCCATAAACTGTGTGAATGTTTCTAGTTGCTTCAACTGCTGAGTTTCCTTTCTTGAACTCATAAGGCATTATGTGCCTCAAATGATTCCTGGGTACTTCCATGTTAGCTGGGTTTTAATCAAACAAAATTTAATTTTATTGTTCTCTGAAATAAAATTTGATCAGTTTAAATGCATCTAAACATAAAATAATGTTCAGCTCCATTAGACATTATAAAATACTCTTTAAATTTCGTTCATTTTAACAAAAAGTTGAAATTCGGACAGAACTTATGGGATGACCTGATATATGAAAATGTATTACTGGTATTTTTACTATAAAATGCATTTTAATATTTTAATAATGTTATGTTTTTCTCTGGGGTGAGGGGCTTTTATTTGAATTTTGTTTAGCGGCATATCAACCTCTATGGATTATCTAATGCTGAAATCGA
>OZ010599.1:35494824-35519824 GCA_963932145.1 Acanthosepion lycidas
TTCCCATTAAGGCAAGTGTCCCCACTTCACACCGCCTTCTTTTGGATGAACAAATATGGCTTTCGTTTGTCTAGTTCTCCCGCCGATTTGTAGTGAATTACGATTACACTGAATCAAATGCTATGTCTGTGGCTAGGAAAGTTGATTAAATATATCGTGTCAAGTTTTTTGAATTCTCATATATTTGTATTTTGATTGGTCATTCCAGCTTATGTAACAGCGTTTCCCCTAGTGAGGGGTGTTTGAATGATTTGAACCTTTTAAAACCCTTTTATTCAATATTCAACACCATTTCGGATAAATAATTATATATGTATATATATATATATATATATATATATATATATATATATATAACATTTTCATTGCTTTCTATATTTTTTGTAATTTACGTTCAAGAAGCACTCAAAGTATTGATGACAAACGAAAATCAATAATTTGCAGACGGTATAATATAGGTGGGTAATCGAAGTATTGATCTCAATTCAACAAAAACAATATGAAGAGAAAGAAACAAAGGTTTCGGAAATAAAGCACAAAGAAAAATAGAGGAAAAAAGAAAAATGAAAGAAAGACAGGAAGAAAGAAAAAGAATATGAAAAGAAAGAAAGAAAGAAAGAAAGAAAGAAAGAAAAAAGAAAGAAATAATATGAAGAGAAAGAAAGAAAAGTTTCGAAAAGAAAGCACAAATTATTCTTGTCAGAATCCGTTTTACATATTTACCATTCGTCCGTGAGTTGAATATTGCTGCCATATCTGGTTTAATGCTATTATCGATAAAATCCAAAGAGGGGCCTGTAATATAATCGATCCTGACCTGGCATCTCGACTTCACTAACATAACGTGGGTTCTCTCTGTCTTTTCTATAAATATCTTCATGACAGTTGTTCTTTTATTGGGCTTTCTTCCTTGGTACGCCAACCACATGAAATTAAGAGTGCTACAAGATTGGCTACTAGATCTCAAAATTTTACTGTTGAATTAGCTAGATGTTACCTTTAAGCGCTATTCTAAACGTTTCTTTTCTTGTACTTCCGATTTCTTACTTTCCTTACATCTGCGATCATCAATAATTTCAATGCAGCGCCTATCGCCATCTTCCTTAAACTTTTATTGACTTTTCTCCCTTCCGAAGACTTCGCAATCTTTTTCGCTCCTATTAACCCACTTCGTCCTCGTGGGATTATCACCTTGCTTGGAATAAAATGATTAAAAAAAGAAAAAAAAAAGAAAAAAGAACAAACCACGAACTAGAAAGGTGCAATTCTTGCTTAAATTTTATTATTTGGGAAATGTTTTAAATTTGGATGAGATGTGTGACTGTTAATCCAGAAGTCATTAGGACAATGAAAGGTGCCTTCCAAAAGTTAAGCAAAGTATTAATAAACTGAAAAATCTCGTTAAAAATAGAGAATAGAGTATTACGTAACGTCAGTCTTCCTATACGAGACTTGAAGCAACGGAAATGTGGTTCTATGGAAGGACGCTGAGAATACCATGTTTAAGAAAAAATTAGACAAAAAAGAACACACTTATCAGAAAGCGCGGTATTCTTTGAATTTGCAGACGGTATAATATCATAAAATGAAATTTTAGAGGCTCAACGTCAGGATATGATCAAAAAATTTTTTTCTTCCTTAACAGGAATATTTAAATATATCTATTTGCCATTAAGCTTGATATTAATAAATCTAAATTTTACATTTAGCCGGAGCTACTATTTTATAACAAATATAATCAATTCTTGTTCGCTAACAAGTCTTTCAGTGAACCTTTGACCAGGTTGTTTCTTCGATCAAATTTTCACAATTAATTACTCACATCTTCGCATATTTATTCGAGTATACAGCATTACAAAAATAAAGGGTTAGCTTGTTTACATGCGTCAACAGCCGCAATTAACTTCTCACGTTTATTTCATGTGATTTACGACTGGAATTCATACACACAGTTAAAACAATGTAGATGAATATGTCACATAAATATGATATATATAGACGCATTTTAGGTTTTATTCTTTGCTAACGCAATTCATTCAGCTGTACTGTAAAAAATACGATGCAAAAAAATCATTTTTGTGTGAAGTAGTTAGCAAAGAATCTTTGTAATTCATTTCTTTCAATTTGAAAGAAAATGGTCATATAATTAAAAATTATTGAAATTTGTAGATCTGTTGTTGTAGAATAGCTTAGCACTCCTTCAGCAGTCTACCAGAAAGCCTGATTCATAGTCTTAAATAGTCTACGTTTAAGGACTTCAACAGCTGATTAATGTTGATGCTAAGCTGATTAATATTCGGACTGATCTTCGTTTGGCTATAAAACATTTGCCCCCCCCCCTCTATTCCTTCTAAGTTGTCTTGTTAATTGCTTTGTAACTTATTGTTCTGTGTTTTTTTGGATATATCTGTTAGCACCGTATACTGGGGCTGAATAAATCTATTAAGCACCCATTCTTCTCTGTGTATCATTCACCTTGACGTTACAACATCCGTGTTTGAAGATTCTTAATTATTTCATTATACACGCATATTTCGTTACACATAAATACACTCTCACACACACACACATATGATTTCCATGTTCAGACAAAATATAGACAAATTCTAATTTATTATTGTTAGGATATCAAGGAAGAGTATAGAGTTATTTGTTTCAAATTCGTGTGTGAATTCGATGGTTGGTTCAACTTGATTGAGTTTAGCTTTTAGATTTAAAAGGTTAGTATCTTGGAGATAAAATAAGAGGACGTCATCAATATATCTCAGGTAAGTAGAGCTGTTAGGTATAATGTAAATGTGGTGGATTTCTAAGAATTCAAAGAAGGGACAAGTGATAATAATAATAGATATTAATGTCTGGAATAACACGAACATAGGACGTACTGAAGGTACTTTCAAACGAAGATGGTACAATCATAGGTCGTCATTCAAACTAGTAAATCTTAGGAGCTCTACCAAACTAGCTAATCATCTATGAAAATTAAAAGAAAAAAACAGCAGAGATTTGTTGGAAGTTTGTTTAGTTTTATGGATTTTGTGAGCTTGTTTTTTGCATTTAAGATGAATTGGTGAGGATAGTGTAGAAGTTTGAATGTGTTCTCAAGATAATCCTCTTCTTTACTAATGTATTCAGAACTACATATCCTAAGAGCTATAGGGTAAAATCCTATAATTATTCCAGATTTTATTCTAAGGTTGTGGTGGGAGTAGAAATTGATAAGGTCATTATTGTTAGTGGGTTTAAGGTAAACCTTAAATTCTAATTTATTACAGTTACATATTAATAGGATATCGAGGAAAGGAGAGTAATTTGTTTCAAATTCGCGTGTGAATTCGATGGTTGGTTCAACTTTATTGAGTTTAGCTTTTAAGTTTAAAAGTTTAGTATCTTGGAAATAAGAGGACGTCATCAATATATCTTAGGTAAGTAGAGCTGTTAAGTATAATATGTTTAAATGTGGTGCATTCAAAGGCAAGCGAGAACATCACTGATAGGAGAGCCCATGGGTAAACCGAATTTTTCTTTGTAGAATATATTATTGAAAGAAAAGAAACAGTGGTTAGTAATTAATTTGCATATTTTTATAGTTTAGTAAACGGCGAGAGGAAGTTTTTCCTTGGATTTATTGAGGTAGTATATATATATCTGCGTGCAATCTGTGGAGTTAAGCTTCAAGATAGGAAATCTAACGTAGACCTATTAAATAGGTGGAGGAATCGAGACTTTTATCATAGTCTCAGTTACAGCGGACTGGTCATGTCTTGAGAATGTCTCATGGCAGGATACCCAAGATCCTAATGTACAGCCAGTTAGATCAGGACGCAGGATGTAGGACGCCCATGGCTAAGACACAAAGACAAGCTGAAAAGCAACTTGTCAGCAGTTATTATACCACATAACACCCTTGAGCGCTTAACTTTGGAGCTGGTAGAATGGAGATCAACGTGTTTTAGTGGACTCAGCAATTTTCAATCTGCTTTTCTGAATCATCTTCAAGAAGCTAGAGCAAGATCTAAAAGGTCAACAACTCTAACAGTGATCTCATCTCACAATCCTCACACTTGCTCCATATGTGGCCTCCTTTGTAAATCACTAGCGGGTCTTAAATGCCAATTAAGATTAGCGCATAAACTTTCATAACTGAATCAATAAGCTGAAACCTACGGGGAGAGTCCATTATTATATATATATATATATATATATATATATATATATATATATATATATATATATACCTTTAGCCATTATCAATGATGATTATTTTTCAGCTTAATTAAGTGTGTGCATTATGTGTATGTATTAGTGTGTTGTAGAGATGTTTTTAATTTCCGAATACGGTTATCACATTGTGGCCTTGTTCGTAGTTAATATCGTTAAAAGTTGTTTTTTTTATCTTTTTTATTATTAAAGCTTCCATTATTTTTAATCTGACTATAAAACTATAAAACATTTGGACAGTTTTTACACACTCTTTGTCCAGAAAAGAAAGTTCATGCCGAACACAAGAAAAATTAAATAAAAAGCTTAACCGTAGTAACTTGTATGTAGGTTTTAATGAAACACACACACACACACACACACACACACACATATATATATATATATATATATATATATATAAGTGTACCTTATTGAAATTGTTTGCGAAGATGTATTCTCGCCATTTAAATCATTAACCTCTATATTTGTTTTTTGTATGAATGATTCATGTAATTATAAATTGAACTGCACCTAGAATCGAATATATATATATATATATATATATATATATATATATATATATATATATATATATATATATATATGTGTGTGTGTGTGTGTGTGTGTGTGAAAATAGATAGAAAATAGGAAAGAACTTGTTATGTAAATAATCCAAAGTTCTTTAGTATATTTGTTATTATTTTTAAAAAACAGTGCTCGATACAAAAGTAGAGCCTAAATATAATTATTTATTTAAAAATATAATTCTATCGCAATGGAATCATATTTTTAAATAAACAATTATATATATATATATATATATATATATATATATATATATATATATATATATATATATATATATATATATATGGATTAATGTCCTCTTTGGTATTACCCCTACCAATTATCAACGGATATTATCAGGTGGGTGCAAAAATAATGACGTAATAATGTCGTTTTTTGACATATTTTTTAACGTCAAAAACGACATTATTACGTCATTATTTTTGCACCAACCTAATATATATATATATATATATATATATATATATATATATATATATATATATATATATATATATATATATATATATCGTTAAGTGTTATTTTTAGTGGATACCTATATTTGAGTCGACGTTCTGTTTATTTCAAACAGTATTTTAATTCTTCTATAAATCTTTTTTTTTTTAAATCACTCTCCGTCAGGATTCGAACCTGCCGCTTCCTGGATTAACCGGCTACGAAGTGCTTTGAATCAAGTAAAGTTCTATTAGCTTTTTTTGCTCAGTTTCGTATCCGAAAAGGAAAATAAACCAATTTCTAAAGAATTAATGGAATGTTATTTATTCATCCATCATATTTTATTACTTTAAACGTTTTTTTTTTTAAGTGGGTACTCATATTGGAGTAAAAGCTCCTTTTATTTTGAAACACTATTTTATTCCATCTACCGAGCTGCACATTCGAGAATTCTTGTTAATGAAAAAAAAAAGGGGGAGGGCAGAAAACGAACCCACATCCCCCTTTGCAATAGATAAGAAACACGATGGTAAATCGTGATATTAACAATTCGACAAACTGAAGTAATTGCATATTTATCGATAAGTAAGCCCAGGCGAATATTGGGATTTCGAATTCTCTATTCTAAGAAAGCATTTAGAAGATTTCGACCTAAAATTGAAAGACATATCAAAACGCTTCCCCCAGTCTCGCCAGAATCTCTACAAAGTCTCGTCAAATATAAGTGCAACAAGAAATCGAAAGTGTTAATCGAAATTCAGTTTCTCTAGTAAGAGACAAGATTAACTTTCCGCTCGACTGATTGGCAGATTTCAATTTCACACCACAACGCCATTAGTCACCCTCTTCCCTTCAATCACATATTTGAACTGCTGCTCCGTGAATCTAGCTTCGTAGACAATTGTCTTGCAAACACTCGTAGCTCCGGGGCATAGAAAGCCAGTCCAATCATCAATCGCGAAAGCAAATGATGCAGCCAGATTTCGACTGAGATAAATATTTTACTAAGGGTCATCCTACACAAGGCCAGACTGCCACTCAAGGTAGATGGTGACTCAAGGCGGTCGTTGCGTGATTAGTATGTGTAATGGACGCCGTTTATCCGGTTATGTGCAAAAGATAACAATTAACTCAAAACTTGAAAAAGTTAAGATTTTAGTGCTCGGGAAAGCTCCCTCCTGGAATTTTATTTGTATAATTTCACCTCAAACAAGGGGATAATGCCAGCAAGACATTATACAATGTCTCAATGAGAGTTGAAGAGAATAAGATGTGTTGCTTTGAAAGACTCTCTAACGGTCTCTACACTATTTACATTCTGCGGGCCGTTGCCCTCATCTTTATTGTCATATTCTCGACGTTTCTGCCCTAGTACGCACCGGCTTTCTTCAGGATCTCTCTATATTTATGAGATGAGATATTGTAACCATTTGCTCTATTTACATTGTTCGGACTGTTGCCCTCATCTTTATTGTCATATTCACCACTATATTGTCATATTCACGACGTTTCGGCCGCTGTACGCTCCGGCCTTCTTCAGAACGTGTCTATATTTCTGAGAGGAAGTATTGTAACTAATTACACTATTTACATTCTTCGAACTGTTGCCCTCATTTTTATTGTCATATACACGACGTTTCGGCCGTAGTCCGCTCAGGCCTTCTTCAGGTGATATACATTGGAATTGCGTTCGAACCCTTTATTGAATCCACGAGTAAATAGGGTAAATAGTTACAATATCTCATCTCAGAAATATAGACAGACTTCTGTACACTATTACTAAAACACTGACTCGTCAATCCACTATGAGTAGAACGCCTTCTCATGGAACAGGGGCAAATGTGGATCGCAAAGGCGTAGCTTTTTTTAAAGTCGTACGCTTCTAGCACTAGTATTCATAATACATGTTCTCATGTGATTAAACCCGCAACACTTTTGTTTCCAGTGTTTTCCTTAAACGAGCAACGACGAGTGTTCATATAACATTCGTTGTTGCTGGTTAGTAAGAAAGATGCTGATTAGTAACAAAATGACATTAGCGAGTAGAAAGTGCAATAAAGGAACAGGTTCCAGGAAGTCAGAAGATTATGCCACTAAGACACAAGGGGTTACTAGGAGTGAAACAGAATGAGAAGAGTTTAGCGAGGAGAAAGGGAAATAAAAGAACAGGTTTTAGGAAGGCAGAAGATGTTGATAAAGCCAGTAAGACGCAAGGAGGTTACTAGGAATAAAAGCGTATGAGAAAACTTTATTGTGGAGAAAGGACAGTAAAAGAACAGGTTTCAGGAAGACAGAAGATGGCGATAATGCCACTAAGACGCAAGGGGTTACTGGAAGTGAAAGAGAATGTGAAGACTTAAAGTGAGGAGAAAGGACAACAAAAGAACAGGTTTCAGGAAGACAGAAGATGGTGAAAATGCCACTAAGACGCAAGGTGTTCCTGGGAGTGAAAGAGAATGAGAAGACTTTAGTGAGGAGAAAGGATAATAAAAGAACAGGTTTCATGAAGACAGAAGATGGCGATAATGCCACTAAGACGCAAGGGGTTACTGGGAGAGAAAGAGATGAGAAGATTTTAGTGAGAAGAAAGGACAATAAAAGAACAGTTTTTAGGAAGTTAGAAGATGGCGATAATGCCACTAAGATGCAAGGGGTTATTGGGAGTCAAAGAGAATGAAAAGACTTTTGTGAGTAGAAAGGACAATAAAAGAATAGGTTTCAGTAAGACAGAGATGGCGATAATGCCATGAAGACGTAAGGCTCCAGGGAGTGAAAGAGAATTAGAAGACTTTAATGAGGAGAAAGGACTATAAAAGAACAGGTTTCAGGAAGACAGAAGATGGTGATAATGCCACTAAGACGCAAGGGGTTACTGGGAGTGAAAGAGGTTGAGAAGACTTTAGTGAGGAGAAAGGACAATAAAAGAACAGTTTTCAGGAAGACAGAAGATGGCGATAATGCCACTAAGACGCAAGGGGTTACTGGGAGTGAAAGAGATGAAAAGTCTTTAGTGAGGAGAAAGGACAATAAAAGGACTGATTTTAAGAAGACAATAATTTATATTTGGCACTGCATTTAAATTTTTGAAGATTGTACTTGTTAGGGAAGAAAGAAACATGGAGAAGTGCGGGAAAAGAAACTATTATGGTAGAACTTAAGGTCAAATGTTCCTATTTCAAAAGTAAAACTTTGAAACCAAGTAGCCAGTCTATTAGTACCCTTCGGTCGAGGTACCAATGATGCGAGTTTATGAGAACAACTCGCATGAAAATATTTATATAAATATATATAAAGTATATCAACAAATATCACCTGAAGAATGCCGGATTGTACAACAGCCGAAACGTCGTGAATGTGACAGTAAAATTGAGGACAATAATCCGAACAATGTCAATAGTGTAAATGGTTACAATACTTCATCTCAGATATATGGACAGATCCTGACGAAGACTGGAGAATACTACAACCGAAACATCGTGAATGTGATAGTAAAGATAAGGACAACAGTTCGAACAATGTTAATAGTGACAATGGTTACAATACTTCATCTCAGAAATATAGACAGACCCAGACGAAGACTGGTGCATACTTCGACCGAAACGTCGTGAATGTGACAATAAAGATGAGGACAATAGTTCGAACAATGTCAATAGTGTCAATGGTTACAATACTTCATCTCAGAAATATAGACAGACCCAGACGAAGACTGGTGCATATTTCGACCGAAACATCGTGAATGTGACAATAAAGATAAGGACAACAGCCCGAACAATGTCAATCGTGTCAACGGTTACAATACTTCATCTCAGAAATATATAACGATCCTGACGAAGACTGGAGCATACTACGACCGAAACGTCGTGAATGTATCAATAAACATGAGGACAGCAGTAAGAACAATATGAAAAGTGTAAATTGTTACACTAGCCCATCTCAGAAATACAGACAGATAAGTTTTGTAGCTTAGCATTCATTAGATCGGCTCTGAACAAAATATAGCCTGCGGGCCACATGAAACTCGATGTAGCCGGCGTGAGGTTTTCTCTCTGTATTACTGTTTCATCTCACTC
The DNA here is from genome assembly GCA_963932145.1 of Acanthosepion lycidas. Taxonomy (NCBI): domain Eukaryota; kingdom Metazoa; phylum Mollusca; class Cephalopoda; order Sepiida; family Sepiidae; genus Acanthosepion; species Acanthosepion lycidas. The sequence continues at coordinate 35,504,121 of OZ010599.1, forward strand.
ATAATCAGGAAAAATAATTTCTTGTGGCCCCGCGGGCTAATTTACTGTGATTACTGTGACCCTCGATGATTTGTAAATGTGCCTGCCTACCATAGACATTGGTTAGCTAGCAGGGTATACTAGTCTCAATATCCTTGCCTAAATAGAAGGACAAATCTGTATTCTACATGCATCTACAGTATCAGCAAGATAATAAAACATCGCTGCAACTGGACCTGGTGTAATTGTTAGCAAACTTGTCTCGCTAGGAGAGTTACAACTTTGTTGTGAGCTCGATCCGCACTGGGTAACGCATCTAATCTGCGTATTTGTTTTTTCTTTTTATGTGCCATTTCCTTTCAGGACGTAGGCGATCATGGCTCTCCACCTCCCTCTATCCCTTGCAGCCCTCAACAAGTTCCTTCCCTCTGCTTCCTCCCCCAGACCACGTTCTATCATTCACTTGCTTAAGCCCGTCAGGTACGTCATGGGTTGTTTTGCTTTGTTTTGTCTCTTCCTCTATTCAACCCGTGGGTGTCAGATTCTCCAGGCCTTCCTTCTTTCTTTCTTTCTTTCTTTCTTTTTATATACCATGTCTTTTCAGGACGTAGGCGATCATGGCTCTCCACCTCTCTTTATCCCTTGCAGCCCTCAACAAGTTCCTTCCCTCTGCTTCCTCCCCCAGACCACGTTCTATCATCCACTTCCTTAAGTCCGCCAGGTATGTCACGCGCTGCTTTCCCTTGTCTCTCTCTCTCTCTATTGGACCCGTGAATATCAGATTCTCCAGACCCCCAGGAAGAGGCAGCTGAGGATTCTGGGACACATAATGAGGAAAAAGGGCCTGGAGTATCTGATACTCACGGGTCGAATAGAGGGAGAGAGAGACGAGGGAAAGCAGTGCGTGACATTCCTGGCGGGCTTGAGCAGGTGGATGACAGAACGTGGTCTGGAGGAGATAGCAGAGGGAAGGAACTTGTTGAGAGCTGCAGGGGATAGAGGGAGACGGAGAGCCATGATCGCTGACGTCTTGAAATGACATGGTACATAAAAAAGAAAAGAAGAAAGAAAAAAAGAAATCATTTGGTACAGAAGTATAAAATCCTTAGATTACTTGACTCAGTGTTATCGTAAACGACCTAGTTAGCTAGACTATGCAATTTTTAGTACATACCTCATTCCATATATCATCTTCCTAATGAAATTAAAAACCAACAAAACTCCTGTTGAAGAATTAAATAAAAGAAAAAAAAAAGAAGGTATTCTCACTTTTCGTTGTAATTTCCGTTTGCTTAGTGAATAAGAGTCAAATTTGTTTTGTGTTTGGGAAGAAAGTTCACGATCTATACTGTGCATGGTCGTGTAGGATGACTCATTGATGATTGTAATAAGGACTTACGTATTACTTGCACCGACCTGAACCTGCCACACCCACACTATTACTACATTATATTTGCGCCTCTCTATACAATTCTCTTGCTTTATCTCCCTCCCCCATTTTTGTATTATCCAGTATTTCTCTCTCTCTCCCTCTCCCTCTCTCTCTCCCTTCTCCCGCTTTATGTATGCATCTCTCTGGTTCCGACTTCAGGAATTCTCCCTCTCTTTCTAAAATGGTAATTGTTTCTCATTTCTTTTCAACTTCCTCTTCCTCCTTCTTCTTCATCACCTCCTCTTCCTCCTCCTTCATCATCACCTCCTCTTCCTCCTTCTTCATCATCACCTCCACTTCCTCCTTCTTCATTATCATCACCTCCACTTCCTCCTTCTTCTTCATCACCTATTCTTCCCCCTTCTTTATCATCACCTCCTCTTCCTCCTTCTTCATCATCACCTCCTCTTCCTCCTTCTTCATCATCACTTCCACTTCCTCCTTCTTCATTATCATCACCTCCACTTCCTCCTTCTTCTTCATCACCTATTCTTCCTCCTTCTTTATCATCACCTCCTCTTCCTCCTTCTTCATCATCACCTCCACTTCCTCCTTCTTCATCATCACCTCCTCTTCCTCCTTATTCTTCTCTTTTCTTTCTTTCTTTTTTTTTCTTTTTCCTTTTTCCACGTGATCTTTGTCACCATCTTTTCTTTCTGGAGTGGTTCATTTTTCTGTACGTTTTGTCTTTTACAGAGATTTTTTTATATTTCTGGGGAGAATTCTGAATTTTTTCCTTCATTTTTTTAAAAAGTATATAAATTTTCTAAAATATTGAGGTGGAAAGCGCAAAGAATTTTTGTTTCGTCACTTATTTTTTTTTTTTTTTTACTTGAGATTCGTTTATTTTTTCTTCTGCAAGATTTTTTGATTAAATCTTTAATTTTTATTTTCCTCTTTTCCTCCCAACTTTCTTTCTTCATTTTTTCTAACTTCTTTTTTTTTCCTTCCTCCATTTACGACGTTCAGGCTTTTCTTTCCTCTGTTCATAGCTCAATTCTTTCTTTCTTTCTTTCTTTTTCAATAATAGTGTCTGGCTTTCTTTTTATTTGCTATTTTTATTTTCCTTTTCTATTTTTCTTACTGTTTCTTTGTTTGGCTTAATTTTTTATTTTGTTCTTTCCTCTTTTCATCCCTATTTCTCTTTTTCCTAACTCGTCTTTCTATCTTTTCTAACGTTAATACATTCCTTCCCCCGGTCATCTCTAAATTCTCATTCTTTCTTTCTTTCTTTCTTTCTTTCTTTCTTTCTTTCTTTCTTTCTTTCCCGACGTTCATATACTCCTCCCTCAGTTCATAACTCGATCCTCTTTCTTTCTTTCTTTCTTTCTTTCTTTCTTTCTTTCTCGACGTTGATAAATTCCTCGATCAGTTCATCACTCTTTCTTTCTTTCTTTCTTTCTTTCTTTCTTTCTTTCTTTCTTTACGTTGATATAATCCTCCCTCAGTTCATCACTCAATTCTCTTTTTTCTTTCTTTCTTTCTTTCTTTCTTTCTTTCTTTCTTTTTTCCCGACATTCATATACTCCTCCCTCAGTTCATCACTCGATTCTCTTTCTTTCTTTCTTTCTTTCTTTCTTTCTTTCTTTCTTTCTTTCTTTCTTTCTTTCTTTCTTTCTTTCTCGACGTTTATATAATCCTCCCTCAGTTCATCACTGGATTCTCTTTCTTTCTTTCTTTCTTTCTTTCTTTCTTTTTCTTTCTTTCTTTCTTTCTTTCTTTCTTTCTTTCTTTCTTTCTTTCTCAACGTTGATATAATCCTCCCTCAGTTCATCACTGGATTCTCTTTCTTTCTTTCTTTCTTTCTTTCTTTCTTTCTTTCTTTCCCGAAGTTCATATACTCCTCCCTCAGTTCATCACTCGATTCTCTTTCTTTCTTTCTTTCTTTCTTTCTTTCTTTCTTTCTTTCTTTCTTTCTTTCTTTCTTTCCCGACGTTTATATAATCCCCCCTCAGTTCATCACTGGATTCTCTTTCTTTCATTATTTCTTTCTTTCTTTCTTTCTTTCTTTCTTTCTTTCTTTCTTTCTTTCTTTCTTTCTTTCTTTCTTTCTTTCTCAACGTTGATATCATCCTCCCTCAGTTCATCACTCAATTCTCTTTCTTTCTTTCTTTCTTTCTTTCTTTCTTTCTTTCTTTGTTAGATAATAATATCCCCAGGTCAAATAATTATAATCTTCTGTGAAATTGACGCTATCTACGCACTGCTTATATTTGCATCCCGTATTAATCAAGAGACATTTTCTTGTTATTTTGAATTCAAAATTACAAGTAGGTGTAATATTTCACCCTGAAGTAAGTCCATGAAATCTCTAAGACAACAAGTTGGCAGATAATATCAGAAAAAAATGACATTACTAAGGAGATAGAGAAATAAAAGAACAGGAATTAAGAAAACGGAAGAAATAGACTGACATTGCATTTAAATATTTAAAGATCAAAGTTGATTGGAAATCAAGAATCCGGAAAAGAGTTCCACAGGCGAGAAGTGAGAGAAAAGAAACTGTTAACATAGAACTTACGGTTATATCTAACGATTTCATCTGCAAAATGATGATAAATTTTTGCCGATCTCGTAGTGTGATAAAAGTCTAGCAACTAAAGAGGAAAGTAATATTTATCTTGTTTTAATACAAAAATGTGTCACAAGGCCAAAAGTAAGGGAGAGGTGAAAGCTCGTCTTTAATCTGTTTTATCTTAAAGTTAGTAGCCACGATTACTGACCCAAACCTGCCACAGTATTCCTTGCACTAAAACAACACATTCTTACTTAGCATTTTTACTACAGTCAACATAATACCTCAAAGTCTCTATTTAGTCCTAACCAGTCGCCATATGTACAATTTGTCTGTGGCGGATGAGGAATAAAAATAAAAACTTCTAAAAATGAAACCCTAGTGAAACAGGAAAGTAATATTTACTTTGAGTATTAGAAAAATCTGACACAAGGCCAAAAGGGAGGAGGTAAGGGCTAGTGTTCAATCTGTCTTATCTTAAACTTAGCTAGCCACGATTACTGACCCAAACCTGCCACAGAATTCCTTACACCAAAATAACACATTCTTACTTACCATTCTTACTACAGTCAACATAATACCACAAAGTCTCTATTTAGTCCTAACTAGTCGCCATATGTACAATTTGTCCGGCGGGGTGGGGAGAAAAATAACAACTTCTAAAAATGAAACCCTAGTGAAAGAGAAAAGTAATATTTATTTTGTATATTAGAAAAACGTGGCACAAGGCCAAAAGGGAAGAGAGAAAGGCTTGTTCAAACTGTCTTATCTTAAATTTAGCTAGCCACGATTACTGACTCAAATAGTATTCCTTACACCAAAAGAATACATTCTTACTTACCATTCTGACTACAGCCACCATAATACCTCCATGTCTCTATTTAGTCCTAACTAGTCGTCATATGTATATTTTGCCTGTGAGGGATGGGGAATAACAATAACAACATTTAAAATTTACACCCCAATGAATATTTACACCGGGGTACAAAAGATGAAAGCTTGTCAGAAAAATAACAAGGAAAATATCTGTAGTAAAGGCACGGAGAAGCTACGTTATAGCGGTGCCTGAAGCTGAGATGCCAGGTCACAACCAATAACTTCAATGTTAGTGATCATGACCTGGCATCTCGGCTTCAGTCACTTTCCCACCGCGGTAACGCTCCGATTTTATAAAAAAAAAGATTATTTTTTTACGTCTTGTCAACCTTTTTTAGGTTATTTAAAGCCAGAAAATATTTTTAGTTCGCAGATTTTTTGTGGTGGTGGGAGAGTAATAATAATGTTTTTTGTGATAGAATTTTTACTAATTAACCCATAGCTGGGAGGGGAGGGGGAAGAAGTAAATATAACGAATCCAACTGGAATAGGAGCTCCCTGATTAACAATTCCGAGTCATTGTCCATTCTAGCAGCCGTGCATCCAAGCTTACAACACCTGATATTCCCAAGCGGTCACCCATCTACGTAATGACCAGGCTCGATGTTGCTTTAACATCGAAGATCGTACGGGAACCGGTATTTCAACGCAAAGTGGTTGTAATCTCTTTACTATTGGTAACAGTAATTTATATAATACATGCGAATGTCACCGTTACACTTTTTCAACTTGACGCCGAGAGGACGTAGCACCAATATATGATACCATTTTGGAATCATTCAGGGTTGGATCGAGACACGCAATCCTGAAATTTTGTATTCCCAAATTTACATTACTGCGTTTGTTTTCGGCGATTTTCTTTACTTTCTTGCGACGAATATTTTTTGTATGATAACAATTTCTGTAACTTGGAAATGAATTTGGGGATAATCGAAATTAATTGCGAAATCCAACGAAAAGTTATCTATGAAATAAAAAATAATTGTTCGTACGGAAAGTAAGGACCTACGTACATCAAATTGTCTTTAAATTAAGTGCCGGCAGCAGAATTATCATTGAACTTTTAAAAGGTAAGCTTAAATATTAATGCAATACTTAAATAAAGCGATCAATTTTTAGTTCTTCTGTAGTTTATTGTTGGCTATCTCATCTACTCCTCTCTACCTAGTGCGATGAGGGCACAATCAAGAGCCCTTCACAGGAGCTATCTTAAATGCCGCCTGATATGGCTGCTTTTTAGCTAGTACTCAAATACATGGACGATCTGTAGACTTATAAAAATTAAGATAGATTCGAGAAAAGTAACTGGAGCTATTTGAATAGCTGAGTTATGTACTATTTATAGGAGGTATAATTTATCGCCTTTGAGGGACATGTTATAAACTGGGTCGATTGCATTGATTCTGCCCTATCGGTTTTGCCGAGAGATAATTTTTTTCTTAACTGACAGAAGTGGTTCATATGCATAACATTTGCAAATCTTTCGAGAACACTTTCAGTAGCAATTTTATACTTCGAATCGACAAGGTTAGGGGTGAACAGTTTAGGGGGGGTGTATTCGAGTGGCAAGAATAAATTGTATCGTACGATTTTCTGCCGGGCCTGAAAATTAAAACTTGATTAAAAGGACATGACATTTGTGCCAGATTGTGTTTCACTCGTGTCAAACCTGAAAAAATTTTAAACGCTTTCCTTCTTCTTCTTTCTTTTATTCTTCTTCTGCTTTCTTTCATTTTCGACGTGCATTCATTCCTTTTCCCGCCCTTCTCTTAATTTCTTTCTTTTCCGATGTCCATACATACCTTCCTCCGTTCTCTCGATTTTTTTTGTTGGTGCGTTTGTTTCTTTCTTTCTTTGTTTCTTTCATTTTTTTTCTAATGTCCATACATTCCTTCTTCCGTTCGTCTCTCAATTTTCCTTTGTTTTTTTCTTTATTTTTTTTATTGTTTCTTTTCCGATGTCTATACATTCCTTACTCTGTCCTTCTCTCAATTTGTTTGTTTGTTTGTTTGTTTGTTTGTTTCTTTCTTTCATTTCGACGTCCATTTACTCTTTTCTCCGTTCATCTCTTTCTTTCTTTCTTTCTTTACTTCTTTCTTTCTTTCTTTCTTTCTTTTCCGATGTCCATTCATTCCTTTCTCCGTTCATCTCTTTCTTTCTTTCTTTCTTTACTTCTTTCTTTCTTTCTGTCTTTCTTTTCCGATGTCCATTCATTCCTTTCTCCGTTCATCTCTTTCTTTCTTTCTTTCTTTACTTCTTTCTTTCTTTCTGTCTTTCTTTTCCGATGTCCATTCATTCCATTCTCCGTTCAACTCTTTCTTTCTTTCTTTCTTTACTTCTTTCTTTCTTTCTGTCTTTCTTTTCCGATGTCCATTCATTCCTTTCTCCGTTCATCTCTTTCTTTCTTTCTTTCTTTACTTCTTTCTTTCTTTCTTTCTTTCTTTCTTTTCCGATGTCCATTCATTCCTTTCTCCGTTCATCCCTTTCTTTCTTTCTTTCTTTACTTCTTTCTTTCTTTCTTTCTTTCTTTTCCGATGTCCATTCATTCCTTTCTCCGTTCATCTCTTTCTTTCTTTCTTTCTTTCTTTACTTCTTTCTTTCTTTCTGTCTTTCTTTTCCGATGTCCATTCATTCCTTTCTCCGTTCATCTCTTTCTTTCTTTCTTTCTTTCTTTCTTGCTTTACTTCTTTCTTTCTTTCTTTCTTTTCCGATGTCCATTCATTCCTTTCTCCATTCATCTCTTTCTTTCTTTCTTTCTTTACTTCTTTCTTTCTTTCTGTCTTTCTTTTCCGATGTCCATTCATTCCTTTCTCCGTTCATCTCTTTCTTTCTTTCTTTCTTTACTTCTTTCTTTCTTTCTTTCTTTCTTTTCCGATGTCCATTCATTCCTTTCTCCGTTCATCTCTTTCTTTCTTTCTTTCTTTCTTTCTTGCTTTACTTCTTTCTTTCTTTCTTTCTTTCTTTCTTTCTTTCTTTTCCGATGTCCATTCATTCCTTTCTCCATTCATCTCTTTCTTTCTTTCTTTCTTTACTTCTTTCTTTCTTTCTGTCTTTCTTTTCCGATGTCCATTCATTCCTTTCTCCGTTCATCTCTTTCTTTCTTTCTTTCTTTACTTCTTTCTTTCTTTCTTTCTTTTCCGATGTCCATTCAATCCTTTCTCCGTTCATCTCTTTCTTTCTTTACTTCTTTCTTTCTTTCTTTCTTTCTTTCTTTCTTTTCCGATGTCCATTCATTCCTTTCTCCGTTCATCTCTTTCTTTCTTTCTTTCTTTACTTCTTTCTTTCTTTCTTTCTTTTCCGATGTCCATTCATTCCTTTCTCCGTTCATCTCTTTCTTTCTTTCTTTCTTTACTTCTTTCTTTCTTTCTTTCTTTCTTTCTTTCTTTCTTTTCCGATGTCCATTCATTCCTTTCTCCGTTCATCTCTTTCTTTCTTTCTTTCTTTACTTCTTTCTTTCTTTCTTTCTTTCTTTCTTTTCCGATGTCCATTCATTCCTTTCTCCGTTCATCTCTTTCTTTCTTTCTTTCTTTACTTCTTTCTTTCTTTCTTTCTTTCTTTCTTTCTTTTCCGATGTCCATTCATTCCTTTCTCCGTTCATCTCTTTCTTTCTTTCTTTCTTTACTTCTTTCTTTCTTTCTTTCTTTCTTTCTTTTCCGATGTCCATTCATTCCTTTCTCCGTTCATCTCTTTCTTTCTTTCTTTCTTTACTTCTTTCTTTCTTTCTTTCTTTCTTTTCCGATGTCCATTCATTCCTTTCTCCGTTCATCTCTTTCTTTCTTTCTTTCTTTACTTCTTTCTTTCTTTCTTTCTTTCTGTCTTTCTTTTCCGATGTCCATTCATTCCTTTCTCCGTTCATCTCTTTCTTTCTTTCTTTCTTTACTTCTTTCTTTCTTTCTTTCTTTACTTCTTTCTTTCTTTCTTTCTTTTTTCTTTCTTTCTTTCTTTTCCGATGTCCACTCATTCCTTTCTCCATTCATCTCATGCTTTCTTTCTTTCTTTACTTCTTTCTTTCTTTCTTTCTTTCTTTCTTTCTTTTCCGATGTCCATTCATTCCTTTCTCCATTCATCTCATGCTTTCTTTCTTTCTTTACTTCTTTCTTTCTTTCTTTCTTTCTTTCTGTCTTTCTTTTCCGATGTCCATTCATTCCTTTCTCCGTTCATCTCTTTCTTTCTTTCTTTCTTTACTTCTTTCTTACTTTCTTTCTTTCTTTCTTTCTTTCTTTCTTTCTTTTCCGATGTCCATTCATTCCTTTCTCCGTTCATCTCTTTCTTTCTTTCTATCTTTACTTCTTTCTTTCTTTCTTTCTTTCTTTCTTTCTTTCTTTCTTTCTTTCTTTTCCGATGTCCATTCATTCCTTTCTCCGTTCATCTCTTTCTTTCTTTCTTTATTTACTTCTTTCTTTCTTTCTTTCTTTCTTTCTTTCTTTCTTTCTTTCTTTTCCGATGTCCATTCATTCCTTTCTCCGTTCATCTCTTTCTTTCTTTCTTTCTTTACTTCTTTCTTTCTTTCTTTCTTTCTTTTCCGATGTCCATTCATTCCTTTCTCCGTTCATCTCTTTCTTTCTTTCTTTCTTTACTTCTTTCTTTCTTTCTTTCTTTCTTTCTTTCTTTCTTTTCCGATGTCCATTCATTCCTTTCTCCGTTCATCTCTTTCTTTCTTTCTTTCTTTACTTCTTTCTTTCTTTCTTTCTTTCTGTCTTTCTTTTCCGATGTCCATTCATTCCTTTCTCCGTTCATCTCTTTATTTCTTTCTTTACTTCTTTCTTTCTTTCTTTCTTTCTTTCTTTCTTTCTTTCTTTCTTTTCCGATGTCCATTCATTCCTTTCTCCATTCATCTCTTTCTTTCTTTCTTTCTTTACTTCTTTCTTTCTTTCTTTCTTTCTTTCTTTCTTTCTTTCTGTCTTTCTTTTCCGATGTCCATTCATTCCTTTCTCCGTTCATCTCTTTCTTTCTTTCTTTCTTTACTTCTTTCTTTCTTTCTGTCTTTCTTTTCCGATGTCCATTCATTCCTTTCTCCGTTCATCTCTTTCTTTCTTTCTTTCTTTACTTCTTTCTTTCTTTCTTTCTTTCTTTCTTTCTTTCTTTTCCGATGTCCATTCATTCCTTTCTCCGTTCATCTCTTTCTTTCTTTCTTTCTTTACTTCTTTCTTTCTTTCTTTCTTTTCCGATGTCCATTCATTCCTTTCTCCGTTCATCTCTTTCTTTCTTTACTTCTTTCTTTCTTTCTTTCTATCTTTCTTTCTTTTCCGATGTCCATTCATTCCTTTCTCCGTTCATCTCTTTCTTTCTTTCTTTCTTTACTTCTTTCTTTCTTTCTTTCTTTTCCGATGTCCATTCATTCCTTTCTCCGTTCATCTCTTTCTTTCTTTCTTTCTTTACTTCTTTCTTTCTTTCTTTCTTTCTTTCTTTCTTTCTTTCTTTCTTTCTTTCTTTCTTTTCCGATGTCCATTCATTCCTTTCTCCGTTCATCTCTTTCTTTCTTTCTTTCTTTACTTCTTTCTTTCTTTCTTTCTTTTCCGATGTCCATTCATTCCTTTCTCCGTTCATCTCTTTCTTTCTTTCTTTCTTTACTTCTTTCTTTCTTTCTTTCTTTCTTTCTTTCTTTCTTTCTTTTCCGATGTCCATTCATTCCTTTCTCCGTTCATCTCTTTCTTTCTTTCTTTCTTTACTTCTTTCTTTCTTTCTTTCTTTTCCGATGTCCATTCATTCCTTTCTCCGTTCATCTCTTTCTTTCTTTCTTTCTTTACTTCTTTCTTTCTTTCTTTCTTTCTTTTCCGATGTCCATTCATTCCTTTCTCCGTTCATCTCTTTCTTTCTTTCTTTCTTTACTTCTTTCTTTCTTTCTTTCTTTCTGTCTTTCTTTTCCGATGTCCATTCATTCCTTTCTCCGTTCATCTCTTTCTTTCTTTCTTTCTTTACTTCTTTCTTTCTTTCTTTCTTTACTTCTTTCTTTCTTTCTTTCTTTTTTCTTTCTTTCTTTCTTTTCCGATGTCCACTCATTCCTTTCTCCATTCATCTCATGCTTTCTTTCTTTCTTTACTTCTTTCTTTCTTTCTTTCTTTCTTTCTTTCTTTCTTTCTTTCTTTCTTTTCCGATGTCCATTCATTCCTTTCTCCATTCATCTCATGCTTTCTTTCTTTCTTTACTTCTTTCTTTCTTTCTTTCTTTCTTTCTTTCTTTCTGTCTTTCTTTTCCGATGTCCATTCATTCCTTTCTCCGTTCATCTCTTTCTTTCTTTCTTTCTTTACTTCTTTCTTACTTTCTTTCTTTCTTTCTTTCTTTCTTTCTTTCTTTTCCGATGTCCATTCATTCCTTTCTCCGTTCATCTCTTTCTTTCTTTCTTTCTTTACTTCTTTCTTTCTTTCTTTCTTTCTTTCTTTCTTTCTTTCTTTCTTTCTTTCTTTCTTTCTTTTCCGATGTCCATTCATTCCTTTCTCCGTTCATCTCTTTCTTTCTTTCTTTACTTCTTTCTTTCTTTCTTTCTTTCTTTCTTTCTTTCTTTTCCGATGTCCATTCATTCCTTTCTCCGTTCATCTCTTTCTTTCTTTCTTTCTTTACTTCTTTCTTTCTTTCTTTCTTTCTTTCTTTTCCGATGTCCATTCATTCCTTTCTCCGTTCATCTCTTTCTTTCTTTCTTTCTTTACTTCTTTCTTTCTTTCTTTCTTTCTTTCTTTCTTTTCCGATGTCCATTCATTCCTTTCTCCGTTCATCTCTTTCTTTCTTTCTTTCTTTACTTCTTTCTTTCTTTCTTTCTTTCTTTCTTTCTTTCTTTCTTTTCCGATGTCCATTCATTCCTTTCTCCGTTCATCTCTTTCTTTCTTTCTTTCTTTACTTCTTTCTTTCTTTCTTTCTTTCTTTCTGTATTTCTTTTCCGATGTCCATTCATTCCTTTCTCCGTTCATCTCTTTCTTTCTTTCTTTACTTCTTTCTTTCTTTCTTTCTTTCTTTCTTTCTTTTCCGATGTCCATTCATTCCTTTCTCCATTCATCTCTTTCTTTCTTTCTTTCTTTACTTCTTTCTTTCTTTCTTTCTTTCTTTCTGTCTTTCTTTTCCGATGTCCATTCATTCCTTTCTCCGTTCATCTCTTTCTTTCTTTCTTTCTTTACTTCTTTCTTTCTTTCTTTCTTTCTTTCTTTCTTTCTTTCTTTCTTTCTTTCTTTTCCGATGTCCATTCATTCCTTTCTCCGTTCATCTCTTTCTTTCTTTCTTTCTTTACTTCTTTCTTTCTTTCTGTCTTTCTTTTCCGATGTCCATTCATTCCTTTCTCCATTCATCTCTTTCTTTCTTTCTTTCTTTACTTCTTTCTTTCTTTCTTTCTTTCTTTCTTTCTTTCTTTTCCGATGTCCATTCATTCCTTTCTCCGTTCATCTCTTTCTTTCTTTCTTTCTTTACTTCTTTCTTTCTTTCTTTCTTTTCCGATGTCCATTCATTCCTTTCTCCGTTCATCTCTTTCTTTCTTTACTTCTTTCTTTCTTTCTTTCTTTCTTTCTTTCTTTCTTTCTTTCTTTCTTTCTTTCTTTTCCGATGTCCATTCATTCCTTTCTCCGTTCATCTCTTTCTTTCTTTCTTTCTTTACTTCTTTCTTTCTTTCTTTCTTTTCCGATGTCCATTCATTCCTTTCTCCGTTCATCTCTTTCTTTCTTTCTTTCTTTACTTCTTTCTTTCTTTCTTTCTTTCTTTCTTTCTTTCTTTCTTTCTTTCTTTTCCGATGTCCATTCATTCCTTTCTCGGTTCATCTCTTTCTTTCTTTCTTTCTTTACTTCTTTCTTTCTTTCTTTCTTTTCCGATGTCCATTCATTCCTTTCTCCGTTCATCTCTTTCTTTCTTTCTTTCTTTACTTCTTTCTTTCTTTCTTTCTTTTCCGATGTCCATTCATTCCTTTCTCCGTTCATCTCTTTCTTTCTTTCTTTCTTTACTTCTTTCTTTCTTTCTTTCTTTCTTTTCCGATGTCCATTCATTCCTTTCTCCGTTCATCTCTTTCTTTCTTTCTTTACTTCTTTCTTTCTTTCTTTCTTTCTTTCTTTCTTTCTTTCTTTTCCGATGTCCATTCATTCCTTTCTCCATTCATCTCATGCTTTCTTTCTTTCTTTACTTCTTTCTTTCTTTCTTTCTTTCTTTGTCTTTCTTTTCCGATGTCCATTCATTCCTTTCTCCGTTCATCTCTTTCTTTCTTTCTTTCTTTACTTCTTTCTTTCTTTCTTTCTTTCTTTCTTTCTTTTCCGATGTTCATTCATTCCTTTCTCCGTTCATCTCTTTCTTTCTTTCTTTCTTTACTTCTTTCTTTCTTTCTTTCTTTTCCGATGTCCATTCATTCCTTTCTCCGTTCATCTCTTTCTTTCTTTACTTCTTTCTTTCTTTCTTTCTTTCTTTCTTTCTTTCTTTCTTTTCCGATGTCCATTCATTCCTTTCTCCGTTCATCTCTTTCTTTCTTTCTTTCTTTCTTTACTTCTTTCTTTCTTTCTTTCTTTTCCGATGTCCATTCATTACTTTCTCCGTTCATCTCTTTCTTTCTTTCTTTCTTTACTTCTTTCTTTCTTTCTTTCTTTCTTTCTTTTCCGATGTCCATTCATTCCTTTCTCCGTTCATCTCTTTCTTTCTTTCTTTCTTTACTTCTTTCTTTCTTTCTTTCTTTTCCGATGTCCATTCATTCCTTTCTCCGTTCATCTCTTTCTTTCTTTCTTTCTTTACTTCTTTCTTTCTTTCTTTCTTTCTTTTCCGATGTCCATTCATTCCTTTCTCCGTTCATCTCTTTCTTTCTTTCTTTCTTTACTTCTTTCTTTCTTTCTTTCTTTCTGTCTTTCTTTTCCGATGTCCATTCATTCCTTTCTCCGTTCATCTCTTTCTTTCTTTCTTTCTTTACTTCTTTCTTTCTTTCTTTCTTTACTTCTTTCTTTCTTTGTTTCTTTCTTTCTTTCTTTCCCGATGTCCATTCATTCCTTTCTCCATTCATCTCATGCTTTCTTTCTTTCTTTACTTCTTTCTTTCTTTCTTTCTTTCTGTCTTTCTTTTCCGATGTCCATTCATTCCTTTCTCCATTCATCTCATGCTTTCTTTCTTTCTTTACTTCTTTCTTTCTTTCTTTCTTTCTTTTCCGACGTCCATTCATTCCTTTCTCCATTCATCTCATGCTTTCTTTCTTTCTTTACTTCTTTCTTTCTTTCTTTCTTTCTGTCTTTCTTTTCCGATGTCCATTCATTCCTTTCTCCGTTCATCTCTTTCTTTCTTTCTTTCTTTACTTCTTTCTTTCTTTCTTTCTTTCTTTCTTTTCCGATGTCCATTCATTCCTTTCTCTGTTCATCTCTTTCTTTCTTTCTTTCTTTACTTCTTTCTTTCTTTCTTTCTTTCTTTCTTTCTTTCTTTCTTTTCCGATGTCCATTCATTCCTTTCTCCGTTCATCTCTTTCTTTCTTTCTTTACTTCTTTCTTTCTTTCTTTCTTTCTTTCTTTTCCGATGTCCATTCATTCCTTTCTCCGTTCATCTCTTTCTTTCTTTCTTTCTTTACTTCTTTCTTTCTTTCTTTCTTTCTGTCTTTCTTTTCCGATGTCCATTCATTCCTTTCTCCGTTCATCTCTTTCTTTCTTTCTTTACTTCTTTCTTTCTTTCTTTCTTTCTTTCTTTCTTTCTTTCTTTCTTTTCCGATGTCCATTCATTCCTTTCTCCATTCATCTCTTTCTTTCTTTCTTTCTTTACTTCTTTCTTTCTTTCTTTCTTTCTGTCTTTCTTTTCCGATGTCCATTCATTCCTTTCACCGTTCATCTCTTTCTTTCTTTCTTTCTTTACTTCTTTCTTTCTTTCTTTCTTTCTTTCTTTTCCGATGTCCATTCATTCCTTTCTCCGTTCATCTCTTTCTATCTTTCTTTCTTTCTTTACTTCTTTCTTTCTTTCTTTCTTTCTTTCTTTCTTTCTTTCTTTTCCGATGTCCATTCATTCCTTTCTCCGTTCATCTCTTTCTTTCTTTCTTTACTTCTTTCCTTCTTTCTTTCTTTCTTTCTTTTCCGATGTCCATTCATTCCTTTCTCCGTTCATCTCTTTCTTTCTTTCTTTCATTACTTCTTTCTTTCTTTCTTTCTTTCTTTTCCGATGTCCATTCATTCCTTTCTCCGTTCATCTCTTTCTTTCTTTCTTTCTTTACTTCTTTCTTTCTTTCTTTCTTTCTTTTCCGATGTCCATTCATTCCTTTCTCCGTTCATCTCTTTCTTTCTTTCTTTACTTCTTTCTTTCTTTCTTTCTTTCTTTCTTTCTTTCTTTTCCGATGTCCATTCATTCCTTTCTCCGTTCATCTCTTTCTTTCTTTCTTTCTTTACTTCTTTCTTTCTTTCTTTCTTTCTTTTCCGATGTCCATTCATTCCTTTCTCCGTTCATCTCTTTCTTTCTTTCTTTCTTTACTTCTTTCTTTCTTTCTTTCTTTCTTTCTTTCTTTCTTTCTTTCTTTTCCGATGTCCATTCATTCCTTTCTCCGTTCATCTCTTTCTTTCTTTCTTACTTTACTTCTTTATTTCTTTCTTTCTTTCTTTTCCGATGTCCATTCATTCCTTTCTCCGTTCATCTTTTTCTTTCTTTCTTTCTTTACTTCTTTCTTTCTTTCTTTCTTTCTTTCTTTCTTTCTTTCTTTCTTTCTTTCTTTCTTTTCCGATGTCCATTCATTCCTTTCTCCGTTCATCTCTTTCTTTCTTTCTTACTTTACTTCTTTCTTTCTTTCTTTCTTTCTTTCTTTTCCGATGTCCATTCATTCCTTTCTCCGTTCATCTCTTTCTTTCTTTCTTTCTTTACTTCTTTCTTTCTTTCTTTACTTCTTTCTTTCTTTCTTTCTTTCTTTCTTTCTTTCTTTCTTTTCCGATGTCCATTCATTCCTTTCTCCGTTCATCTCTTTCTTTCTTTCTTTCTTTACTTCTTTCTTTCTTT
>OZ010599.1:35527324-35534824 GCA_963932145.1 Acanthosepion lycidas
GTCCTTGTATTTTGATAGCTTTTTGAAGATCTTCAAAGATACATTAAAGTCTGCCATTTCAATAAGAAGGCACATTATTATTATTATTATTATTATTATTATTATTATTATTATTATTATTATTGTCGTTATTTGCTAGTCCCGGACATCCTGAGATATGGTCGACAGTTTCATCAAATTTTCCACAGATTAATATTTTATCTTCTTTGAGTTCTAATGTATACTCTTTTCTTTCCGGGTCCCAACCAGAGACCTAAAATCAGAGGTGGGATCTCCAGCTACAACTAGAATTGTTGATGACCTCATGTACCACATTTTTCAGATTTCGATTTCAAGGTCCTTGTATTTTGAATATCTACAAAGATATATTACAGTTTGCACGGTCTGCCATGTCTACAAGAAGACAAATTTTGTTTTTGGGGTCTTTGGTCACGATGTCTAGGTGAGTAGACTTGATTGTTTTGTCTGTGTGTATTGTAAAGTCCTATCAAATTGTCACAGGTTCTATCATTGTAACCGGATCTGAGTGGTGTTCATGCCAATTTCTTGCAGTTTCTTTTCCGTAAAAGCAGATTTTCCAATGCAGATATTGGCCCACTCTGTCATGCCGTGTTTTATATTCAATTGGTGCCAATATCGTGCAACCTGATAAAAGACTGTCAATTGTTTCTGGATATTTGTCACAGAACCTTCATTTTGGGCTAACACAATATTTTAGTATATGTGATTGATAATTTTTCATTGGTCCTGTGCAGCAAGGATAAAACCTTCGGTTTCAGCTTTTAACCTTGCACTACGTAGCCACTGATGGGTAAGGGTTTTTTTCTACATTAGCATGTTTGGTACAGGTAGAATATTGAACTTGAAGTGGTTTATTATTGGCATGGTTTCTGCATCTGGTCAATTGTCTTTGCTTCCTTTTTAAGGTTTTAGAGCTTCAGTAGCCGTATTTCTTTTTACTTTCATTTCTTCACCCATCGAAACTCCATTTTCAACTTGCTGGCTCCCTTTATTACGGAATAAATTTTCTTACTTCTTTCATGTTTTTTGACATAGATCATCATTTAGTCTTCTTTAGTGTTTCTAGGTATCTTTAAAGGCCGATTGATGTAGCTTTGTAAGGCCGTATAGTTGAACTAATCCTCTGCCTCCTTCGGATCTGGGCACATACAGAAGATCAACGTCAGCCTTGGGATGACGCATACAGTGGCAAGTGAGAAGCTTTCTCGTTTTGGCGTACATTGGCTTAATCTCAGCTATGGTCCAGTTAAGGATGTTGAAACTGTATTGCACCACAGGGACAGCCAAGGTGTTTATGGCTGATATTCTGTTTTTTTTTTTTTTTTTAATTCTTCTCGGTATCCTGTACCTGACACACACGCCTGTAGTATTCTTACTTTCTCACTCATTTGAGTATATTTTATTTTATCTCCTTCGGTAAATACTAGGTACCTATAGGCTTCTTCTTGTTCCTGTTCCCTAATCATTGTGACGAAGTTTACATCTATTGAGTGTGTTTCAGTAATTCTCTGTCTTGAATGGCACTTTTGCACTTTCAACTAATGCGATATCCATGCCAGTATCGTCACTGAAATATTTTACAGAATTGAGGACACCCTTCAACTCGTTGTCGTCTCTGGCAAAGAGTTTGAGATCATCCATTTAGAGTAGATGATTGAACAATTGTTTTTTTTACTTTGTATCAATAGCTATTTTTGTTTAGTTCATGCGAAAGGGGGGTTAAGGACAGACAAAACAGAAAGGGTGAGAACCACTTGTCGGATATTAGAAGTGGCAGTGCCTTTGGTGGGATTCAGGTATAATATGGTTTTCCACATTCCCATGCTGTATTTAAGGAAACTTACTATCATCGTGGAGACTTTGTACATTTCCAAAATCTTAAGGATCCGAAAGTGTGACACACTCTCAAAGGATTTACGGTAATCTATCCATTCTGCTCTGAGATTTTTACCTCATTTCCTGTAGTTTTCCAGGATCATTTTGTTCATCAGTAGTTGATCTTTGCAACCATGAGAACCTCTCCGGTATAGCTTCTATTCCAATGCAGTTTTCTTCGAGAAAAGGGTAAACACAGTTCGCCAGGACAGATGTGATCAATTTATACGTGGTGGACAGACATGTTACTGGCTTATAATTTTTCGGATCATCTGCTCCAACCGTTTTTAGCAGGAGATATGCAATACCTTCAATGATCCATTCTGGAACTTCATTGGGATTACTAATAAGCATTGATAAATTTTGAGCAAGGGTCTTTGTCATCGAGAAATAAAGTGTCGCTGCTGACACTTAAGTGTGAACATAGATCGCCAGTGAGCAAACACAGGCGATCCCATTATTGAATTAATTAGATCACGTGACCATAGAGGAAACGCATAAAAAGTTTCGTGACGATTAACGATAGCTAATTTTATTCTATCCTCTATTACTATTCGGATCGCTATTTCTAGTCTATCCTTTATTACTATAAGGGTCGCTATTTCTAGTCTATCCTCTATTACTCTTCGGATTGCTATTTCTAGTCTATTCTCTATTACTATTCGGATTGCTATTTCTAGTCTATCCTCTATTACTATTCGGATCGCTATTTCTAGTCTATCCTCAATTATTATACAGGCCGCTATTTCTAGTCTATACTCTATTACTATTCGCACTGCTATTTCTAGTCTATCCTCTATTACTATTCGGATCGCTATTTCTAGTCTATCCTCTATTACTATACGGGCCGCTATTTCTAGTCTATACTCTATTACTATTCGGGCTGCTATTTCTAGTCTATCCTCTATTACTATTCGGACTGCTATTTCTAGTCTATTCTCTATTACTATTCGGTCGCTATTTCTAGTCTATCCTCTATTACTATACGGACCGCTATTTCTTGTCTATCCTCTATTACTATTCGGATTTCTATTTCTAGTCTATCCTCTATTACTATACGGGCCGCTATTCTCTAATCTATTCTTTATACTATTTCACTATTCGTATCACCATACGGTGGTTAGTATTCGAGCGAGTACTATTAGTGAGAGTGATATTCAAAGGCGGTCTGACACCAGTATTGTTCGCCGGCGTTAATATAGTTGTATCTGCGATTACAAAGCCTCTACTACAAGGAGCATGTTTGGGTATTTCTGTTTTAGCCTTGTTAGAGGCCAGAAATAAAGACACAAACAGAGGAATTGAGTTAAACAAATATATTAACAGAAACAGTGATACAAACATAGAAATGAGTGTTACAGCAAGAATATTCGGTCCGACTGTCAGAGGTGAATGCTAGAAACTTCCCTCTCCAAAAGGCAGTACCTGCTCCTATTTATAGCTGGGATAGTCTATGTGTGCGTGGGTATAAAAAAAAACAAAAAAACTTAACAATTTTCTTGACTGGTTGAATGTCATTCAGCAATTTAATTTTATAATAGTAATTACAAAGTCTCTACTACGACAATGATTACGAAAATGACGAGTGTTCGTTGACATCACAAAAATTTTATGGATTGATGACAGATAATAGATCCAAAAATTGGCTACCTTATCATTTCCTGGGGATTTCCATTTTAGGAATTTCGTTAGAATTTGCCTACCATGAGTCTTGGTAATATTTTCTCATTCTTGTAGAGGTTTATCCTTGATTCTTTTTTGTTCTCGCTGGATCCATTCTGTATTGGTATTATATTCCTTTGTTATGCTCCAAATATTCTCCACAAATTTCTGCACTTTTTCAATAGATGGTGGCTTTTTGATATCCACAACTGCTTTTCTAATTTGCCTGTAAAATTGTGTAAATTTCCGTTTGGAATATTTTATTTTGTCGATAGAACCTCCAACGCTTTTGACATCATCTTGTTCTCCGTACTTTTAACGGTAGTTTCTGTTTGAGTATTACCGCTGTGGCCTTGTTAGGACCAGAAATAAAGACACAAACAGAGAAATTGAGTTAAACAAATATATTAACAGAAACAGTGATACAAACATACAAATGAGAGTGTTACAACAAGACAGTTCGGTCCGACTGTGAGAGCTGACTGCTGGAAACCTCTCTCCCCAAAAGGCAGTACCTGCTCCTATTTATAGCTGGGAGAGTCTATGCGTGTGTGAGTAAAAAAAACAACAACAAAAAACATAATAATTTCCTTGGCTGGTCGAATGTCATTTAGCAATTTCATTTTATAAAATTAATTATAATAATAATTATCATTATTGTAATGTAGTGTTTTAAATACTAATAAATTGTAATGAAGGATGTCGTGTACGAATAGGAATTCACTTTATAATACAACTGTTTCAAAAGCTAAGCAAAATATTAGGATGCATATAAATTCGTTAAATAATGTACTGAACTGTTATGTGGCGCAACATAAGGATGCTGAGGATAACATGGACGAAGTTCTGGTGAAAATGGAAACAGAATGGACATTTCTATTTAATATCACGAAAAGACAGTAGAAATTTCTACGCAAATAATGAAGAAAGACGGCTTGGAAAGTTTGATACTAACAGTATTGATTGAACGGGAGAGGTACAGTGGAACAACAACACATAATTTACCTGGCGGGATTTTGTGGATGGTTGGCGGATTATTAAGGGTTACAAAAGATAGGAAATTGTGGAGAGCCATGATCGCCAACGTCCTGAATGGACACGACATATAAGAGAAGGTAGTTCCAGTTACCTATTAAGCACTTTTTCGCAGAAGTTCCGATAACGAGAAAGAACGAGTGAAATTCTCTGAATTTAAAATTATTTACCTGTTTCCGAGAAAATTCAGTCAAATTAAACGTGAATAGAAATAGAAAAATAAAATGACGTCATTTGATATTTTTAATTTATATTTAGGTAGAAATCGACATTTCTTTGTTAAAAATAGAAATCGCTACTACTATTAAACTTCTTTCGTCTTCTTCTTTTTCTTCTTTTTCTAGTAATAATAATAATAATAATAATAATAATAATAATAATAATAATAATAATAATAATAAAGTGCTCTGTTCTTTTTATAGGGATTGAAGGAGGTCATGTCTAAATAAGAAGTCTCTTGACAATACCATTGATGTTATGATACAAGAAGAAAGAAAAGAGAATAATTTAATACCGAAACCACGAAAACATAAATAAATAAGAAATGGCTGAAAACCCAATTGAGTAAAATAGAATAAAACAACGTCGTCTCCATGGTTCATTGCGACCAACTCTTTTGGCGGGAAAAAATTATGAGTGTTTGATAGAATCAGCAAGAGTATCAGAAAACGCATTCACAAAATCAAGGAGATGCAAATATATTTTTCAAGGTGGGGGGGGGATGTATGACAAAGTGTAAAAAAGTTTTTCGTGTAACTGAGTTCGTTTATGTTGGTGCTACTGCCCATGCGCACGAACGAGAGGTGCTGATAATTCGAATTTTAAAATATTTCCCGTTTTCTATACACACACACGCACACACACAAACGCACACACATGCACACGCACACACACACACACACACACACATATATATATATATATATATATATATATTATCGTTATTTTTATTATAAAATCCAGGTAACATCTGAGACGAAAAATTTAAATGCGACTCGAAATATTTTTTCTTAAATGTGTTATTGTTAATAGATACAAACGGTTGGAGAATACACTCACAACGCTAAGGTTGATTTTTTTTTTTTTGAAAATTTAAGTGCGTTTTTTTTAACTATTAGGCTGGTGCAAAAATAATGACGCAATAATGTCGTTTTTTGACGTTAAAAAATACGTCAAAAAACGACATTATTACGTCATTATTTTTGCACCAACCTAATACTATAGCAATTTGAGAATTTTTTGTTGTAGGAGTTTTCTCAGTCAATGTGTCATGAACTAAATTGTTCAATAATTAAAGTAATGTCTCAGTTGTTATCCCGAAAATTTGCACGTCGGATCAGTTCTTTGAAATCAAATATGTGGTGCAGTTCAATTTATATTACAATGAATCATTCGTACAAAAAGTAGATTCGTAAAGTGAATGAGATAAAATGGCGAAATCCTTTCATAAATAAATGTCTTAAAGATAGAGTGTATGTAAACATAAAAGTAGACACTGAAGTCAGCAACAAGCAGAGTCAGTCTGCCTCATGCTTAGATGCAACCTTCCGGCCTGAAGATCGCGTTCGACCATGAAATAGTCCAATGTCCAATGTCCGTGGCCTGACGATTGCACCTAGCATGAAACAGACTGTCGCCTCTAAGTGTTGAGTTCTATGTTCACTTTTATATTTACACACGCTCTATCTCTGATATTGAGCACTTTATCCCATAAATATAGCACATCTTAAGACTATATTTCTTCATATATATATATATATATATATATATATAGAGAGAGAGAGAGAGAGAGAGAAAGAGAGATACTTCCGTATCATGACACTTTTGAAGACCTAATGTTGAAGTTAATTTTAAGGGGGTTCGCATCATACACGAGATATAAAATTCACGTATGTACTTTTGGCCCTGCCTGCAATGTTGACGAATCTATACATGCATTTACTATAGTCAAATTAGCTTCCAAATGAGGTCTTCAAAAGCCGCATGATACGCAAGTATATACCACACACGCACCCATATATATATATATATATATATATATATATATATATATATATATATATATATATATATATTATATATATATATATATATATATATGTATATATATATATTAATTTCAATAAAGGTGCAATTAATTTACAAATTCATGAATTATTCATACATAAAACAAATACAAAAGTTAATGATTAAATGGCGAGAAATCTATCTTCGCGAACAATTCAATAATATACAAAAAACCCAAATCTGTTTATGAATGAAAAGATCCTGTTTTATAAATTTCCGTTGCATTAGATCTTTTTATTTTACAAGCTTTCGTTTGTTCCTACAGACATTCTCAGGTATGAAATAGATTGTGTTCTTGTTTATACTCTCAGTAATAAGTGGACAAACGAAAACAAGGTTGTAATCCGAAAAATGCTATGAGAAATGTGTGTTATTGTTTTGGAACGTGCAGTCGCGACGCTGAGTTTGAATTTAAATTTTAAGGTTAAAGTTCTGCGTTTATGTACAAATGTAGTGATAAGAGAATTCTTTTTTACTGGTGGCATGAACTATATTGTTTAAATTGATAAACATTACAAATCGTCAGCGATGTATTTCAAACTTTGCAGGCTTAGCGGAACGAGTCGTATTAGTTCTCTAAGTGACCGCTAGGCGGCGGTAGCGACCCTTTCAATTGTAAACAAAGACGGAAAGTACGATACATTTGCGTGTGCGTAAGAAAGTAGTTGTGAGAAAACTATTATTTATACAGTATATATACAGTATAGTATATATTTATTTATGTCATATATACATGTTTATAGTATTTACATTATGATCATAACTACTAGTAGTTACTATAGTGGTTTTATGACTAAAAAGTACCCACTTACTATCTACGGACAATCGGCCTTAACGGAG
>OZ010599.1:35539824-35544824 GCA_963932145.1 Acanthosepion lycidas
ATAAAATTATAGTATTTTATGTACACTTCTGATAAAATTTCATAAGAAAGGTACCTATAAATTAATTAGATACCTTTTTCTTATGAAATTTAATCTCACTCTTAACAGTCTTATTTTTTAATTTCTTTATATTTTCCATAAAGCATCGTAAACGTAAAGATGAAAGCTAAGTACAAAAAAAAAAAAAAAAAAATAAAAAAATTTGAGCGCTGAAAGTTTTCCTTAAAAGTAACGATGTAAATAATTTGTTCACTTAAATCTAAATAATTTCACTTCCTTCCATCCGTAGAAAGAATTATCCTCCCGGAAGTTATCTTAACGATATGAATCACATCTGTCATCACTTGTCAAAGACGCGAAAGGTTATGACCTGCTTTGTTTTATTTTCAAATTACATTTTTTCGGCGCAGAAGCTAAGTTAAGCTTGGTTCAAAATATTTTAAATAAACATTATAATTTCTGATTTTATTAAAATCAGTTTTGAAAAAATGATAATTGATTTTTAAAAGAATATCAAAGTCAGATTTTCATCTTTTTTATCAAATGATTGAAAATGATTGATTATTTGTCCTTTTTTTTTGTGACAAAAAAAAAAAACAAGATTTTTAACGAAAATTTCAGACGTGCTAGGAACGATTAAAAAATGTAAAAAAAATACCCCAAAAATACTTTGATCTTTCCTCTTTAATAATAATATGAACATTAGACGATAAAAACTTGTTTTCGTCAAGTCCGGCGTCTTTTTCGTCATGCTATCTCTGTTTGTTTACATTTTCATGGAGGTACCTAGATTTAAGATACCTTTAGGAAATGACCATTTTCACCTCAGAATTTTAATTTAAAAATTCGCAGGAGTTTTCAAACTGTTAATCTTATCAATTTGTAGTTTTCCGTTTATTTGGAGAAAGAAAGAGAGAGTATGTTATAATGAACTTATATATATATATATATATATATATATATATATATATATATATATATATATATATATATATATATAATTAAGTTATGAAGAACTTGGTAATCCGTATGGGTAATCCCAAGGAGGATGAAATCCTGAGAGCTCAATGTAAATCCAGAGCTAATATTTAAAAGAAAAACAGACCACTTTAAGGTACCATTATAATAATTTATTTCACCAAAGTCCTTTTAAAGACCGCTGGATCATCAGACAGCAAATTTCATTTTTCGTTTCATCTTTTGGAAGTACTATCTGATGATCCGGCTCCCTTTAAAAGGAGTCTGGTGAAATAAATTATTATAATGGTACCTTAAAGTGCTCTGTTTTTCTTTTAAATATATATATATATATATATATATATATATATATATATATATATATATATATGTATGTATGTATATGTGTGTGTTTGTGTGCGTGCGTGAATTTGTTCATTTCTCATTCTGTTCATATCTATCTATCTATCTATCTATCGCATTTCGTTTATCTCTTATATTAATAATGTCTGGCTACGCTTTTCTGAGCACATCCGTTTGCTAAAGCGATTGTCAAATCCCTGTTGCAGACGTCTGCTTAGGCACCTCTATATTTGTTCAGTACCCACAGAGTCTACCTATAGATTATATTTCAACTATGCTAAACGGGCTTTAGCTTCTGCTTCTGGGAAATAAATACCGCCATGCCTCCTTGGGACAATAGCATTGCGAATCAAGGCATTGGTTCGTGAATCTTGTGGGTTCAATCCATGAGCTGGGCATTGTGTAATTGGGCCGTTGAAACGGGGAGAGCCATTACCGAGGAGTGATAAAATAAGAACTAAGACGAAATATGCATAGACATGGTCAGTCGTACGAGAACAATTAACGCCGGTAGATTGATTTCGAAATTCCTTGAAGGTTGTCCGGATAAACCGGCATCTGATGAAGACGCCAAGGCCAATGGCCGAAACGCTTCGATAGCAACAATAATAGTATTTTTGTTTCGGAGAAGGAACTAAATATGTATGTATGTAATAATAATAATAATAATAATAATAATAATAATAATAATAACAATAATAATAATAATAATAATAATAATGATGACGATGATGATGATGATGATGATTATCATCGTCATTATTATTATTATTATTATTATTATTATTATTATTATTATAATTTGTGTTTGTTTTGCTTCCTGCTTTGAATCCTGTAGAACCGGGTCCAAACTATGGTCCTCGTGCCATTATTATTATTATTATTATTATTATTATTATTATTATTATTATTATTATTTGTGTATGTCATCTTTCCAGCTTTGTATCCTGTAGAAATGGTTCCAAACTATGGTCCTCGGGCCCTATAGGAAAATTCTCATTTAATTGAGAGCACTTTTCTTAGTATATGGGATGTTCCTGTTAGGGCGATCTTTTAGGTAACTTGTATACTGATGTTACTTGGGATACTGTAAGTAAAATTGTCCATTTCTTTTCTCATCAAGCCCAGAGCTCCAATTACCATTGGTACAGTTTCAGTCTTCATTTTCATATCCTGTTAATCACGATCTCCAGGTCCTTGTATTCGGACAATTTCTTGTTAATTTTCATGGAGGTGTTTCTCTCAGATGGTACTGATTTGCCAATAAGCAAACACTTGCTGAATTTCTTGTCTTTTATGATAATATCAAGTCTGTTGGCTTTTATTTCCCTGTCAGTTTCAATTGACATGTCCCAGAGGATAGTTACATCGTTATTTTGGGTAACTATGTCTGAGCGGTTGGCTTTGATTGTTCTGTCAGTGTGTATTGTGTAGTCCCATAGAATTGTAACAGGTCCTATCTCCGTAACCGGGACTGGGTGGTGTTCATACCATTTTCTTTCAGTTTCCTTCCCGTAGAAGTTGCAGATATTCCAGTGCAGATATTTGCCCACTCTGTCATGCCGGGTTTTATATTCAGTGGGTGCTAATATCGTGAAACCTGATACAAGATGATCAATCGTTTCTGGATATTTATCACAGAATCTGCATTTTGGGCTGACACAATATTTTAGTATATGTGCTTGATAATTCCTAGTTAGCAAGCATTGGTCCTGCGCAGCAAGGACAAAACCTTCAGTTTCCGCTTTCAACCCTCCACTACGTAGCCACTGATGGGTACGGGTTTTGTCTACATCAGCTTATTTGGTACGGACAGAGTATTGGCCATGAAGCGGTTTATCTTGCCATCGCTTCTGTATCTGGTCGGTTGCATTCGTCTTTGCTGTCTTTTTCAAGTATTTTGCAGTTTCAGCCGGTGTATTGTGCTGTAGTTGCATCTCTACGCCCATTTGAAGCTCCAGTTTGAATTTGTTGGCTTCTTTCATTACAGAGTAAAGACGCTTACTACTTTCATGTTCCTTGACGCATACCATCATCCAGTCTTCTGTAGTTTCCAAGTATCTTTGGAGGCCAATTGTTGTAGTTTTGTAGGACAGTTCTAGTTGAACTAATCCTCTGCCTCCTTCGGATCTGGGCACATACAGACGATCAACATCAGCTTTCGGATGATGCATGCGATAGCAAGTGAGAAGCTTTCTCGCTTTGGCGTCCATTCGCTTAATTTCAGCTATGGTCCAGTTAAGGACATTAAAGCTGTAATGCACCACTGGGACAGCCAATGTGTTTATAGCTGATATTCTATTTTTTGAGTTTAGTTCAGTATTTAGTATCAGGCGTACACGCCTGTAGTACTCTTTTCTTATTTTTTCTTTCATTTGGGGGTGTTGTATGCCATCTCCTTCGCTAATTCCTAGGTACTTATAAGCTTCTTCATGCTCCAATTCCCTAATCTTTGTGACAAAATCTAAATCTATTGAGGGTGTTTCTGTAATTCTACCTTTCTTGAATGTTACTTTTGCACATTTATCTAATCCGAAGTCCGTACCTATGTCGTCACTAAAGTATTTTACAATATTGAGGAGGCCTTTCAACTCATTGTCGTCTTTGGCAAAGAGTTTGAGATCATCCATGTGATTGAATATTTTCTTATTTATTTTGTAACCATAGCTACTGTTGTTCAGTTCATGTGTAAGGGGGGTTAAGGATAAAAAACAGAAGGGGTGACAGAGAGTCTCCTTGAAAAATTCCACGTTGGATATTCAGACGGTTGGATATGGTAGTGCCCCCGGTGTGCCTAAGGTATAGTTTTGTGTTCCACATCCCCATGCTGTGCTTAAGAAAGTTTAATACCACAGGGGAGACTTTGTACATTTCCAAAGTCTTAAGGATCCAAGAATGTGAAACACTATCAAAGGCTTTACGATAATCAATCCACGCTGCACTGAGATTTCTGCGTCGTCTCCTGCAATTTTCCAGGATCATTTTATTTATCAGAAGTTGATCTTTGCAGCCATATGAACCTCTACTGCACCCCTTCTGTTCCAGCGGGAGAATGCTGTTTGTTTCGAAAAAGGAATAAGTACGGTTCGTCAGTACAGACGTGATCAACTTATACGTTGTGGAGAGACATGTTATCGGTCTATAATTTTTCGGGTCGTCTGTTTCAGTTGTTTTTGGTATGAGGTATGTAATACCTTCAGTAACCCATCCCGGGATTTTATTGGGATTATTTACAAGCGTTGATAATGTTTTTGCAAGTATGCCATGGGTAGATGAGAGATGATACAGCCAGAAATTGGGCAACTTGTCATTTCCTGGGGATTTCCATTTTGGGGATTTCGTTAGTGCTTGCCTAACATCATCTGTGGATATATTTTCCCATTCTTGCAGAGGTGTATCCAGCAGTCGTTCTTCTTCACGCCGTATCCATTCTGCATTTGGGTTACATTCCTTTGGGTTGCTCCAAGTATTTTCCCAAAATGTCTGTACATTATCAATCGATGGTGGCGTTTCGACATGTATAGCTGTTTTTCCAATTTCCCTGTAAAATGTCTTAAGATCTGTTCGGAATATTTTATTTTGCCGATAGAATCTACAACGTTTCTCGTATCGTCTTGTTCTCTGTGCTTTTAGCTGAAGTTTCTGTTTCAGCATTTCCTTGATCGATGGAATATCAATTA
>OZ010599.1:35552324-35594824 GCA_963932145.1 Acanthosepion lycidas
TATATATATATAAAAGGCAGGATGTATGTGTGTGTGTGTGTGTGTGTGTGTAACGAATGCACAGCCGCAATTTTCGACGGATTTGCACCAAAATTTACATGCATAACTCCACGTTGGCGGGAAGACCAAGACCGACTTTGTATTTCCCAATAATAATCGATTTTTTCATGCTTCTACGGCAGTTTTCATGTAGTTTGCGGCCATTTTCTACTGGCCAGAGTGAGAGCCAATAGCTGGCTGCCACGAATAGGCAGGAAGATTCTATTGGCCAGCGTGAGAGCCAACAGCTGACTGACACGAATGTTAACTAGCATGCTAGCATGCAAAAAAAAATCGATGGTTGGATTCGTCACAAGTGGGAAAAATTTAAATCTGCATGGCACTTTATTCTAATTGGCTCATTCGCTTTCTTAAACTCAACGTTTGCTTCTAATTTAGCAGAAGTGGGTTTGGTGTGAAAAAGTATTTGTTGTTAACATTCTTTTTTCATTCGGGTTTTCCAGTTACGAGTCCTTTTTTAAAGCTGTACATTTTGTGTTCATTTTGTTTAGTTCTTTTTTTCCTAACAGATTTAATGTTTAGTATAGAGCTTAGAAAAAATTCGCAGTGTGAGATAGGCAAGAAGTCAGGCATGTAGCAACATCAGCACGGCAAAGGGCACTCCTTTAAAGGCAAGGAAGGGCAAAAATATTTTAAGTCATGTGATAATGTGTGTGTGTGTGTGTATGTATGTATGTATGTATATATATATATATATATATAGAGAGAGAGAGAGATAGAGAAAGAGAGAGAGTTGGTTGATTTTGTGATTTCGTTTTCGATAATGTTGCTGATTTCATAAGACACATGTGCCTTTTCCCGCCAAAAGTGTTGGACGCAATGAACAAATGAGATGACATTGTTCTATTTTATTCAGTGGGGTTTTAACACATTTCTTGATTCTATGTATTTACTTTTCATGCTTTCTTTTTTTATATTTTCCTAATGTCTTCCCTTCTATTATCATAACAACAATGGTACTGTAAAGAGGCTTCCTATTCGCACATGAGCTCCTTACTATATATATATATATATATATATATATATATATATATATATATATATATATATATATATGTATATAGATAGATCGATAGATAAAGAGAGATAGACAGAGAGAAAAAGTGAGAGACAGATAAAAAGAAAGAGAAGAGAGACAGAGTTGGTTGAATTTGTGATTTCGTTTTAGATAATGTTGCTGATTTCATAAGACACTCATGTTTTTTCCCGCCAAAAGTGTTGGACGCAATGAACCATTGAGACGACCTTGTTCTATTTTATTCAGTGGGGTTTTACGACATTTGTCTATGTGTTTTCCTTTCATGCTTTCTTTTTTATATTATCCTAATGTCTTCCTTTCTTTTATCATAACAATGGTACTGTAAAGAGGCTTCTTATTCGCACATGACCTCCATAATATATATATATATATATATATATATATATATATATATATATATACAGAGAGAGATACAGAGACAGAGACAGACAGAGAGGTAAAAAGATGGAACGAGAGACAGACAGACAGAGATACAGCCAGAAAGACAAAGGGAGGTAGAAGGAGAGAGAGATGGTTGATTTTGTGGTTGCGTTTTTGATAATGTAGCTGCATATCAGTTCGTTATATATATATATATATATATATATATATATATATATATATATATATATATATATATATATATATATATATAGGGAGCGAGAGAACGAGATAGAGAGAGAGACACAGAAAGAAAGATAGAGATAGAAAAAAAGAAAGAGAAAAAAGTGTGAGACAGTCAGAAAGAGAGAGCGAGGCAGAAGTAGAGAGAGGTGGTTGATTTTGTGATTTCGTTTTAGATAATGTTGCTGATTTCATAAGACACTCATGCGTTTTTCCCGCCAAAAGTGTTGGACGCAATGAACCATTGAGACGGTCTTGATTTACTTAACTCAGTTGGGTTTTACCACATTTCTCTGTGTTTTCTTTTCATGCTTTTTTTCTTATATTATCATAATGTCTTCCCTTTTTTATCATAGCAAAGTGGCTTCCTATTTGCACACAATCTCCTTCAATACCATAAAAAGAAGAGTACACATAATAATAATAATAATAATAATAATAATAATAATAATAATAATAATAATAATTCTATTAAGAGTGTCCCTGGTAACATCAACATAGAAGTTGCCCAGAAGATCTCTATACTAAGAACATCCCAAATACCACGAAAAGTGCTATAAATTAAATGACAATTCTACTATAGTGCACAAGGAACATAGTTTGGACCGAGAGCCAAAGGATAAACCCATGAAACAACATACACAAATCCTATTACTACTACTACAACTACTACTATTGCTACTACTACTACTACTACTACTACTAATAATAATAATAAAATAATAATAACTATAATAATAAGTGATATTGCAGTGTATATCTGAAAGAAACAACCCCATTAAAAATTATCTAGAAATTGTCCAAATACAAGGACTTGGAGATCGGGATTAACGGGATGTGGAGAATGAAGACTGACACTGTACCAGTAGTAATCGGAGCACTGGGCCTCGTGAGAAAAGGAATGGACAATTTTATTAACAGTACCCCAGGTAACATCAACATATAAGTTGCTTAGAAAATCCCCCCTACTAAGAACATCCTATATACTAAGAAAAGTGCTAGCAATTAAATGACAATATTCCTATAAGGCCTAAGGACTATTTGAAACCGTCTCTACAGGATACAAAGACAGAAACATAACACACGCAAATAATAATACGTTTATCAGTTGTGTGATTATTCTGTTTAAATATAAATTTAAGTAAATCCGATATTTATTTCTGTTTCATTTTACGAAAGAAAAGCAAACACAAAAAGAAGAAAAAAAAGACACCAACCTACACAAACTGAAAGTGCTAAATTTAGACTCAAAATTCAAATTAGTGCATAGAGTTTGTTAGTATAGATATAAAGTTTACTTTGCTAGTATATATAGCGATTTCGTAAGCTTAACTTAATATATTTTCATATAGTGATTTACTAAGCGTAGGCAAATCTATAGTACAAGACCGAAAGTATGGGACACCCAGTGAAGATCGAACTGACTACTCAACTGTAATGGACCGAGAAAGAAAAAAAAATTACACCAGGCCGAAATACGCTATGAAATTTTAAGCGTAACTTAGATGTGGCACAAGGCCGAAAACAGTGTGTAAGATCGAACATATGACTCAGACCTCATAGATCTAGGGAGAGAAGCGAGCCATTCCGACACGTTGAAGTTCCCTTTGTTAGTATATATATATATATATATATATATATATATATATATATATATTGAAAAAACATTTGGTGACGAAAATATTATGGTTCATTCACATAAAGAAAGAATAAACCGTTTTTGTTCTTAGACTGAACCGCTGATTTGAGTAGAGATTAGAAATGTTAAAGTTTACTGGGCATTTAAAAAAATATACGAAAAAGAGCTCACGATATATTCGTCAACTGGTCTTTAAAATATGTCCCCCGTATAAAAAAATAAGCTAATTTTTCCCAAACATCAGGATGTCAATAGAGCTGTCAACACTACATAAAAACTCTCAACTTCGTGTTAAAAAAATGCTTTTTCGCGATAGGGTAAACTAAAAGTAAGTCATATATTTTTTAAATGCGGTTTATTAAACATAAATCAGCTTATCTTGCTGAAGTAAATAATTCAGAAAATTATTTTTGAATGATACTGACATTTATCTGGGTTCATATTTGATAATGTTACCGGTTTTATCAAACATTCATGCCTTTTCCCGCCTAAATTTTTGGACGCAATTATACTACGCAGTTTTTATTTTATTCAGGTGTTTTGCCGCCTTTCTCGACTGTTTGTCTTGGTTCATCTCTTTCATTTTATATCCTAATAAGAATTGTATTTTAAATAGACTTCCTATTTGCTCGTCACTTCATTCCCTACCTTTAAAAATAAGACAACACTTTATAATAATAATAATAATAATAATAATTATAATAATAATAATTATGATAATAATAATAATAATAATAATAATAATAATAATAATAATAATAGAAGTCTCGAAAATGTGGCATATGGGAACATCAACAATCCCTGTTGTAGTTGGAGCCCTAGGACTGGTTGGAAAAGATTGCAGTAGACTAATTGCAGGGATTCCTGGAAGCCCATGCCTCAAGGAGATACAAAAAATTGTTCTGACAAGTACAGCCCACACTTTACGAAGGGCTCTATCTATGTAATTATTTTATTTTATTTTATTTTATTTTATTTTATTTTATTTTTTTTTATTTTATTTTATTTCAATTTATTTTATTTTTTTTTGTCAGTGAAAAGTGTCATGATGCCATTTCTAACCTTAGGTCCCTGGGTGGCACCCTGAAAGAAATGTGTAAACGCCAGAAAGCAAAGAAAATAATAATAATAATAATAATAATAATAACAATAATAATAATAATAATAATAATAAGAAGAAGAATTTTGAATTTTTAACCTTTGCTGATGTCAATGGATTCTGTTTTTAACGGAGAAATATCGACCTTAACTTAAAATAAATTTAAATACAAAGAGACAGTATTTAAAAATTTCCCTTACACTTGTAATCTGATTGCTTTTCTTGGAAAAACAATAAATTACGAGAATTTCACTTGACAATTATGCTGTTACGCGAGTTGGAACAATTTTATAGTTACAATCCGTATACACATATATATATATATATATATATAAATAATGACGGTTTTTGACGTTAAAAAATACGTCAAAAACCGTCATTATTTTTGCACCAACCTAATATATATATATATATATATATATATATATATATATATATATATATAAACAGGTAGAGTGAGAGAGAAAGAGAGAGGAAGTGGGCGAGAGAGATATGGTTGTCCTGATTGCACCTTTAATAATATTACTGCTTATCTGTTGGGTTTTCCGACATTTCTCGACTATATATGTTTTCTGTTCATACTTTCTCTTTTGTATTGTCATAATGTCTTCCCTTCTTTTATCATAACAACAATGGTACTTTAAACAGGCTTCCCATTCGCACATGACCTCCTTACGATATATATATATATATATATATATATATATATATATATATATATATATATATATATTTAAGTGTTGGACCATTGACACTACGCAGTTTTTATTTTATTCAAGTGTTTTCCGACCTTTCTCGATTCTTTATGTTCTACGCCATTTCTTTCTTTTTATATCCTAATAAGAATTGTATTTCAAATAGACTTCCTATCTGCCCGTGGCCTCATTCCCTACCGAAGACATTACTTTATAATAATAATAATAATAATAATAAGAAGAAGAAGAAGAAGAAGAAGAAGAAAAAGAAGTTTGACTTTTGAACCTTTACTGATGGCAAAGGATTCTTTTTTTTAACAGAGAAATGTCTAAATATAAATTTAAATGCAAAATGACTTCAATTTCGTGCTCATTCCTTTCACTTGTAATCTGACTGCTTTTCTTGAAATCACAATAAATTAATAGAATTTCACTTGTTCCTGAGCAAGATTTTCACAGCTATTTAGATAAATTTCCCCGAAACTTGTCGACTGAAGCGGCTGGCCGTAGGGGTGAGATCACAGAGAGCGTAGTCGACGGGGCACTGGAGAAGGTCTGCAGGGGCAAGTCTCCGTGACATGATTTTTTTCTGCCCTACTAAATTTACCGATTTTGACAGTGATGCTCAACAATTGGTTCTGGCAAGAATCAGTCCCCGATCGGATATCCAGACGTGTATAAATGTTGGTAGCTTTGCTGAAGGCCTAACTGATTTTTTCAAATTTCCACTGCTCATTTGGAAAGGCAGTAGGGTTGACAGAAAACGACATTAACTTGTTCTCTTTCTAGCTGAATAACCCCAAAGGTTTTTCGGTGACTCTTACGGTAAGTTTTGTTAAATGGCTAAACGTGTTATCTAAAACCTGGAAAAGTACAACTCAAGTAGTTTAGTGTTTTTATTAGATATTAAACAGTATGTGTCATGGGCAATTACACGATTTGGACAATTTTGTGTTTACAAGGCGTATATATATATATATATATATATATATATACAGATACATAGATAGAGAGAGAAGCAGAGAGAGAGAGAAAGAGAGAGAAAGACACAGCGATAAAAAGAGAGAGGAAGTGGGCGAGAGAGATATGGTTGTCCTGATTGCACCTTTAATAATATTACTGCTTATCAGTTGGGTTTTCCGACATTTCTCGACTATATATGTTTTCTGTTCATACTTTCTCTTTTGTATTGTCATAATGTCTTCCCTTCTTTTATCATAACAACAATGGTACTGTAAACAGGCTTCTTATACGCACATGACCTCCTTACGATATATATATATATATATATATATATATATATATATATATATATATATATATATATATATAAGTGTTGGACGCAATGAACCATTGATACTACGCAGTTTTTATTTTATTCAGGTGTTTTCTGACCTTTCTCGACTCTTTATGTCCTGCGTCATTTCTTTCTTTTTATATCCTAATAACAATTGTATTTTAAATAGACTTCCTATTTGCCCGTGGCCTCATTCCCTACCAAAACAACAACAGCAGCAACAACTGCAGCAGCAACAGCAGCAACAGCAGCAGCAAGAACAACAACGGCAACAGCAACAACAGCTGGAAGTGAAGCAGTCTCCCTGGGTTGAGGAGGCCCGTGCGAGAAAGAAAGAGAAAAGAACGAAGCTATCTGGATAAAATGTTAGTGAAAAGGTCGATCCAGATGCGCTAGATTGTCTCTATTGGCTAGGCTATTCGGACCACAAACTAGCTGTGCCCAGATGACGTTAGACTGTGAGGGTGAGAAATTGAACATGGTTTGGCAGTGGTAATCTCCGTGATTTGATAGTTTGCCCTTCGAATTGTACTTGAGGCTATCGCACATGTTTGTACCGATTTTGACGGCAGTGATAACAGTTAGTTCCGGCAGGCGACCGTCTTCGATCGGTTCACCAGCGGTGTAATCACGCTGTTGAAAAATGTCAAGCCTGGTGGGCAGGAAATAGACGACCGCAGGCCCATAACACTGCTAAACACAGAAATAAATAAATAAACAAACTGAGATAGCTCCCTAGCTATTAGATTGGTGCAAAAATAATGACGTTTTCTCACATAGTAACGTATGTTAGAAAATGTCATTATTTTTGCACCAACCTAATAGATAGAAACACTGGAACTATAAAGTCCTAATCTGTCATTCCTTTAGTAAGGAGTACAAAAGCCGTCGGGCAAGACAAAGAGGATTCTTCTGCTCCCTCTGTGACTTAGGCAACGCCTCTCCCCAGCCCATCCAGGAAGAAAAATGGTCTTCAAAAGAAGAAAACCATTTGTCAAGTAAACACACTGCCTCGCCTTAAAGTGTTTTTAAAATCAACCTCTGTAGGACAACAAGTGGTTGAGAGGAATCTTTCTTATAGAAAGCCTCGCCTTAAACTGTCATTAAAATCAATCTCTGTAGACGGCAAGTGGTTGAGAGGGACTTTTCTTATAGAAAGCTTCGCCTTAAACCATTATTAAAATATCACTGTAGACGGCAAGTGATTTCGAGGGACTTTCTTCTTTATAGAAGCTTTGCCTTAAACCGTTATTACAATTAACCTCTGATGACGGCAAGTGGTTGAGAGGGATCTTTCTTCTTATAGAAAACCTCACCTTAAACCGTTATTAAAATTAGCCTCTGTTGACGGAAAGTAGTTGAGAGGCACCCTTTCTCTTATAGAAAGACTCGCCTTAAACCGTTATTAAAATTAACCTCTGTAGACGGCAATTCAACAGAGAGCTGCAAAAACCTTCCCGAAGGCTCCTGAGGTAATAACACTGGAGCCAAACTAAAAGTATGGGAAAATGATATCTGCCACCAAATAATCTTTTACAGGGTTCAGAATGGCACAGATAGAGTCACCATAGCTATAAAGGTTTTCACATTATTGCTCTGGGAGGGCCCCTTTTTTGCTACCCTCCATGCTATATAGAACGGTATTGTAACTGGCGGACGAATCAGGTCCGAATTTGGCTCAGTTCTTCTGGGACAATCCGTCTCGGTTCCTACTCGCACAAATTTTCGTCCCGTTTGTGATTATACCTAAACGATGATTATAAAATGTCATGTTTGAATGGGAAGGGTTTGAGAGATCGCGTAAGGCGGCGTGATCTCATTAAGGACCTATCTTTTTATTTCGTTTGCGAGGTGCTGTCTAACGACTTTGTCGTTTATTCATCATACGGTGAGAGATTTCCGTGCTGGTTAAGCGTTCCCTGGATCATATCCACCCTTGTGAGTTGTCGGGGTGGGTTGTTCTTTGCTGGGTCCGTTCTTTATTCTTGGATGATAATGCCGTGAAAAGTGGTTCGTTTCCGGTCGTGCGCCTTATGTGTCCAATGATCAGAGGGAGCGTTGTTCGTTCTTCAGTCATTTGGGGCTCGTTCCTGGTTGATCAGTCTGGCTTAGCATTAATCGGGGACTGGAATGCCATCCCGTATCGCAAGATAGACAGGAGGCGGGGAGCTATTGGGAGGTGAAATGATAGAAGCTTGCTTGATGTGATCGACGTATTTGAATTCGTCGATAGATACGAGGTTGAATACTCTGGTCGGGAGATGTGGACGTGGGCTATCCAATTGGCTAACGAGATAGTCAGCTATCTGGATAAAATGTTAGTGAAAAGGTCGAAAAAATGTGCTAGATTGTCCGATGCTCCATTGGCTAGGCTATTCGGATCACAAACTATTTGTGCCCAGATGACGTTAGACTGTGAGGGTGATAAACTGGCAGTGGTAAGTCTCCGTGATTTGATAGTTTGCCCTTCGAATTGTACTTGAGGCTATCGCACATGTTTGTACCGATTTTGACGGCAGTCACAACAGTTAGTTCCAGCAGGCGACCGTCTTCGATCGGTTCACCAGCGGTGTAATCACACTGTTGAAAAATGGCAAGCCTGGTGGGCAGGAAATAGACGACCGCAGGCCCATAACACTGCTAAACACAGAAATAAATAAATAAACTGAGATAGCTACCTAGCTAGATAGATACAAAGAGAAAGAGAGAGAGTTGAGGGGGGGGGAGAACGGAGAAATAGAGATATGAACATAGATAGATAGATAGATAGATAGATTTAAACAGACTAGGAGAGATTTGAATATATATATATATATATATATATATATATATATATATATATATATATATGAAAAGAGGGAAATAGATAAATGTGAACAGACTGAGATAGATAGATAGATAGATAGATAGATAGATATAAAAAGACAGAGATAGATAAATATGAACATAGATATGAATCGACGGAGATAGATCTCAAACACTCCACCAAACAATAAATTATTGGAACCTTTTGAACAAGATTTAATTGAGTTAATCAAGAAAATATCCTTCCTTGAAGAAATACAACCCATTCCAATCCAAACTTAAAAAAGACATTACAAATATCTCAAAAAACTCAAAAAAAAAACAAACTATGGATCAGAGCTGATAAATCTAAAAATATTTACAAAATGAATCCTTCTGAGTACAACCATCTGATTCAAAATAAAGTCTCTGGTTCTTATAAAAAAGATAATAATTCTAAACACCTATCCTCCATACATAGAGAAACCGCGAAATTAGCATTTAAATATAATATTGCTGATAGAATGGGTACAACTCATTTAAAAGACGCCTACCTACTGTTTAAAGACCATAAACCTAACTTTCAGAATAATCTACAGTCCAGACTAATAGATCACTCTAAATCAGAGTTAGGAATAATCTCTAAAAATATCCTAAAAAGAATAAACACATCTATATTAACAAAATACCC
This sequence comes from Acanthosepion lycidas, assembly GCA_963932145.1. Lineage (NCBI taxonomy): Eukaryota > Metazoa > Mollusca > Cephalopoda > Sepiida > Sepiidae > Acanthosepion > Acanthosepion lycidas. Next base: position 35,562,232 of record OZ010599.1, read on the forward strand.
ATTAAACCTTTGGAAAGATTCATCTGACACCATTAACTGGTTCCAAAAAATAAAACTACTTTTATCCAGTTGGATATTATCGATTTCTACCTCTCAATTTCTAAAGAATTATTAGAAAATAGCTTAAGTTTTTCCAAAATCCACACTGATAATACTGACGAAAAAATAAAAATCATAATGGACTCTAGACAGTATATACTAAAACTGAATAGCGCTACTTCGATTAAAAAAGACAGAGACAACTTCGATGTCCCAATGGGAACATTTGATTCAGCTCAAATAGCTGCCCTAATAGGTATATACATTTTAGATATCCTAAGTAGATTCCTTGACCCTCAAAATATAGCACTATACAGAGATGACGGATTGGTTGCTGTACCTGATACGAATTGTCCTTTAACATCCCAACTACAAAAGAAAATAATTAAGACATTCAAATTTCTAGGGTTTAAAATCGAGATTTCTTCCAACCTAAAAATATTAAACTTCCTAGACGTTAAATTTAATCTGAACAGCAACACTTATAAACCCTTCCAAAAGGAAAACCAATCACCTATATATATAAGTATCTACTCTAATCACCTGAAATCAATAATTAAACAAATTCCAAATACAGTAAATGCAAGAATAAATAAACTCTCCTCTAGTAAATTTTAAGCCAAAATAAATCGGAATATAATAAAGCCCTATTAAAAAGTAAATTTAAATAGACACTTAACTATATAGATAAGTCAGTTAATAAAAAATCCACTAAATTCAAAAGTAGGAAAAGGAAAATTATATGGTTCAACCCACCTTTTTGTAAACTTTCTAATATTAATATAGGTAAATAGTTCATAAAACTGATAGAAAAACACTTCAGTAAAAATGAATTTTTAAAAAAGATATTCAACAAGATGAATTTAAAGATTAGCTATTCTTGCATGAACAATATGGAGATAATTATTAGCTCGCACAATAGTAAAATCTTGAGAGACCTTCATGAGAATCTAATACAAAATTATAATACAACCCAAATGAAAACATCAACATGCAATTGCAGGACAGCATCAGAGTGCCCAGTTGAAGGAGTATGCGTGGCGGAAAATGCAATATATGAGGCAACAATTTCCCCCAAAGAAAATGTTGAGGAGAAAAGGATATACATAGGAATATCGGCGGGAAATTGGAAAACACCGACTTTATAACCATCACCAGTCCTTCAAAAATAAATTTAAAAAGAACCAAATGGCACTGTCAAAGCATTATTGGGATTTGTTGGGGGGGGTGGCTTAACCCCACAAATAAAGTGGAAAATAATCTCGAGAGCCAGAACTCAAAAAAATTTCAGAGACAGATGCGACTTATGCATAAAAGAAAAATCCTCATGATCAAGCATAAAGATCCAGATTTATTACTAAATAGACACAATGAACTAATTTTTAAATGGAGACATAAGAACAACCTAAACCTAAGAAAATACATTAAGATATAACCATATAGGAAGAATAATATTGAATGACCTTTGTTCTTTTTGCTTTTGGAAATGTTGCTATGCACGCATGAACGCGAACACATGACTGTATGCATATAACTATGGTATTGTACTTGAACACTGATACGTCTTTTAATATGTACATGTATATGTTTTTATATGAAAAGAGACGCATGCAGGGTTTTTTTTGTATATGTGAGTGTGGATGTGTATAATTAGATGGGTACTTATATGTCTTGCCATAGATATAGGATGGTGGGTAATATATATATATATATATATATATATATATATATATATATATATATATATATATAGACATATATATATGTATGTATAATTATAGGAATTTGTGTATTCATAATGTAATGACGTATTGATATTGATATGTTCTTTGAATGCATGCATATGTGGGTGTATGTGTGTATATGTATATGTGTATGTGTATATGTGTGTATATGTGTATATGTATATGTGTGCGTACGTGTATATGTGTATATAGACGTGCATGTATGGGTATTTGTATGTGTGTGTATATATGTGTATATATATAGATATACATATAATTATATATGTGTGTATATATGTAACTATATATGTGTATGTGTGGATATGTAAGTATATATGTGTGTATGTGTTTTTCTACTGGTGTATATGTGTATGTATGGGTATATACATATAGTTTTGTGTGAATGTGTTGGTATGTGTATATATGGATTCATAGGTATATAGGGAGATATAGGTATGTGGATATAGATAGGTGTTCGGATATGTGTAGAGGTGTGTATGTGTATGGATATATAGAATATTATAAAAGAAGGACCTAATTTTCTGTTAGTAATGGTTTATCCAAATTTCTCCTCTAATATTCTCCAACTGGAAGTGAGTTTAAATAATACGGAGGTAAATTTTAAATTGATAATTTAATCTAAATTGAAATATATTACCCTTTAATAATCATTATTGATGATAAAATTATTTAAATTGGAAGAACCTTTGATAATTATGTAGGTACCTAAAAACAGTCACTAGTTTAATTTATGAACAAAATTCAAACGAATAGATGTCAACTTAATAAACAACGAGAAAAACGTTTAGGAAAATAAAAAAGATTACTAGATGTAAAATGAATTATTCTTTATATATATATATATATATATATATATATATATATATATATATATATGAAAAGAGGGAGACAGATAAAAGTGAACAGACTGAGATAGATAGATAGATATATAGATAGATATGAATAGACTGAGATAGATAGATAGATAGATAGATAGGTAGATAGATAGATAGATATGAATAGACTGCGATAGATAGATAGATATGAATACACTGCGATAGATAGATAGATAGATAGATAGATATGCATAGACTGCGATAGATAGATAGATAGATAGATAGATAGATAGATAGAGAGATAGATAGATAGATATGAAAAGACAGAGATAAATATGAACATAGAGTGCATTAATAGATATGTAGACTGATAGGTACTAGAATTTTATCTAATTTTTTACTGTATAATGCTCGATTGACGTGGTTAATATATTCTAATAAGCGCATTGACATGAAGGTTATATTTTCAAAATATCTGAAGATATATATATATATATATATATATATATATATATACACACACACACACACACACACACACACACACACATATATATATATATATATATATATATATATATATATATATATGTATGTAAGCAAATATATGGATATAGATCCGACAGTATGAAGAAAAATATACGGAAAAAATAAACAAAAATCCTTATATGCATTTATGCTGTTTTAATGTTAATATAATGTCAACGTCGGTCATGTTGAATTGATAATGTTAATTATATTTTATGAATATGCCCTGAAGATGGTTTATTAGACCGAAACGTCCGACGTATTTTATATATATATATATATATATATATTATAAATTAATAGACTTAAAATATTGTTTTTCGCTACACAGTTCCAACCATGTTTCAAAAATGGAAGCTAAAAGCCCCGAATTTAATTTTGTACTTAAATTAAAGACATATATGTATTGGTAACAACGTGCATTTTCTCGTACCAATGTCTGTTTTTATCAAGAAATTTTTCCACATTAATTTTACCATTTATTTTACTGGGTGATGATTTTTTTTTTATTTTGCTTTATTAGAAAACTCCCAATCTTTTTCTTTCTTTTTTTCTCTTGCTCATTCTATTTTTGTCACTCCCTTTCTCTGTCGCCATCTCTCTCTCTCTCTTTCTCTCTCTGTCTCTCTCAAATTAGTCACAACGAACGCCATGTCTATATGACCGGTTCTGGGTGTGTACATTTAATAATATTGCTCATCTTTTTACACGCTTTTGTCTTTTAGCCGCCAAATATGTTGGACGCAATGAACTGTGGAAAGACTATTTATTTATGTTCAGCCGTATTTCCCCGACAAATTCTACATAATTCTAGTATATTGTCAATGTTATTTATTTTGTTAGTATAAGATAACGTTCAGAAAGCTTCAGATAATAATAATAATAATAATAATAATAATAATAATAATAATAATGTGATGATGATGATGATGATGATAAAGAAGATGGTTGCGATGATGGTGATAGAGTGGAAGTAGAAAAGGTTAAAGAAGAACAACAGAAAGAAGAAGAAAATGTTGAAGAACAATAAGTGGAAGAAGAAGAAAAAGATGGCGAATAAGATGAACATATCGAAGAAAAAGTTGAAGAAAAGAAAAAAAAAGAAGAAAAAGGAAAAGAAGAACAATAACTACAAGCAGCAGCAGCAGCAGAAGAAGAACAGCAACAACAACAATAACTACAAGTAGAAGAACAAGAAGAAGAACTGTAAGCAAAAGAAGACGAAGAAGAAGAAATGAACAATAACTACAAGGAGAAGGAGCAGGAGAAGAAGCTCAACAAAAACTAAACAGCAGCAGCAGCAGCAGCAAAAGAAGATGAAGAAGAAGAAGAAGAAGAACTACAAGGAGAAGGAGCAGGAGAAGAAGCTCAATGAAAACTAGACAGCGGCAACAGCAGCAGCAAAAGAAGAAGAAGAAAAAGAAGAAGACAAAAAGAGGATTGGATTTCGAAGATCTGCTAATGACAACATTCTTTTTTAACTGGACAAAGACGCATCCGGCATTTAAGTATCAAATGACGCCATTCTTGAACATTTCTTTTCACCTGTTTCACTGATTTATGCAAAGAATTAAATAGCAATGTTAATATGATTAATGGTGAAATCACTTCGCTAACAGAACTTAATGAAACATTAACTTACTATCAATTCCTTAAATAATAAGATACTTACATTCCTGTTGTTGTCAGATGAAAGACACATGACAAGTACTTTCAACAATTTAAAATTGACATCTTAGTATTTGCCTATGTATGGGAAAATTGCGCCCTGAAATGAATAATGTAGCATGCCATAAAATCTATCTATCTATCTATCTATCTATCTATCTATCTATCTATCTATCTATCTCTCTCTCTCTCTCTCTATATATATATATATATATATAGAGAGAGAGAGAGAGAGAGAGAGAGAGACAGAGAGAGAGAGAGATGGTCACTCGTATCCATGGATGCTTGTCTACCAGGGCTGCTAGCTAACCCCTGTTACAGATGCACGCTCAGGCATATTTGACAGCGTGGTTTATACTGCAGTTACAATTTATGGGAGAGTTCGCGTTGTCTAGCGTTATCAACAGTCGGAACAAAGCCAGCACGCTCAAAACCTCTGTCACGATGACTACTGACATCGTGCTTGCACAAACATCAACGGCTCATCAAGGCTCGTGTCTACCCATTTTCACTCGCAAGGCTCGTGTCTACCCAATTTCACTCGCAAGGCTCGTGTCTACCCAATTTCACTCGCAAGGCTCGTGTCTACCCAATTTCATTCGCAAGGCTCGTGTCCACCCAATTTCACTCGCAAGGCTCGTGTCTACCCAATTTCATTCGCAAGGCTCGTGTCCACCCAATTTCACTCGCAAGGCTCGTGTCTACCCAATTTCACTCGCATGGCTCGTGTCCACCCAATTTCACTCGCAAGACTCGTGTCTACCCAATTTCATTCGCAAGGTTCGTGTCCACCTAATTTCACTCGCAAGGCTCGTGTCTACCCAATTTCACTCGCAAGGCTCGTGTCCACCCAATTTCACTCACAAGACTAGATTATAAAGGTGTTAACATCTGTTTACACGCTAGACGTCTTTTGGTCGACAACAAAGAAAATAACTGCGTATTTTTCCCTAATTCCCGCCGGATGACGTCTGCCTAGCAAAGAAAGCGCGTGAGAGGAACAGGCTGTTATAAATGGATGTGAGAGATAAAAGCAGGTAAGGATATAGGTAGACATATAGATATGAAGAGGGGGAGTGATGGGCGTATATAAAGAGGCTAAAAGTGAAATAGAGGGATGAAGAGAGCACGGTAGACAAACAGATACGAAGAGGGCAAGACAGACAGTGAGAGAGAAACTGGCTGATATGAAAAGAGAGAGAGAGAGAGAGATAGGCTGTGGCAGACAATTAGATATGAAGAGGGCAAGACAGACAGTGAGAGAGAAACTGGCTGATATGAAAAGAGAGAGAGAGAGAGATAGGCTGAGGCAGACAATCAGATATGAATTGACCGAAATAGAGAGAGACAGAGAGACAGAGACAGACAGAGAGAGAGAGAGAGAGAGAGAGAGAGAGAGGCGCTGAAACTGTCTTCGTTTTATTGCCGGCCAGCTTCTCCTTCTAAACAGTTCGATAGATACAAAAACAAATATGAACAGATTGATATATATATATATATATATATATATATATATATATATATATATATATAATAAAAAGGCTTAAACGCTAATATTCCATGGTCATAATTTATTCCATTGGAATCGTAAATACAATCCAATTCAACAGACCCACAAAATCAAAAAGAAAACAGAAAAAAACAACTCCGAGAATAAAAAAATAAAATTTAGTGAGAGTGTATGTATGAGAATGTGGGACAAATGTTAGAGTAAATGAAAGTTATAGGGAGAGGTAACAGATGAGAGAAGAACAGGAAGGTCTAAAGATGAAGGAGGGGGGTTAAAATTTAACAGAGAGAAATTTTAAAGAGGGGAGTCAAAGACGGTTTAAGTGAGAGAAATATGAATATACTCAGATATCTAATACATTAAGGATACACACACAATAAACGATTTAAACTTAAAGATCAGAACATGAGAGAGGGAGAGGAAAAGAAAAGAAAAAGGGGTGTGGAGAGAGATATGTGGCGGGGGAAACTAAAACCGAAGGGCATTTATAAAAGGGTCGCTGTGTAATCAAGAAAATTTGACAAAAGTAATATCGACTACATGTAGTATACGAGACAACAATCTTCCCCGAGGAAAATATAAACCAGAAAAAAAAGATATATAGGTATATCCGCCGGTGATTGGAAGCAGCGTCTATACAACCATAGACGCTCTTTTAGATATAGATACCTCAAAAATCAAGCTTCCTTATCCAAATACTACTGGTATCTGGTGGATAAGGGACTAACCCCATTTTTCGAATGGAGAAACATATCAAGAGCTGGAACCCCTAATAACTTCTGCGATTGGTGTAATCTGTGCATGGTGGAAAAAAATTTTATGATTTAAGATAAGAATCAAGATGAGTTGCTAAATCTTCGGAGTGAGATATTTTCTAAATGTAGCCATAAGGAACGATTTAAAACATAAACACCGTTTTATAACGTATTGTCACTTATGTCAGTTCCATCTTGGTTCAATAACATCGGGCATGACATTTATTGTGTATATTTATGTGATGCGCTATGTATTTAATTTTGATTTTGAGACAATTTTTAAAAAATTTCACGTATTGATTTATATATAGATATGTATATGTGCGTACATGTGTGCGTATGTGTGTATATATGCATATATGTAAGAATGTATGTATATGTAAATATATATATATATATATATATAACTTGATAATATATATATATATATATATATATATATATATATATATATGTACTCGACTCGATATATATATACACACACACACACGCACACACACACACACACACACACACACACATATATATATATATATATATATATATATATATACTCGACTCTTTCTCTCCGTCAAATGCAACGTACGAGGGTCAAGCAGATCACTTCCTAGGAAACCGACAGCCCGACGCCGGCACATGAGATTTGATTATAGTGGTGAAGGCCTCGTGCAGGACCATTCACACTTTTTGAAGGGCCGAATATTGAGACATGGTGCACTACGTGCCACAAGGTCCCCAAATGACCCTCCGCAGATTTTGAATTCAGAGATGTCCTTCTCCAAGACCAAGTTGCCATCCAAGGCTATAGAACCCAGTCTGTCCTGCTATTTACCCATAGCTGGAGGGAGAAGAGGATTCACACCTTTCCCAAGGGTATTAGCACGTAAGTGAATGTAATAGTTTCGACTGGAATTCGAACTCTGCTATTCGATTCCTCAATTCAAGCCGCTATCCATTACTCCACCGTATGTATGTATGTATGTATGTATGTATGTATGTATGTATGTATGTATGTATGTATGTATGTATGTATGTATAGATAGATAGATAGATAGATACGCTCTTTACCGAAGATAGTGCACTGGATATCATATTGTAAGCCAGAGTAAAGTACGTGTGACAAGTCACCAAGCAGAGAGATTCGATCCCATTTCATTTGTATTCATGTAATCGAACTTAATTATCAGGAGATATCAGCAAATAACATTGGAAAGTTTGGCGCAAATCGATTAGCGACATGTCTCTGGAGATGGTGACAGTAAAGGTGGGGATGGTTTCGGTAAGGTTGGAGATGATAGCAAAACCAGATCGGCATTTGTCAGTGCTAGAAGGCAAATTACCATTTTAGATCCGATAAGTCTTGCATTCAGGCAATGAATGTCGGTGGACATTTTCTTATAAAAAATGTACCGGAAGTGATAGGCATCTGGTTGCTGTGTCGTCTGCTTATTGGATAGGCGGTTAATTGATGGGAGGTTCGAGTTTGGGAAAAAGATGAAGAATAGACTTGAAGCAAAAGAAGTTGGGTTCTACAGAAACATGCTAAGAATAAGAATTTTAGATCCGATAAGTCTTGCATTCGGACAATGAATGTTGGTGGACATTTTCTTATCAAAAATGTACCGGAAGTGATAGGCATCTGGTTGCTGTGTCGTCTGTTTATTGGATAGGCGGTTAATTGATGGGAGGTTCGAGTTTGGGAAAAAGATGAAGAATAGACTTGAAGCAAAAGAAGTTGGGTTCTACAGAAACATGCTAAGAATACCATTGAGCAAACTTAGGAACCGTTTTTATCCTAGCAACATAAGATATGCAGATGACATAGTGTTGGTAGCAGACAAAGAAAGAAACAGCTTAGCTTTATTAAGTCATCTTTTACTATCCCAATACGCCTTCGGATGCCAGTGACACACTTTCCGTCCTCTGTTAAAACCACTTACCAGATATTTACATGTTTGTACTTGTTTGATATTGGTATATACTATTTGTAATTAGCTGTCAGGTATAATTTGCTGTTCGGTATAAAAAGTCGCGCATATATATATATATATATATATATATATATATATATATATATATATATATATATGAAGAAATATACTTTTAAGGTGTGCTATATTTATGGGATAAAGTGCTGAATATCAGAGTTAAAGCGGATGTAAATATAAAAGTGAACATTGAAGTAAGCACTCAGAGGTGACAGGCTGTTTCATACTGTCACCTCTCAGTGTTGACTTCAATGTTCACTTTTATATATATATATATTAATTCGTTCATCGAGTCTGATAGAAACCTCAACAGAATGCAGAAAGCACTGTATTTGGGACTCATCAGCAGTGCGCATCCACTACCGAGGGAATCGAAACCCCGACGGTTAGGTTGGCAAGCGAACACCATACCAACTGCTCCACCTCGGGGACGAAGAGATTGCAAATCAGACTCAATGTCGCGCCGCTCACTCCCATATTCCGTGGTGGAACTCAACTGAGATTCTCTCTAACCATAGGACTGAGCCCCCTGGAGCCACGACTACTCTCACCAAACCGCTCCAACTGGAGCATTAGAAGCTGGTTCAAGCGATGATAAACACAGATAGTAATTAGGAGGATTTGATAATTATATTAATTGATTCATCGGCGCATGTTTGAAAGAAAGGCGAATTTTTACGTACTTACTCTGTGAATAAACACGCCAATGACTGACAATGCTCACTTCAGGGAAGGGAAGAGCGTTGAAATAGTAGTAGTGGTCATTATTTAAAATTTCGCATTTATCTTCCGAGAGTACACAACCGAATTTAAGTTTTTCGGGTGCGTATATATTGTCATCAACAGACTGTTTCGCTGTTTCACAGCTCATCAGTATGGTTAGACATCCGATTGCTTCAAGCCGAATATATATATATATATATATATATATATATATATATTTTTTTTTTGAACAATTAAAAAATTAAAATCTTCAGACACACTGGGTTGTAGATTAATATTCTTTCGTTTTTTTTTTAAATTATTATTTCATTTAGATTCCTCGACTAGTTTCGGCCGAAATGGCCATCATCGGGGGGAGAAATATTTCTGCTAGCACTAAACTACAGATATATATATATATATATATATATATATATATATATATATATATATATATATATATATATATATATATATATATACGTCATTTTTTGATTACAACCTATTTGAGTAAATGATCTGTTGTCAATTAAACAGTATTAATTACATTTACCGACCTGAATATTCGAGAAATTTCGCTGAATATATGCTTCATATGACAGGAATCGAACCTGTATCCCATGAGGAAACAGTCATTTATCCTAACGAGATGGTGTCAGATTCAACCACATGGGACTTTCGGATTTGCAAATCTCAAATTACTGCTTAAAAATATGCACATTCGACGACCTTTCTCGATAATTAATTTCAGCTCTGAAACCTAATAAGTTGTCATTTTTAGCTTATGTTTCGGAGCAGAAATGAATTCACACACACACACACACACACACACACACACACACACACACACACACACACATATATATATATATGTATATATTTTAAGCTTTTCACCCCAAGCAAGGCGGGAAGCCACTACGCAAGGGATTTGGAGCAAGATCAGATAGGTGATAGAGGAAAGTATAAGGAGAAGGGTAGTGGATAGATCAAGGCAACTTGAGATGTCGATTGACATTACATTTAAATAGTTGGAGATTATAGCTCTCAGGGAAACTGGAATAAGGAAGGGAGTTCCACAGGCGAGATGTGCGAGACATGAAGCTATTGGAGTATAAGAGACGGCCATATTTAGAAGTTTCGACAGTGAAAGAGTGAGAGCGGGATGCCAGCCTCGTAGGGCGCCTGTATTCATGAAGCCTGGGAACCAGCGAAAGCAGCTCATCGGAGCAATTGCCATGAGAGTATTTGTAAAAAGACAGAGAGAGGCGATGACGCGTCTGTGAGAGAGCGACTATAGACGAGATGTCAGATCAGGGTCAATTATATTGCATATCCGCCTCTGGAGCTTATCAAGAACCCCGAGGCAAACAGAAGGGGCTCCAGACCATATATGGCAGCAAGGGCCAATTGTTGATTTGTAGATATGAAGGATCGACCCGGTGAGAAAAATTTCCTGGCTCGGCACAGGGAGCCAACTGATATATATATATATATATATATATATATATATATATATATATATATATATATATATATATATATATATGAAACAATTTAAGATCACACATATTGTACAGTAGTAGTGTGTGAGCTGTACTTATGAGTATATTTTTTTGTATTTCTTTAAGGCATGAACTATCAAGAATCCCTTTCAATGAGTCTATTGGAAACATTTTCAATCAATCTACAAATGGAATTATTGATGTCCTCATGTGACATAATTTTGAGATTTACATTTCCATATCCTTGTATTTTGATAGGTGTTTTTAAGATCTTCAAAGATACATTACAGTCTACAGGGACTGCCATATCAATAAGGAGGCAATATATTTTGGTGGGGGTTTGCGGTTTCTAGGGAGGACAAGGCTTTCCATATCCTTGTATTTTGATAGGTGTTTTTAAGATTTTTTTCAATCAATCCGTGGGCTCAACCTACAACTTGAATTGATGATGTTCTCGTGTACCATATTCTTGAGATTTCGATTTCATTATTATTATTATTATTATTATTATTATTATTATTATTATTATTATTATTATTATTCATTTGATTTCTGGTGCATATTCATTTCTTTCTGGCTCCCGACCAGAAATCTAAGTTGAGAAACGGCATCATGTTTTTTTACCATTGAGCAGTTTTGAAAAAAAAATCACACACATTTTAGAAATAAAGCCTTTCGTAAGATGTGGGCTACCAGACGATTATTATTATTAGTAGGTTGGTGTAAAAATAATGTCGTTTTATCACACAGTAACATATGTGAGAAAACGACATTATTTTTGCACCAACCGTATATTATTATTATTATTATTGCCGATTTATTTTACTTTGCTTTGTTTTGTATGACATTATTATTAATATTATTATTATTAGTAGTAGTAGTAGTAATAGTAAACTAAATAATTGGCGTAACACCTACAATATTTTGCAATACTTAAGAGAAGATCGTATGATCTCCGTTAGAGGGCGTTTCCAAGTATCTAGAGGTGACTCTTAAGTCGCCATAGATGCCTCGTCTTTTCAATTGAAGAAATTAAAAAAAAAAATGCACGCCGTATCAGAACCTATTATTATTATTATTATTATTATTATTATTATTATTAATTGTAGTAGTAGTGGTAGTAATAAACAAAATGAACACGAAAAAGCGTAACTTCAAAAAAGAGAAAGAAAAGAAAAAACATCGTTTAACAATGTTTAACAATATTTCGACATTATAAAACACTGTCGAACACAATGTCCTTTCATAAATCGCGCTATTCTTTAAGTGTTGTATTCTGATTTTTCTTCTTATTCTTCTTGTTCTTATTCTTCTTCTTGTTGATCTTATTAGTAGTAGTAGTAGGAGGATGAGGAGAAGGGGAGGAGAGGAGGAGGGGGGAGGAGGAGGAGGAGGGGAGGAGGAGGAGGGGGGAGGAGGAGGATTTCTGCTGTATACACATTTCCTTCCGGGTCCCAACCAGAGACCTAAGATCAGAAATGGCTTCATGACACTTTCTACTGATCATTTTATGAAAACAAAAACAATATTATTATTCGATTTATTGCCACCATCTCAGGGTGTGTTTTGTTTATTTTTATGGCATATTTTTTTTAGTTTAAAACTTATTTTTACTTAGTCACTCTATCGGGCCGTGCGATATTCGTCAAAAAACAGGCCGTTATTATTATTATTATTTTATTTTTCTTCTTGTCTTTCCCTTTGACCAACTTCTTCTTCTTCTCTTCTTCTTCTTCTTCTTCTTTGTATTCTTTACAATCATTTATCGTATTCATTTCTCTGGACGCCTATTAGATTTCAAAATGTCGACCTTCATGTGACACACGCCAAACAAGACCAGACGTAAACGGGGGCGACGAAGCCTGCTGCTTTCCAGTTACTTCCTCGGGTGAAGCAAGTCCACCCGCTTCTGCACCCAACGGCAGTGTACCGACAGTGAGCAAGACGTGGGCATACCTTTCCACCCGTATCTGTGTCAGTGTGTCTGTTCGTGGCTGAGGAGAAAATTAAATACACACTTACCGCTCGGCCGAAAGCAACGGGTACGTCGCAGTCGACAGCCAGAGATAATGGCAACTTTCCCCACTTAATTTATATATATATATATATATATATATGTGTGTGTGTGTGTGTGTGTGTGTGTGTAAAGTGATGACTATATCATCTTCACGCTTTAAGCGATCAACAGTCCGTGACAAAGACTGATGAACCAGCCGGTGATCACTTAATCAAACGCGTGAAATTGCCATTCACAATCAAATACTGATATCTTTTCCCGCACTGATTATATTAAGGACGTCCTGATATTGAATACTCTTCCTTAATAAATATGGCAAATATAAATCATGCCTTTAAAATCATTTTACACCAAGCAAATAAAAAAAAAGCCACTAAGACCGAGCGTGACAGAATATATATTTCCCCTGGTCTCCTCACTGAGACGGGATGCGACACAAGGTCAGGTTTAATGCGGGGAACCGGAGCACATACACCTGGGCCAAGAACAAAAACACTCCGAGGCTCCGCAAGCGTCGGTTGCGCTGGCCTCGATGTGTGCACCGATCCCTCTCTGTAGCACAATGAGAGGGTGCAGCCTCGGCCATCTGCTCCCCTAAGCTGGGCATCTCATAGTATGATTTTCCTCATTTGAGCCCCTGTCCTCCGTCGGAACCGCAACTGAGCCGCATTCTACCCCAAGACAGAGGCGCAACTGAGAGATGTTCCAGGGAAGTATGGGAAAAGGCAAACATTATTAAGGAGAGTGGAATTTAATATCAATCGTTATCTTCTGTCTTCTCAGTTCCTGTTCTTGCCTTGTTCTAAAGAATACATTCTTAAAGAGGCGAGAATTATAACTTTGCAACTCCCCGATGCGAGGGTTGAACGCATAAAGGTGAAGATAGAATAACAACTAGCAGACACACATACACAATTAAATTGACACATTGCCACCCGTTGCCCACTTAGACATACAAGAATCTTCTCAAACCTACATATATATAGAATTATCTATGTTTTTTGTGATGTCAACGAACACTCGTTGCAACTTTTGCAATGTCAACCAATACTCGTTGCCATTTTCATAATGCTCTTTGCAGTAGAGACTTTATGATCGTAGATACAACTATAGTAACGCCGTTGAACAATTCTAGTGTGAAACGCCTTCGAATATCACACGTACTAATAGTACATGCTTGATAATACTCGCTCGAATAGTAACCATCAAATAGAGATCAGTATAGAGAATAGCGTAGAGAAGAGAATCGCGATAAAGGATAGTTTAGAAAGAGTGATCCGTATAGTAATAGAGGATAGGTTCGAAATGGTGATCGTTTACATGTCACGCTACTTCCTACTTATGTGTTCCTCCTCACCCTCAATGGTCACGTGATCAACTTAATTCAATAACGGGGTCGCCTGTGTTTGCTCTCTGGCGATCCGTGTTCAATATCCATTACTGGCAGCGACACTTTATTCCTATATAACGCTTGAGTATCGGGCCAAACAGAATTTATGTCTTTTTGTTTGTTTTCTCTCAATCTCTGACGAAGCTTTAATAAAAGTGAAACATATCAGATTGATATACGTTTTCTATTTGTTCCCTGTCTTATCATCCTCTCGGATTCCGATCTATATTTGATCTGCATTTGATCTTTAAATCAACGTCCTCTTTCCTTAACGATATTTGATTTTTGTCTCATATTGACTTACACTGAGTAACACTTTTCCTCTTAGTGGCTTTATTGATTTGCTTAGGGATGATATAATAAAAACCTAAAAAAAATACCCAGAAGATTTTCATTTTTGAAACTGACTAGAAAGCAGGAAGTCGGAAGAGATTTCTTCAAGATGGAAGTGCGAAAGAAGAAACTGCTAGCATAGAACTTGCGGCTGCATCTAGTCATTTCAACTGTAAGATGATGATAGCCATCTGTAAATCTAATACTGCCCTTAAATTTGGAAAGTCAAGGTATCCAAGAGGAAAGTTAATCAGAACAATTATCATTAAAATATTTATAAAAAAAGGTAGAGGGAAGCTACATTATGGCGGTGGGAAATTAGAGATGCCAGGTCAGGGCGAATAACTTTGCAGATTCTTTTTGGATCTCATCAGAAATCTCTTGATAGTGATTTTCCAAGCGTAGGCTGGATGTGTCACAAGGCCGAAAGTAAGGGGCACTCAGTGAGGATTGAACTCACTACTCAGTCGTAATTGTTCTAGCGAGACAAGCTTGCTAACCCGAGGTGCCCAGGAATCTCTTGAGAGTCAAATTAATATTTTATTTAAGAAGGACTTGTTTTACTACCACACACAAAAGATAAGGGTTCCACATGAGAAAATATGAGGCAAAAATTAATAGCTTAAATATTGTGGAAATAACCATTCTTCGCCTGATGAAGATCACAACTCCTGCTGCACGTCTAACATAAAAATTTGAAAATAAAATATATATTTTAAAAAATCCACATTATAACCCAAAAGGTTTGTGACCTTTCTTTTCACTTTAAAATATCTTTGTCTATTTTAAAATATCTTTGTCTATTTTTTGTTGATTTATATTTTTTGGAACGTATATTGAGAAGTTGCATTTGATCTGTATTAATATATATACATACATACATACATATACACATACATATATATATACATATACATATATATTCGCGAAGATGGATTTCTCGCCATTTAATCATTAACCTTTGTATATATATATATATATATATATATATATATATATATATATATATATATATATATATATATATGTGTGTGTGTGTGTATGTGTGTGTGTGTGTGTGTTAAAGAAATCAAAACCGCTGGTGGAACAATATATATATATATATATATATATATATATGTATGTATGTATATCCTCATATATATATATATCCTTATTGTTATGGGACCTTACCCATAATAACATAATGGACTATTCCATACGTAATAAATACTGCGCCTACACAGGAAGCAGAGAGTTCAGCCCGAAGCCGGGCGACCTGAATCCCACATTAAACCGGCCTTGTGCCACATGATGCCCTCGTGGGTGGGTGGGTGACTAAATACCGTTCAGTCCGAAGTCGGGCGACCGGCTGATCGGCTGAACTCTCCCCCTTCTGGCGGGGAGGATCCCGAACGAGGCTACGCCGAAGGGCGGAGTCTCTTTCGGGGAGGTAAACCGAAACCCTGAACCCGTCTATACAGGTGCAAAGGGCATATTTTTGTCCGGAGATCCCACATTAAACCGGTCTTGTGCCACATGATGCACTCGTGGTGGGGGGTGACTAAATACTGTTCTGGTTGAAGTCTATACTTCAGTCTGAAGTCTGGAGAGAAGTCCGTCAGGAGTCAGTCAGTCGAGTCAGAGGCAGTCCGAAACAGAGTAGCGTTTTCGACATATCCATTTCATTATCAGGGTATTGTTTATTATGTTAGCAGCCTCTCGAATATATGTGGATTTTGACATGATGTCAATGCATTCAAGGTGTTATTGAAACTTATTGATTGGGAGGACAAGGCTTTCCATATGCTTGTATTTTAAGATGTTCAAAGATAGATTATAATCTTCGGGGACTGCCATGTCAATAAGAAAGCACACTCTGTTTTTGTGGGTTTTGATTAGGGCGTCTAGGCGATTAGCTTTGATTGTCCTGTTTGTGTGTATTGTAAGGTGCCATAAAATTGTTACAGTCTCTGCAACCGGGTCTGGATGATGTTCATACCAGTTTCTAACCGTTTTCTTCCCGGTAAAGGTTGCATATTTTCCAGTGTAGATATTCGCCAACACTATCATAACGAGATTTATATTCAGTGGGCGATAACACCGTGCATCTTGATACAACTCTTATTATTATTATTATTGTATGTTATGTTTCCTACTTTGTATAATGTAGAGCTGCTTCCAAACTATGGTCCTTAGAATCTATACAAGAATTGTCATTTAATAAATAGCACTTTTCTTAGTACATGGAATGTTCCTAGTAGGGCAATCTTTTAGGTAACTTGTATATTGATGTTACCTGGGGTACTGTTAGTAAAATTGTCCATTCCTTTTCTCACGAGTCCCAGTGCTCCGATTATTATTGGTACAGTCTCAGTCTTCATCCCCCACATCCTGTTAATCTCTATCTCCAGGTCCTTGTATTTGGACAATTTCTCGATAATTATCATGGAGGTGTTTCCCTCAGATGGTACTGCTATGTCAATAAGTATACACTTCCTGAATTTCTTGTCTTTTATGATAATATCAAGTCTGTTGGCTTTTATTTCCCTGTCAGTTTGATAGACATGTCCCAGAGGATAGTTACACCGTTATTTTGGGTAATTGTGTCTGGCTGGTGATCATACCATTTCTCAGTGGTTTCGATTTTGTGCTTCTTGCATATCTTCCAGTGCACATATGTAGCTACCTTGTTATTTCTGTGGCTATATTCATTTTTTCCTAGTTCCGGATATCCTGAGATAATATGGTCGACGGTTTCATCCTATTTTCCGCAGATTCTGCATTTCGGTTTAGTTCCTTCCTTGATTATGTGACAGTGATAGGATCTAGGTGCAAGGCTTTAGTTCTGAGTAAGTAGGCCTTCTGCCCCAGCTTTCAGCCCGGTGTTCCTCAGCCACTGATGTGTTTTCTATTGGTTCATATCTGCTCCTTTCGTTCTTTTTAGGTATTTGCCACACAATGCCTTGTACCCCCAGTTGTATGTGCAATTTCATTTGGTCAAGTTGTTTTGCTTTCTGTTTGACGCGTTTGGCGTAGATGGTATTCGCTTTATTTTTTTGTTGGTAAGTATTATTATCATTATTATTATTATTATTATTATTATTATTATTATTATTATTATTATTATTATTATTTCCTTTCATTTCTGTTGTATACTCATTTCATCCAGCATTCCAAATAGAGACATAATTTATAAATGGCTTCATGACATTTTACACTAATCATTTTTGAAAAAAACCCTAAAGATGACATTCATTTTACAAAAATAAAGCTCTTCGTAACTTGTGAGCTGAACTTGTGAGTCAAATGTTTTGTATTTCTTTAAGGATTTGTCTAACAGGCATCCCTTCAGTCGGAATCTTTTACAAACAAACCGATGGCTCCGACTACAAATGAAATTATTACTACTACTACTACTACTACTACTACTACTACTACTGCTACTACTACTAATATTATTATTATTTTATTTCCTTTGCTTTCTAGTGTATACTCATTTTTTCCGGGTCCCGACCTAAGTTCAGAAATAGCACCATGACATTTTTCATTAAGCAATTTTGAAAAAAAAAAAAAAATCACACATCTTTAATTTCTGGAGTACATTCATTTCTTTCCGGATCCCAACCAGAGACATAAGTTCAGAAATGGTATCATGACATTTACCACTGGCATATCTATAAGAAAGCACCTTCTGTTTTCGTTGACTTTGATCAATATGTCTGGCCGATCAGTTTTGATTGTTCTGTCTTTCTGTATTGTAAAGTCCCATAAAATTGTCGCAGGTACGATGTCTGTAAACAGGTCTAGGTTGTGTTCATATTATTATTATATTTCCTTTAATTTCCGGTGTATACGAATTTCTTTCCGGGTCCCAACCAGAGACCTAAGGTCAGAAATGGCTTCATGACATTTTCCACTGATTAGTTTTGAAAAAAAATTGCACATATTTTAAATTCGTAAGGTGCGATCTGTACTTGTGAGAACAATTTTTGTATTTCGTTAAAGAATGGCCAACCAGGGATTCATTCAATGAGTCTATAGGAATCTTTTCCAATCAATCTGAGGGCTCCAACTACAACTGGAATTGTTGTGGTTCTCATGTGCTATATTTTTGAGATTTCAGTTTCATTATTATTATTATTATTATTATTATTATTATTATTTCCTTTGATTTCTGCTGTATACGCATTTCTTTCTGCGTCCCGCCCAGAGACCTAAGGTTAGAGATGGCATCATGACGTTTTCAACTGAGCAATTTAAAAGAAAAAGAAAACAAAATTGACACATATTTTACATAGATAAAGCCCTTCGTAAGGTGTGGCCTGTACTCGTGAGAACATATATTTTGTTTTTCTTTAAGGCATAGGCTACAAGGGATTTCTTTGAAATCTTTTTCAATCAATTCCAGGGCTACAACTGCAACTGGAATTGTTAATGTCCCTCATCTGCATCGTTTTTGAGATTTTGATTTCAAGGTCCTTGTGTTTTGATAGCTTTTTGAAAATTATTACTATTAGTAGTAGTAGTAGTAGCAGTAGTAGTAGTAGTAGTAGTAGTAATAGTAGTATTAAATAAATTCTTTTCGAACTGCATTTATTTTCTTTTAATTCCTAACCAATTGCCTAGGGCAAATAAATGATGACCTTTTGTTGTTTCTACTTAATTAAACAAAAGACATCTATTATAAAAAATATAAATAGACAAAGCCCATTGCAGGATGTGAGTTGTGCTTTTTAGAACTATTTTTTTTTTTTTATTTCCTGGACAGATATTACACTCAGGATTTTTTTGGTTTCTTCTTGAGTTCCGTTTTTATCAAACCCAAATATCCAACCACAACAGGAAAAGTTTTAGATTTTAAGTACAATATTTCTTTCTATTTCCGTATCTGTTGAGTTTTTTTTTTTTTTTTTCAAAAATATTTGGAGAGATTTTTTTTGTCACTTATGGTCATTTTCTTTCCGTGTCTTTGATAATAATCTTGGGCAATTTGCTTGTATTGTTCGATCGGTGTTGATAGAAAGTCCCTGCTTATTATTATTATTATTATTATTATTATTATTATTATTATTATTATTATTATTTCCTTTCATTTCTGTTGTATACTCATTTCGTCCAGCATTCCAAATAGAGACATAATTTATAAATGGCTTCATGACATTTTACACTGATCATTTTTGTAAAAACAAAAAACAACAACAAAACCCTAAAGATGACATTCATTTTACAAAAATAAAGCTCTTCGTAACTTGTGAGCTGAACTTGTGAGTCAATTTTTTTGTATTTCTTTAAGGCATGGGCTAACAAGAATCCCTTCAATCAGTCTATCGGAATCTTTTACAAACAAACCGATCGCTCAGACTACAAATGAAATTAGTATTACTACTATTAATAATACTATTACTACTATTATTATTTTATTTCTTTTGCTTTCTAGTGTGTACTCATTTTTTCCGGGTCCCGACCAGAGACCTAAGGTCAGATATGGCATCATGACATTTTTCACTAAGCAATTTTGAAAAAAATAATCATACATTTTACATAGAAAAAAGCCCTTTGTAAGACGTGGGCTCTACTTGTGAGTACACTTTGTTTTATATTTCTTTAAGGCATGGGCTACCAGTAATGCTTTCAATGAGGCTATCAGAAACTTTTCCAGTCAAACCGATGGCTCCGGCTACAAATGAAATTATTATTATTATTATTTCCTTTGATTTCTGGCGTTTACACATTTCTTTCCGGGTCCCGCCCAGGGACCTAACGTTAGAAATGGCATCATGACACTTTCCACTGCCCCCCCCCCCCAAAAAAAAAATAAAAATAAATAAATAAATAAAAATTACATAGATAAAGCCCTTCGTAAATTGTGGGCTGTACTTGTCAGAACAATTTTTTTGTATCCCCTTGAGGCATGGACTTCCAGGAATCCCTTCAATTAATCTACTGCAATCTTTTCCAACCAATCCCAGGGCTCCAACTACAACAGGGATTGTTGATATTCCCATATGCCATATTTTCGGGATTTCTATTTCAAGGTCCTTGTATTTTGACAGCTTTTTAAATATCTTCAAAGATACATTACAGTCAGCAGGGACTGCCATATCAATAAGGAGGCACCGTTTTTGTTTGTGGTCTTTAATAACAATATCTGGGCGGTGGCTTTGATTGTTCTGTCAGTGTGTATTGTGTAGTCCCATAGAATTGTAACAGGTCCTATCTCCGTAACCGGGTCTGGGTGGTGTTCAAACCATTTTCTTTCAGTTTCCTTCCCGTAGAAGTTGCAGATTTTCCAGTGCAGATATTGGCCCGTTCTGCCAAAGAAGAAAAAACAACAAATTCGCGTCGAGCAATTCGAACTCACACAAGAAGAAATAGAAAAATACTTCCCTCGTCCGCAACAAATTAGCGACAAACAGTTACGAGGAGTAAAAAATACGTAACATTGAGTTATCATGGAAGATTTTTTAAATATTTTGGTAGAACTGATAAAATATCAAAATGATCAACAATCACAACTACAAGAACGAATGGAAGAAAAATGGCAAAAGCAATTATTACAAACGCAAAAGGAAAATCAAGAAAGAAAAATAGAGCTCCAGGAACTAATATTGAAAGAAGCGAGCAACAAGCAATTAGATATTGAAAAAGAGGCAACATTTCCGCAAGACGGAGTGTGGAATACCATAGAGATTTTCAAACATTCTCTAGATGAGGACAAAATTTTGGAGATTACTTCAGAAGATATGAAGACATCTTTAACATAGACTGTCAAAATTGGACAGAAGCGAAAAAGCTACGTCTATTGCTTAGAAAATTAGGAACTGAAGAATATACAAAGTTCGTGGATTATATCATGCCAAAAAAGACGAACGAATTAACATTTGACGAAGCAGTGACATGTCTTAAAGAACTCTTCAGCCCGAAAACATCACTCTTTCACAGGAGGTGGAAATGCCTTAACCTGGTAAAGGGCGATAATGAGGATTATTCTACATTTGCCGCAATCGTAAATAAACATTCTGACGACTGCAAACTAGCGGAATTAACCCCGGACTATTTCAAATGTCTCATTTTTGTTCAAGGGTTAGTTTCTACAAAAGATAGCGAAATGCGCAGAAGAATGCCTGCAAAATTACAAAACGAACCGGGTCTAACATTACAGCAATTATCGGAAGATTGCCAGAGATGTTTATGTATAAAGAAAGACGCAAAGGACATTGAAGATTCTGCTGTTTCTCATATACGCAAGTTAAACAAAAGTCTACGTTCTTCACCCTCCCCGGAAAGAAAACTAAAATTTTACGACAATGAAAAAAGATTCCCACCCTCCCCGGAAAGAAAAAGAAAATTTTATAATAAGAGGAAAAGTACAACATACAGGACAAATTATGACGAAAATCGAAACAAATATAAGCCCCCATTATCAGCATGTTATCGATGAGGCGGACTACATTGGAACAAGGATTGCCGTTTTAGATATAAAAACTGTCTTGAATGTGGAAAAAAGGGCCACAGGGCATCCCAATCTAGAAATAGGAAAGATGCTAATAGAATAAGAGCTACAAGGATGAATAACGATGACAACACCAACGGAAGGAAATATGCGGAACTGGAAATTTTAAATAAAATGGTTAAATTACAACTGGATTCGGGTTCCGACCTCACGATAATCAACTTACAGACATGAAGAAAACTCAACAGACCTACCATGTTAAACACAAAAAAAATTGCCAAGTCGGTTACAGGCAAACGAATAAAATTTGAGGGAGAAATAATAGTGAATGTTAAATTTCACGGCAAAACAAAATAAAAACTTAAGATATACGTCATGAAAGATACTGAAAATCTAGTAGGTATCGACTGGATGCAGAAGTTCAACGTTTGGGACCTACCTATCAACTCTTTTTGCAAAAAGTTAGAGGTTGAACCATCAGATACTATAAAATTGAAGGAAGAATTATATAACCAATTCCCTGAGGTATTTTCAAGCGAGTTGGAAGGTGCAACAAATTTAAGGCCAAAATAGAATTAAAAGAAAACGTCCAACCAATTTTTAAAAAGAAGCGAAATGTACTATTCTCTACTATAGAAAAAATAGACAAAAAATTGGAGAGACTTGAACAAACTGGGATTCTATCAAAAACAGAGTTTAGCAAGTGGGCAGCGCCGGTTGTTTATGTAAAAAAGAAGTCAGGAGAAACCCGCGTATGCGCAGATTTTTCGATGGGGCTCAACAAGGCGATAAAAGACCACCATTACTCACTACCGAGCCCAGAAGAAATATTTACAAAGCTATATCCACCTCTCTCTTTAGACCCCTCCCTCTTAATACCTCTCCCTCTAACCACCTCTCTCTTTCTACCACTCGCTCTTTCCACTTCTCTCTTTCTACCTCTCCCTATATCCACCTCTCTCTTTATACCCCTCCCTCTTTCCACCTCTCTTTTTAAATCTCTCTGTGATTGCGTGTGTGCTTATTTATATTTCAGCTTTAATTAAATAAACAATTTTTATTATATTAAAA
Organism: Acanthosepion lycidas; assembly: GCA_963932145.1. NCBI lineage: Eukaryota > Metazoa > Mollusca > Cephalopoda > Sepiida > Sepiidae > Acanthosepion > Acanthosepion lycidas. Next base: position 35,585,730 of record OZ010599.1, read on the forward strand.
GAATATTTAAATAAATAATAAATAAATTAGCATGGGATGAACTTGACAGAAGAGTGAAAAAAAAATGAAAGATTTCTTCGAGTCATTGAAAAAAGAATAGAAACAGTTGTCTAACTTATACTTTGAATAACTTTTGCAACTAATACCAAAAATTTGTGTTGCCGTAATCAAGGCTGAAGGAGGATATTGTGACGAGAGCAAAATTTAATCATAAAATGATTTTTTTCTTTGTGTTATAATAAAGCTTCTTATAAAAGATCATGCCTCAAATTTTTTAACAATGTATAATAATTTTCTCTTATTTAAAGAGCAAAAGAACTACTTTGGGGTCAATTTAAAAAATTACCAAGAATAGCCTCAAACCTTTGAACTGTAGTGTATATATATATATATATATATATATATATATATATATATATATATACATTTTCGCGTTCATCTATTTATATTTGGACAATACATATATACATACATATATACATACATATATATATATATATATATATATATATATATATATACATAATCTCTGGATATATAAATATATAAATGTATATATATATATATTCACATACACACACTTGCATATATATACACAGACACACATACACAAATATATATTTAAATATATATAGACACACATATATATATACATATATACATATACATATATATATATATATACATATATACATAGACATATAAAAAGAACGTATAAACATAAAAACACGTACATATATATATGTACATATATACATATATATACATATGTATATATACATATATATACATATAGATATATATATATACATATATATACATATGTATATATACATATAGATATATATATACACACATATATATATATATGTATGCATCCATATATATATATATATATATATATATATATATATATATATCGACAGCGCACCTGGGTAAGGGCATATTAATAAACTGCTGGGACTCCTGTATCCAGCCGTGTATTCTCACGGGTATATGTTTCCATTCTGAATCTCTTGTTTCAGATTTCACGTCGATGACGAAGAAACAAAAAACGCTTGAAAATGATGTCATATTTGGGATACATGACACGAATGCTTGCCAAAATACTAATGTTAACAATAATATAATTAGCAACAATGTGTTTTTTTTGTTGTTGTTTTTTTTTTTTTTACATATTTCATCATTATTATCCAGTAATCACTCCGAAATGTAATCATTATGTGACACTTTTCAGATAAGACGGAGTCCTGCAAATTCATCATTTTTATTATAAATCCGACATATTTTATTACTTAAACGTTAATTTAAAAATAGCTTGTATTTCAGTAGACGCTCCGTTTATTTATTCGTCTCCCAGCCTGAATATTCTAGAAATCTTATTAGCAAAAAATATGCGATCTCCGACAGGATTCGAACCAGCGTTCACCTGGGTCGGGGAAACTGTCGTTAGATTCGATGTACATCAGACTTTCTCAGCCATGAAGTTTGTCGATGATCTTCCAACTTTGAACATTGATTTATAAAGCCAGTGTTTGCCTAAATATGTATATTACGAGAATCTGAGAAATCTATCTATCTATCCATCTATCTATAGCCATATCTCTCTTTCCCATACTCTCTCACTCACTCTCTCTCTCTATCTATTCCTTTTTGCCCATTTCCCTCTCTTACACACACACATACACACACACACAGACTCTCTCTCTCTCTCTATCTGTATATAAGTCTGTTTTTACCTAGACAACTAGACCAGTCTGCTTTTATTTATTTATTTATTTATTTATCTATCTATCTATCTATGTCAGTATGTTTATCTATCTATCTTCATGTCTAAGTCTGTTGATACATATTGCGATGACCAAAAGGCTTGTTCGGCTTATTAAGTAAATTTTGTAATAAATAAGCGAACGGGCATTTTGGCAACTCAATTATTTCCGTCTATGCATTCCTGCTTGTGTATCATAAATAATTCAAATTTTTTCACATTCTCATAATATATATATATATATATATATATATATATATATATATATATATATATATATATATATCAGCGGCGACTCCGGGGGTCGGGGTTGTCGGGCTGAGCCCGAGTGAGTCAACATAAAAGTATATCTTTTTCAAAGTAAGAAAAATCTTTCGCAGTGCGTTGTTTTCATTCTTTACTTCAGCTAGTTACAAAATTAACTGTCTTAACTCCGTAACTCAAAATAATGACCTCTATGACCTGTTTTCAAAGAAGACATTTTTATTTCAACTTATTTTTTCAAAAGTCCATTTTAAATAATTTATTCCGTACAGTATAAGATTTTTTTAGCAGAATGTATCAATTGAAAAAGGGTAATTGAAAATTAACCCGACTTAATATCGGCGGAAAGCAAAGAAAGTAGCAGCCTTAGCTGGTTGACTGGAAGGGGTGGAGGTAAGGTGTGTGACTGGGGTAGTGTTGAGAAAATATGATATCAGTCTTATTTTATAACCTGGTTATCAATTCACTGATAGTAATAGTTTACAATCAGTGACTTGATAACCAGGTTATAAAACAATAAAAAATGGAAAATTGGCAATAAACTGACAAAAACACTATACACTTTTAATATATATATATAAGTTATGGTCTTTATATATATATATATATATATATATATATATATATATATATATATATATATGTGTGTGTATATAAATGATAGAAATTAAAGATGATTTGAGATAATTAAGTAATTCAGCGAGTCTAGAAGAAACCTCAACAGAATGCAGAAAGCACTGGACGGCCGTTTCGACCTATATTTGGGACTCATCAGCAGTGTGCATCCACTAGCGAGAATTGAAACCCCGGCAGGTACATTGACAGGCAATCGTCATACGAACTGTATTAACAGGCCTTGAGTAATATGCAGATGACTTTATAAAGTTCTTTTTGCTTTTTATTACTAAAACAATTGTCTGTGTTTGTTTTCTTATTGCATTTTTATTTGATATAGGTGGACATTTTTAAATATTTTACTCCACGATTTGCATATTAACAGATAGCTGAAAAGTGCAGTATAGCATTGCATGCAATCCGCCATATTAAGAGCAATCGTTTGTGTTTACTAGATGACTGTTCGAAATCTGACAATAATTGCTTTTGCATCCAATTCATCTTCTTTTTAATGGAGATCAATATGTATGATTCCTCAGACAACAAAAAACTCAACCTTGACTTTATGATCTTAATCTTTGAAAATGTCTCCTCACTTTGGAGTTGAGTTAGATAAGATGTAGATGACTTTCTAAGTTATCCCTTTCTTTTTTTTACTAAAACAATTGCCTATGTTTCTTTCTTTGTTGCAATTTTATACAATATCGGGTGCCCACTACACCTGGGGCCCACTTGCCATAATTGACACATTATTATTTCAAATATGCAATAGAGCATTGTATGAAGTCCACTATATTAAGATCAATCGTTTTTGCTCACTAGATGATTGTTCGAATCAACCTATAATTGATACTGCAACAATCTAACAATTACTTTTCAATAAATAGCAACATGTATGATTCCAATTTCTCCTCAGACAACGAATTTCTTAACTTTGTCTTCATAATCTTTAGTTTTGAAAATGTCCTCTTACTTGAGTAACTGATGGCGTGCAGATGACTTTAACCCTTATGTGACACTTTCCAGATAAGAAGAAGTCCTGTAAATACATCTTTAAATTTTTATTATAAATGCGACATATTTTATTACTTAAACGTTATTTTAAAAGGAGCTCGTGTTTCAGTAGACGCTCCGTTTATTTATTCGTCTCCCGGTCTGAATATTCTAGAAATCTTATTAGAGAAAAATATGCGATCTCCGGCAGGATTCGAACCAGCATTCGCCTGGGTCGGGGGAAACTGATGATTCGATGAACATCAGACTTTCTCAGCCATGAAGTTTGTCGATGATCTATTAGGTTGGTGCAAAAATAATGACGTAATAATGTCGTTTTTTTGACGTATTTTTTAACGTCAAAAACGACATTATTACGTCATTATTTTTTGCACCAACCTAATAGCAACGTTGAATATTGATTTTATTTTATTACTGAAATAATTGTGGTTGTTTTCTTCTGAGTAATTCCAGTGTACATGTTCTACACATATTACTGGCAGTGGAAACCAAATGTAAATACGGAATGTTATAATCGATTTTTTAAATTTATTTTTAATTTATTTAATTGGTTGATATTTTAAATAGTTCACTGCAAAATTTACACATCGCCTATGGTCCGGTTTACATTCTCCCCTCTTTTTTTTTTGAATAGGACTAGGGGTTTATCGTTTGTTTCCTGTTTAGGAGCGGGTTTCTGTTTCCTTCGAAAATGATTTCATTCTCTTTCACTCCCAGTAGCACCTTGTTTCTTAGTGACATTTTCACCTTGCTTGGGTTGAATTGATTAAAAAAGACAAAGGAAAAAACACGATAGAGCGCTGCATGCAGTCCGCTATAAATTATTTTTATAGATTAGATGATCATTGGAATCTGCCAATAATTACTTTTGCAATCAGTTCATTTAACAATTCCTTTTCAATGAATAACATGTATGATCCCAAATTCTCCACAGACATCGAATTTCTTAACAGTGTCTTTCTAATCTTTAGCTTTCAAAATGTCTTCTAATATTGGAATTGAGTAACTGATAATGTGCAGATGACTTTATAAAGTTCTTATTCGTTTTTATTACTAAAACAGTTGTCTGTTTTTGTTTCTATATAGTATTTTTATTTGATATACGACGGGGCTCATTTTGTCAGGGATCCACAAGTTGATACCATAGCCAGTCCGCCACTGGTTAGCACTTCCAATCAATTAAGAGCATGGTGTCGCAACAGGGCATTTATTACAATGGAGTAACATATAGCGGCTCGGTTTGAGGAATTCCAGTCGAATCCATTACATTCATTTACACACTAATACCCTTGGGAAAGGTAGGAATCCTCTTCTACTAGCTTTTTTAATTTCTCAGTAATTCCATTGTACATGTTCTACACATATTACTGGCAGTAGAAACCAAATGTAAATACGGTATGTTGTAATAGATTTTTTAATTTGTTTTTAATTTATTTAATTGGTTGATATTTTAAATAGTTTACTGCAAAATTCATACATTAACAGGTTCGCCTATCGCCCGGTTCAATTTCCTCCCCTGTCTTTTGAACAGGGTTAGTGGTTTATCACTTGTTTCCTGTCTAGGAGTGGATTTCCGGTTCCTTTTGAAGTTCTTTCATTCTCTTTCACTCCCAGTATCCCCTTGCGTCTTAGTAACATTGTCACCTTGTTTGACATAAAGTGATTAAAAAATACATAAGAAAATGCAGATAGTTAAAAAAAAAACAAAAACAAAAAAAAAACACGCAGTCCAATATATTATTAGGTTGGTGCAAAAATAATGTCGTTTTCTAGCATATGTTACTATGTGAGAAAACGACATTATTTTTGCACCAACCTAATATTAGGCTGGTGCAAAAATAATGATATAATAATGTCGTTTTTTGACGTTAAAAATACATCAAAAAACGACATTATTACGTCATTATTTTTGCACCAACCTAATAATAGCAATCTTTTATATTCTGTTGGTGATTATTCGAATCTGCTAATAATTGCTTTTGCATCCGGTTCCTCTAACGATTCATTTTCAATGAATAACAACTTGTATGATTCCAAATTCTCCGCAGACAGAGAATTTCTTAAACTTTCCTTTATGACCTTCAGCTTTGAAGATGTCTTCTCACACAGGACTTGAGTAACAGATAATGTGCAGATGACTTTATAAAGTTCTTGTTCCTTGTTTTATTACTAAAACAGCTGCCTATGTTTGTTTCTTTATAGCGTTTTATTTGATATCGAGGGTGGGGAACATTCCATCATGGGCCCACTTGCCAATGGGCAAGCTTGATACCTTGGCTAGTGCGCCACTAAAAGAAGGAATGCGTAAACAAAGAAAGAGTAGAATGCTAAAAGAGGAGAAAGAAATTAAAACTGAAAGTGAACAACCTCCCTCCCGACCCCCACCCCCCCGAAAAAAAAAAAAAAAACAAAACAAGGAAAATATAAAATACCAAAGAAATAACCAAATGAAAGTTTAAAAAGTATACATCCTTCGGAATGAAATAAAGAAAAAAAAATTATTTCATTTTTACTTTCATTTAATCGCGTTGAACATCGTTCCGGTAGGAAAAAAGGTTTTTCTTTTGAATAAATTTATTTTGTGTTTTACGGCTTATAAAATAGCTAGGGGACAATAGGTGAATCAATACTTTTGAGTGAATATAACGAGATATGGATAAATAGCAGGACAGTCTGGTTTCTATAGCCATGGATAGCAATGGCAAAAAAAAAAAAAAAAAAGAGAAGGCGAGAATTAAATTTAGGTGATAAGAAGCCATCACGAAAAGGACACTAAGCGGTGTTATTTTTTTTTTTCAAACCAAAGAAAGTGGTAAGGATTTTATTCTCATTCGCGAAGAAAGTAAGGTCGCGGATGTGTCGGATTTAATTTGATTCATGACGGCGCACCGAATGGTGAAAATTTCAGGTGACCTACAGGGCAGAATTCTAAAGAGATAAAAATTAGTTGGATCGCAGAAAAATGTCCGTTGGATCAACCGCAGAATTACAAAAACAAAAGACTAAGCCATTGGCTATCTAAAGAAGATCTTTGAAAAAGGCATCTGTTTTGTGCCAGGAGCTGGCTATGATAAGATAATTATTTTATCAGGAATAATTAACACCAGAATGCGATCTCATCGGATGACCACCCACTTATTTGGCGAAGGTACCGGGTGATGAATTCCAGGTGACATTTAGGATAAGAATTGCGATTAAGGGACCACACTACGAAAGAAAAGAAAGAAAAGAAAAAGAAAAAAAAAGGAGATAATTTTTTTTTCTTTGAGAAAGATTTTTTAAACCGAGGCTAGTCTGGCCACACCCACACTTGCTGGGCGCCCATTGGCTGAATGCTGGCGTGAGCGTTAGGCGAAGGTAATCATGTGAAGTAGTAGGGGAGGCCTGTTGACACCCCTGAAGGGATCGGTATGAGATGCCACTGTGAGAGAGAGGGGAAACCCGTTGACACCCTCTGAGGGAATGGTGAGATACGAATATGAGAACAGAAGAAGGTGGGAGGACGAAAAATTTCCAAAAATAGAAAATAATAAATTTTCCTGACCGAAAACAAATAAGTGAATTGTGGTTTTAGAATTATCAAGGAACCTCAAACCCTGACAAGCCCACCCTGGTTTTCGTCGGCGTCCATATAAGCAGAGTGGCAACGAGTGGACGGCAGTTGATTTGGGGTTGGAGACAGACAGGCAATCAGTTGCAGTGAGCTGAGAGCTCTGAGTACCGGCATCGCAGAAGGTGACTAAGATTCACGCAATTCCGAACTCAACTTCTCACCAAGAAGAATTTATTTTTGAAGAACGACTTAGACTCACATCACCAAAAACAAGTTTTACGAATACCACCTGAAGATACACCAAAAACCAGTTTCCTGTAAAACAATTTAAGATGTTAAGACTCGCCTAACTAACACAGAGTGTCACGAATCCATATTAGCGGGTTGGTAGAAAGACGCAGTCCTGTATTCAGGAACCAGATATAAAATATTGTTATCCTTTTTTAACACATATTGAACTTTTCGAGTTATTACTTTATTTTCTTTTACATATACTTGTGCGGTGTTACCCTTGTCCGGACTCAGCTTGCCTTACGGCCCGGCGACTGACTGATTTCGTCTACCTAAGATCAAATCACAACGTGGGGAGGTTAGACTAGAAATCAAAACAGTTACTTCGGTAATCAGACGTTGGAGGCGAGCTGGGAACGACAAGGCTGATACCGAATCTAACCAGATTCCCATCCGAATCACCAAAAGGTTAGAACGTCACATTTGGTGCCGCAACAAATACCAAGCCAGTTGGTCGTCACAGGACAGGATAGCACGACGGACGCGGCCAGGCAGATGTCACATTTGGCGCAGCGACACCGGGGGACGTCACAAACTTACCGAGGCATAAAATCTGCCTCGTCAGTCATGTATCGAAAGATGCATGATCGCCTAAGCGTGTATCACACATGGCATATAACTGAATGAATATCAATTACTTGGCATCTTCTATTGTTGAAAGTTTTGTGGGTGACTAGGAACCTCTTCTTGCCACTGTCAAACGAAGATAATGACGTGGTTTTGTTAATTTACAAGACACGACAGCGTGTGCAAGACCCTCACGCAAGGTACCGTTAAAGTTGAACATGGGGAGAGGATGCCAACGCAATATATAAATAAATAAATAAATAAATAACTGGACAAGTAGAACTGCCCTATAATTGCTGATGGCCGCCGTTGATAGACCGTTGTGGAGGACATTGGGTGTAGCTTGCTCATTCGTCTTCCGCCAACAATTACGATGATGATGATGAAAATGAAGGTGTTGACGATGACGATGACGATGAAGATGATGTTGATGATGACGATGACGATGATGATGACAATGACAACGAACATAACGATGACAATGACGACGATGACGATGACGACGATTATGACGATGATAATGACAATGACGATGTTGATGACGATGACGATGATTGTGATGACGACGACGATGATGACGATGATGACGATTATGATGATGATGATGATGACGATGATGATTATGTCGATGACGATGGTGATGATAACGACGATTATGACGACGATTATGACAATGACGATGACAATGACGATGACGATGATGAAGACGACGACGACGACGACGATGATGACGATGACGATGATGACGATGACGACGACGATGACGATGATTATGATGACGATGATGATGACGATGATGACAACGAATATGACGACGATTGAGGATGACGACGATTATGACGATGATAATGACAGTGACGATGATGATGACAGTGACGATGATGAAGACGATGACGACGATGACGATGATGACGATGATGATGACGATGACGACGATTACGATGATGATGATGACGATGATGATTATATCCATGACGATGATGATGATGATGACGATAACGACGACTATGACGATGATAATGA
>OZ010599.1:35597324-35604824 GCA_963932145.1 Acanthosepion lycidas
ACGGAATAGGATTTGTTGTATGCTTCTTCTTCTTTTTTTTTTTTTTTTTTTGCAAGAAAAATAAAACGCCATTTTTTTTTTCGCCTAAAAACACGGATTATTACATATCGAATATATGGAATATTCTTGAAATGATCACCGTTTTATTCTTTGGATTAAAGCGGTTAACCTACGCAAGGTTGATTGATTTTACGCCATATCAACCGTCGTTGGTTTAATTAATGTCGGATTTTGCATGCGGCGCGCATTGCGGATCAAACTCCTTGACATCTCCTCGGTATTTTGAAAAAGAGTAGCGGCTTATCCCTTGTTTCTTGTTCAGGATAATACTTCCGCTTCCTTCTAAAGTCTACTTCAACTCTATACTTCTAACGTGTCCGTTTGAACTCTGAAATTTTATTTACTAATTAGTTTCTCTTCCGTACGAATAAATAGATGGTTATCGCCCAGCCCACACACCTCCCGGGTTACTGGACAGGAGTAGAGGTTTATTTTATTTACTATTTATTTTCTCCTCAATATGAGTAGATAGGCGACTATCACCAGGATCACACTCCTCCCCACTGTTTTGAATAGGAGTAGAGGTTTATCTCTTGTTTCTTGTTCAGGATTGGGTTTCTGGTTCCTTTTAATGTCTACTTCAACTCTATACTGCTAACATCTCCGTTTGAACACTGAAATTTTATTTACTAATTATTTTCTCCTCAATTTGAATAGATAGGCGACTATCGCCCGGCACACAGTCTTTCCTGGACTTTTGAACAGATGTAGAGTTTTATACTTGTTTCCTCTTTAGGACCAGTCTTCAGGATGCATCTAAAATGTTTTCATTCCCAGTAGCCCCTTTGCGTATAAGTAGCATTGTCGACTTGCTTGGGGAAAATTGAGTTAAAAAAAGAGAAGATTTTTGATCATAAATATCACATCTATTGTTGCAGCAGCCTTGACAAAGTTGCACAGTTCTTGTACTATTTCCGGTTTAATTCTGTTTCGCTCTCTCTCTTCCACAGAAATTCGGATTATTGGCTTATTTATGTGGCTCATTAAACTTATTCTTTGATGAAGCTCACGTTCATTTGCACGTGGTTAGCGCTACAAAGATATACTTGAAATTTTAATCAATTAAGTCAGTGCTGTAAGCCCAGTGATCGCCTCTCCCGCGGTCTGTTACGCTACATCCTCTTTTGCCCCTACCATTTTTATCATCGCACTTCTCGCTTGTGGAACTGTCTTTCGGCTTCTTGATTTCCCGTTAACATTGATCTTCAAAAATTTGAATGCGATGTCAAACTTTATTTACTGTCTTTCTCTTTTATTGTTCTCTCACCTTAATAATAATTTTTTCTTTTTCTCTTATTTTTTCAATCCCAGTAACCCTTTGAGTTTTAGTGGCTTTATTGCCTTGCTTGGAATGCAATGATCAAGAAAAAGCTTACATATGAAATGGATATAAATAGAATGAGATAAAGGATAGATATGAACAAATTTGGATAGATAGATAGATAGATAGATAGATAGATAGATGGGAATAGAATTAGACAGGAATAGATAGAACAATAATTATATCTGTAGATGGATATGAATGGAATTGGATCGATAGATAGATAGATAGGTAAGAATAGAATGAGATAGGGAAATAATTAGATCGGTAAATAGATGTGAATAGAATTAAATAGATAGGAAAATAATTCGATAGGAACAGAATGACCTAGCTAGATAGATAGGAATAGAATTAGATAGATAGATAGATAGATAGATAGATAGATAGATAGGAATAGAAATAGATATATATAGGAACAGAATTAGATAGATAGATAGATAGATAGATAGGAATAGAAATAGATATATATATATAGGAACAGAATTAGATAGATAGATAGATAGGAATAGAATTAGATGAATAGATAGGAACAAAATTAGATAGCTAGATAGGAATAGAATTAGATGGATAGATAGGAACAGAATTAGATAGATATATAGATAGATAGATAGAGAGATAGATAGATAGATAGATAGATAGATAGATAAGTGTTATGCTAATAGTTTCTCCTCTCTCACTTCTCCGTTTCCGAATTCTCTCCCTGACTATTGCTTTCCTGTCAACTTTGATCTTCAAAAGTTTAAATGCAATGTCAATCGTTATCTTCTGTCTTCTTAATTCCTCTTCTTTTATTATTCATTCTCATTAATAATAATATTTTTCTTTTTCTTATTTTCTTTGACACAGTATAAACCTTTGTGTCTTAGTGACTTTATTGCCTTGCCTGCGGTGAATTGATTAAAAATAATAATAAAAAAATATCTGCGGTGTGTTAAAATCTGCTTAAATCTTAATGGTGCTGTTGTTTATATATCTATATCCCGAAAGTCTTCCTTATCCCGATTGCAATATCGGATAGTGGTGTAAAGTCGCAGAGTTCTGCATTCGGCGGCTGGGACTGACAACCTCTCTAACATGTTTAAAAACTTGGAATCCTGATTTATCGCATGTGACGTTACTTTGGCTGGCAGGAGATTTTTTGTATTTTAGATATCATATGTAGTGTTTGAAATTTGGAGATTGTCGCCTGGCGTTAAGTGCGCTCTAACTAAATATCTTATCAACTGCGGGGTCAAGTTTTATCTACTGGAAATCTTTTCGTAATATGAAAGATAGATTGTGATTCATTTAATTGAAATAAAAAAAAAGGATATGGGAATACTAAAAATTTTCTTAATAATTAGTTATTAATTTTTGATAGATTTAAGATATTGAATAGTTGACCTCTGTAATCCCTAGACACGTTTTATACTGGCTGTAGATCATTGATTTTTTAAGGCGTATTATACATGGGGAATTATGGTGCATAATTCTCTCAGATATTTCAGATTTATCTTGATATTTTCACCTCAAGCAAGGTGGGAATGTCACTGGTACACAGTGTTTTACAAGGAGTGAAAATGGGAGAAAAGACTGAGTATAGGGAGGATTGAGGAAAGGACAAAAGATGAACTAGATTCAAGAAGACAGAACATGGCGATTCACTAGTACGCAGGGGGTTACAGGGAGTGAAAGTGAAAGAGAAGACTGAGAATAGAGAGGATTGAAGAAAGGACGAATAATGAACGGGATTCAAGAAAATAGAAGATAGCGATTGATGTTGTATTTAAATTTTTGAAGATTTTAGTTTACCAATGAAGCGAGTAAGCGGAAGAGAGTTGCACCGACGGGATGTGAGAGAAAATAAACCGTTGGAGTTGAAATGGCGACTGAATTTAGCTATTTCAATATTAAACAGTTGGGGCCTAGATGCCAATCGAGTAGCAAGCTTAAATTCGTGCAGTTTAGGCACCAGAGAAAGTAGCTCGTCAGAGCTGTTACCATGAAAATATTTGTAGAAAAGACAGAGGGAAGCCACACCGTGTCGGTGAGAAAGTGACTGAAGTCGAGATGCCAGGTCAGGATCGATTACATTGCAGATCCTTCTTTGAATGTTGTCAAGAAGATGAATATTAGAAGCACCAGACCAAATATGGCAGCATTATATATATATATATATATATATATATATATATATATATAAAAGTGAACATAGAAGTCAACACTTAGAGGCGACAGTCTGTTTCATGCTATATGCAATCGTCAGGTGGCCCGACGATTGCATATATCATGAAACAGACTGTCGCCTCTAAGTGTTGACTTCTATGTTCACTTTTATATTTACACATGCTCCATCTCTGATATTGAGCACTTTATTCCATAAATATAGCACAGCTTAAGACTATATTTCTTTATATATATATATATATATATATATATATATATATATATATATATATATATATATATTACATGAATCATTCATACAAAAAAGTAGATTAGTAAAGTTAATGATATAAAATGGCGGAAACTCTTCGCCAACAAAATTTTAAAGTTGCATTAACCTACGAACCACTCGATGAATGTTATGATCCTTGAATTTTAATAACTACAAGTTGTATACTGTCTTTTTTAATCTGTTAGTACTTTCAACTATACATACAGTCATCCTCAGACATGGAAATTATTTTGTTTTTAGTAAATCCAGGTAGTAGCGGACACGAAAGATTAAATACGAATCGAAATATGTCTTTTTAGAAATGTGTTATTGTTAACAGATACAAACTTTTGGAGCGTGCGGTCGCAACGCTAAGATTGAATTTTTTTTTGAAAATTTAAGAGAGCGCGTTTTTTACTAATATGGCAATTTGAGAATTTTTTTGTTGCAGGAGTTTATCAGTCATTGTGGCATGAACTAAATTGTTCAATAAATAGAGTAATGTCTCAGTTGTTATCCCGAAAATTTGCACGTCGGATCAGTTCTTTGAAATCAAATATGTGAGATATTTATTACCTGGCTACTTTCCCGACACTACAATTTTACCAAGTCAAGGCTCAGTTACTATATATTCTCCTTATCTTCATGATCTGTACTTGTACTTCCTCTTACGGTCATATCTCGTACATCATTCAGTAAACCGCTTCCTGGAGTGGCTCTTGAGCCTTGAGTCTGGGTGAACTTCAGTTTGTTCTTTAAATGGAAAGAAGGGGAAATTATAATAAATCACTTCAACGGTTTTGATTTCGTTTTTTTTTTTTTTTTTTTATTCCTGTTATTTTTTTTTTTAATTGTTCCTTCAGCAAATGTCATATTAAAAGCGGCATGACGTACAATGATTGGCGAGAAAGACGGGTCTTCTTCACTCCTTATGAAGTTGCGAAATTCCTTGAGGCGAAATTTTTTCCCGCTGATTTGGCAAATTTTCCAAATATTGCAGGAAATTTCTTTTCTTTTTTGCTCTGGGAATGGTGAATTAGTATAATTAATTGTCATTGTCATAAGCAGAAGCTGCAATTAGGGATTTGAAGCCGACACGATGCAAAGGAAGAGGGGGAAACCAAAATGAAGAGAGGGGAAGACGAAACGATAGAGTAAATCAGTAGCCTACGTGTGTATGTGTGTGCATTTTTATGTTCGTGTGTGTATTTGCCTTTGTGGTTGTGTACGTTTTTGTTGTTGTGTGTGTACTGTTTTTGTTTGTTTATTGCATATGTTTGTGTGTCTACTTTTGTGTGTGTGCATGTATGTGTGCTTGTGTGCGTGCATTTTGTGGTTTGTGTGTGCGCTTCTGTCTGTGTGTGTCTGTGCGTGTGTGTTTGTGTATGCGCGTATACGTTTTTCTGTATGTTTGTGCATGTATTGCGTGTTTGTGTCTGTGTGTATTTATGTGCGTTTGCGTGCATGTATCTGTGCTTGTGCATGTTTGTGCTTTTGGGGTTAGTATGTGCGTTCCTGCATGTGTGTGTCTGTGTGTGTGTTTGTGTATGTGTGTGTGTTTGTGTATGTGTGTGTACATTTTTGTGCGTGTTTGTGCGTGTTTGAGGGTGTATTTGCGTGTTTAGGTGTATTTGTGTGTCTACTTGTGTGAGTGCTTGCATGTGTGCTCGTGTGTGTTTGCGTGTGTGCATTTTTGTGTTTATGTGTGCGTTTGTGTTTGTGCATGTGTATGTATGGTTTTTTTTTTATGTGTGTGTTTTGTGTGTGTGCGCACGCACGCGCGTGCGGACCGGCGTGTTAGAAAAAACTTGCAGATGGAAAAGTGGAGCATATTCATCTTATATACACCATGTCATTCAAGGACGCTGGCGATCATGGCTCTTCACAGCTTCCTATTCTTTATAGGTCTGAGCAATGATTTATCTTACTATCCGTTCGGCTTCCTCCTCTACCTGTCATTTCTACCATCTTATTATTTCGGTTACTAACCCTAACCCTAACCCTAACACTAACCCTAACCCGTTTCCCTCTATTCCTCTTGCTTTTCGTGGGACTTGTGTGTGTCAAATTCTCTAAGCCATCTTTCCTCATTACTAGTCCCCTCCCCAAATTTTCAATTTTCTATTTATGATTCTAAGTATAAGTGTCTTATTCGCTTCCATTTTCCTTAAAACTTGCTCGTCAATCACATGTCCAATCCATGGTATTCTCAGCATCCATTTCTGCTGCCTGTGAAGTGATTGTCAAGCCATTAAATGACTGTCTACCTTTATAAGAGATTTGATAAATGAGGACAGCGTATATCTTTATATAAAACAGAGCATGTATGTGTATGTGTCTGTCTGTCTGTCTGTGTGATACCTTTTCACTCGAGATCCATCCAACCAATTTTGACCAAACTTGGAACATACATTGTTCAATATAAGAGATAATTTTTTTAAAAAAATCAATAATCAATGAAGCTGATCAAAAATCGATAAATTCAACTTTTTCCTCCGATTTCGTTCAAACTCGGTATGTTGGTTACTTACATCATGACGAGCTCAACGATACCTCATTTTATTTATACGCCACTGCGTTGAGCAAAACACCGCGAAAAACGAAATATCGATTTCAGCACAAATCTATTTCAACACAAATTTTAAACTAAAAACTCCCTCAATTTTCAAGCAATCTAATACAGACTTCACTCAATTGTAGCCAACAATAAATTGATTGTTTTCACAGTGATTTAACTTGACAATTGAGTCCTGCCATATAGTGAAACCCACGTAAATAGCGAAAAATGGTGATTTTTACTGGGTTCTTTCTTATTTTTCGTTGATCTTTCAACCAATTTTCATCAAAATTTACGATTGTTTTATAAATGTATCCTCTTTTACATCCCTGGTAGCACCCTAACAAATTGAATTTCAAAAACGCCAAAACAATTGTGGTCGGATAGTGGATTTTCATGTTGCCTGTTTTACCCCTTCATGTCCTCGATTAAGTTCAATTGAATAAATACAGACTACTGTTATATCAGTAACTGCATTAATTCAAAATGTTTTTTTAAAGAAAGTGCTTTAAAGTAATTGCAGAAGTTAGACTTTGTTACATCTAAACATGATGCTGTTTTTGCTCCATTCTAATTGAACGCTTTTTTCTGATTGACAGCTGGTTATGGTTACTAGTATATGATATTTGAACTGCCCCAAGTCAATATTAAAATAAGAGTAGCAAACGCTGGCCGTAATGAAATTGGAGAGGTATAATTTATAGGGTTTGATTAGCAAAAAAGGGGTGCGCATTATGCGTGAGTAGACGCATTTTCTTACACTTTCAGCACAAATTTTGGGGTGCGCATTATGGAGGAGGTCTGATGACTATGTGTGTGCCAGGTGGCGTAAAAATACTATCGATGATAACATGTTTAGAAAGTTGGAATGTGTGTGTCTGTGTGTGTGCTTGTGTATGTGTATCTATGAAAAATTAATCACTAAGGTCTCCAAACAAAATAGAGGTACTCTTCTAACCTATAAAACAAATAAGAAAAAGGAAGTTATTATTGTGACTTTATTTTGGCTGTCGGGTAATTTTTGTATTTTAGATAGAGGTGTAAAGTCACCGCGTTCTGCATTCGGCGGTTGAGACTGATTCCACGACAACCTCTTTAACATGTTTAGAAACTTGTGATCGGGGTTTATCGCATGTGACGTAACTT
>OZ010599.1:35612324-35614824 GCA_963932145.1 Acanthosepion lycidas
TATCTATCTATCTATCTCAGTCTTTTCATATTTTTCTATTTCCACACACACACACACACACACACATATATATATATTTATATGTGTGTGTGTCTGTGTGTATGTGTATGTGTGTTGTGTGTGCGTCTGTGTGTGCGTCTGTGTGTGCTCGATCGGAAATCTCTCTGCTTATGACTGAATATTTTTCACTTTACAATAAATGCAGGTGCCTATGGTTACAGGTCTGTCTGTGTGTCTTCGCCACATTCCTCAGAGCGTCTGCATTCGGTATGTAGACCTGGGGTTTGTGGGTGGGGCGTGGTGCACAGTTGTTTCCTCATAGTCACTGATCTACTTCTGTCGAAGTGTTTTTCTTTGTCATTCTGTGCTACATGATCACTTGACCAAGTTTCTTTCCTTTTCTTTTTTTTTTTTTAAATAAATAAAAAAAAAAGCGATTTAACCCTAAGAAGGCAGTAAATCCAAGGGGTTACTGAGTGCGGAACTCCTAGAATAGAGAAACATCACTAAGGAGCGAGAAAAATAGAAGTGTAATCAGGAAGTTATTTAAGTTATAAATATGATAAAATTTTCGAGGAACCATAAATGCCATAAAAGAAGATAGAAACACAGATTTCGATAAGGGTTTCTCTGGGAAACCTTTTGCCTTAAAAAAAATCATTTCATCCCAAGCAAGGCAAGAAAGTCACTGAGACGCAAGAGGGTGCTGAATGTAAGAGAATATGAGAAAAAGAAAAGCACTATAAAAGAGAGAGAAAGAGAGAGAGTGAGTGAGAGAGAGCAATGCAATCACAGGTATTTAGAAGACAGTAGATAACGATTGATATTGCATTTAAATTTTTGAAGGTCAAAGTCAACTGGAAAGTATTGCGCCAGAATAGTGTTCAACAAACGAGAAGTGCGAGAAAAGGAAGAGTCAGCATAGAACTTGCGGTTACGTCTAGCTAATTCAACTGTGAGATTTTTTGGTAATTTAGTACTGAATTCGTGAAGAACATTTCAGAAAGCTCGCTAGATCAATTACCATGAAATTATTTACAGAAAGTAAGATATAGGGAAGCCCCGTTACGACGGATGGAAAGAGTCTGAAGTCGAGATGTCAGGTCAGGACCAGTAACATTGCAGATTATTCTCTGGAGTTCATCAAGAATTTCTAAATATCTAGCAGGAGCACCAAGCCAGATGCAGCAGGAATATTCAAAGCAAGAATGGTAGACTTATATTCAAGACGAATGGCACTTATAAATATGTAAGATAGATTCTGGTGAGAAATAACTACCCTACACGCAGGCCGCCAATCTGCTACTGGGTGGCATGCCACTAGCGTTTACCGCTAGTAGCCCGCTGTCGGGCCGACGGCGTGTTCGTCTCAGCAATGTTAGCACTTGCGAACCGCTAGTGGCCTACCGTCGGACCGCCGCTGTTTGCCATCAGAGGACCGCCGGCGTTGCCATCGGTGGCCCGCCAGCGGGCCACTAACGTCTTGCGTGCAGGTTGTCTAGCACGACACAGTTAACCAGCTTTCTTAGCTGCAGACTTATCGATGTATTCAATTTACTGTTCCAACGTTACGTCAGCTGAAAACGTTAGTCCGAGAAGGCGCAATGTGTCACTATTCTGGAGGTTAGCATCAGCCAAGCTGACAGTAGTTAAAAAAAAGCTTTTTGTCTAAGGGGATTAAGAGAAAGCAGTCTCGTTTTGTTCAGCCCATGGTATGTTTTGTGATGTCAACGAGTCAAAAAGCCACCAGAATATTCGGAGAATATTTGGAACATTGCAAAGTAATATAACACCAATGCAGAATAGATCTAACCAAAACGAATGATGGATAAACCTCTACAAGAATGGGAAAATATAACCAAGACTAATGTTAGAAATTCACAATCCCCAGGAAATTATAAAGTACCCACTTTTTGGATCTATTATCTCTTCAATCCTGATATGTCTCGGAAAGGGATATATTTGAACGAAGTAGCCAAGTGGTTTTGGCTACTATAACCAAGTAGAATACGGTAGCAGTAATCGAATGGTACGCGTCGCAGGTAAGAAGTGTAGATCAATGGCGTAGTCCAATGGGCGTCGTTATAGACTACAGATATCAGACTAAGGCTCTCTTTGACTCTCCTACACGTCCGTCTGTATTTATGACGGACACCAGCCAATCATATTCCAGTGAGGTGGAACACAGGTGTATGCATATTCCATTATATCAATAATAATAATAATAATAATAATAATAATAATAATAATAATTGGTATGTCTCGGAAAGGGATATATTTGAACGAAGTAGCTAAATGGTTTTGGCTACTATAACCAAGTAGGATATGGTAGCAGTAATCGACTGGTACGCGTCGTAGTCGCAGGTAAGAAGTGTAGATCAATGGCGTAGTCTAATGTGCGTCGTTATAGTCTTAGCTCTCAGACTAAGGCTCTTGACTCTCCTACACGCCCGTCTGTATTTATGACGGACACCAGCCAATCATATTCTAGTGAGGGAGA
>OZ010599.1:35619824-35657324 GCA_963932145.1 Acanthosepion lycidas
GCTTGTTATTTAAGCTGTAAAAATATGCATACAAAAGGAAATACACACGCTTTTTATGAACTATATCTCTTCGGAATCAGAGCAATCAGGACTCTCCACAATTTCCGGTCTTATGTAGCAACGGCCAGCAATAAACAAAGGTGTCATTTTTTAGGGATACTGTATTTATTCATACATCTAAAGAGATACACATAAATGCCTAACAATAGCATGGGATAAACCATATATATATATATATATATATATATATATATATATATTGACATGGATAAAGTCCGACAATTATTTTAAAGATATTTTTATGTTTATACATACTTTTTATAGATACAAATATTTAAGTAAATGCTCTGTTTTATATTAATTGTAATACTTAAATATTTGTATCTATAAAAAGAAAGTATAAGCATAAAAATGACTCAGTTATGAAATTTTGTGCGATAATCTTAAGTGGCATTTAAGACCCGCTAGTGATTTACAAAGGAGGCCGCATATGGAGCAAGTGTGAGGATTGTGAGATGAGATCACTGTTAGACTGGCTGACCTTTTAGATCTTGATCTCGCTTCTTGAAGATGATTCAGACAAGCAGACTATATATATATATATATATATATATATATATATATATATATATGCAGTTTGTCTTTGTAATTTGCGTCTGAGGATATGGTCTTGAAGTAGATCGAATGTACATAGGTAATTTTAAAAAAAAAACTACAGTGCCTTCCTTGATGAATTTGAATTTAACACCAAGAAACTTATTAGAGATTTGAAAAGGGTCAGTATAAAAATAATATATTAATTTATATTATTCAATGATACATGGTTGAATGAAGATATGCTTCCTATACATACATACATATATATATATATATATATATATATATATATATATATATATATATATATATATATTAAAGAAAAATCGTTGGTGGAAGAGATAACTTGCCAATTAGACAATTGCTACTAAACCTGATTGTTCGTACTAACACTTTCTACTTCTCTGTATATATTCCTGTTTGTAATATATCTGTTTTATTCCATACCTGCGTTCGAGTTCTTCTTTATTGATTCTACCTTGAACTATGACCGTGGTACAAGAAACCTAACCATAATATATATATATATATATATATATATATATATATATATATATATATATATATATATAAATATATATATATATATATATATATATATGTGTGTGTGTGTGTGTGTGTGTGTGTGTTAAAGAAAAACAAAAATCCTTGGTGGAACAGACAACTTGCCCAAACCTAAAACATTTATCCACGTAAATCCCGAATAAAACCGATAATACTGAAAAATAAAGAGAAAAACGGCCTGAAAGCAAACTTCCCTACTCATTAAAGTGCTCGAAGCCCAGATAGTCTAGACCAGGCAAACAACGATTATCAACTTTAAATTTTATGAAAGGATGGCTCTCGTTGCATCCCGAGTTTCACGCACCCTCTATTATCAGACGACTTATATGTATCCTTACTGTAAAATTTGTAGATATTTATGTTTCAGTAGACACCTTGATTTTTTTTCTAAAATTTAACATGTGAATTACGTCGCCTGGCCTACGTATTCGGGAGACTAAGCGGAGGTAATGCTCTCTCCGTTAGGCTTTAAATCTGGAGGAAAAACCTCTGTCTGATAAGACAGCCACAGAAAGCGTTGCTGGTCAATAAGTTTCAATTACACTTTTAATGAATTCACATCATGTCATTCTGATCAATTCCGAAGCCAACATCTATTCGACATGCTGCTAACGTTATTATTTTCGGCAAACATGGACAAAGATGCCCACAATAAAACTGAATTTCAAAAGGAAGGTTTTCCCCTTTCTACCTCTATTAATTTAATTTCCTTGACCTTCGGCGATGTTTATTATTTTAAAAAGCGATGATTATAATTGAAATAAAACCTAAACATACGATGAAAGACCCTTTTTACGGTTTTCATATTTTAATATTTTCATGAATCTTAAGTCATCAGTTAAGGACTGAATAAGCTCATAGCATGTTCTAGAACAATAAAATATTCGTAGAAATTCCCCGATCGCAACGTTAAATGTTTGAGCTTAACAACTATGAGTAAATATTTCAATAAAGATCTCAGATATAAATGCTGGAAGTTATTTTAAAGAAGGAATTGGGTACAAATGAAAAGATTTGTAATTGACAGATTTTTTCTATTTGACTGAAACAGACGTTGAACAATTACGTCTTCCTTTCTTTCTTTCTTTCGTTCTTTCTTTCTTTATTTATTTATTTATTTCCCCGCTGAAACCAGGTAGTGTTTTCCCCCGGTTTCCAGACAAATAAAAACAGAATAGTCTATTATTCATAAGGTATTGCCAGGAAGGTTAAACAATTTCTTCTTCCTTTCGTACTTACTTTCTTGATTTCTTTTCTTTCTTTCTCCCCCCCTCTCTCTCTCTCTCTCTCTCTCTCTATCTATCTATCTATCTATCTATCTATCTTTCTTTCTTTCTTTCACTGAAACAAAGTATTAGGTTGGTGCAAAAATAATTTCGTTTTCTCACATAGTAACATATGTTAGAAAACGAAATTATTTTTGCACCAACCTAATAGTATCGTTTCCCGACTTTCCACGCAAAGAAAAACAGAATAGTCCATTATTTATGAGGTATTGCCAGGAAGGTTAAATACTTCATTCTTTCTTTCTTTCTTTCTTTCTTTCTTTCTTTCTTTCATTCTTTCTTTCTTTCTTTCATTCTTTCTTTCTTTCTTTCTTTCTTTCATTCTTTCTTTCATTCTTTCTTTCTTTCTTTCTTTCATTCTTTCTTTCATTCTTTCTTTCTTTCATTCTTTCTTTCTTTCTTTCTTTCATTCTTTCTTTCTTTCATTCTTTCTTTCTTTCTTTCTTTCATTCATTCTTTCATTCTTTCTTTCTTTCTTTCTTTCTTTCTGTTATTTTCTCTTTGAAATGAAATAGAGTCTTTTTCCTTCTTTCTATTAGATCAAAAAAGAACACTCCATTTATGCAATATTGACAGGGTGTAACATTCGTTCGAAGCGAGCAACAAGAACAATTACAATAGATTTATTATTGGAATAGATTTATTATTGTATCGAGTAGCTTTGGTGGGTTATTAAGATATTTGTGCTTTTTCAAGCTGGGATCTTTCTGCTTATTCTTTTGTTGCTGTTACTTTTATCATTTTTCCATTATCATATATATATATATATATATATATATATATATATATATATATATATATATATATATATATATATCTTTTAATTGACCTGGGCGCGGTTCCGTTGAGTTACTGCGTTCATTTCTTGTTTCGCTTTCGGTGGCGTTTATTTTGTTCATATATATATATATATATATATATATATATATATATATATATATATATAATGGGGAGGTGGCTCTCTGGCGTCAGAAAGTATTTTAGAAAACGATTCCTTATTGTGTATTCTGTCTTTGTTATTTTTAAGGAAGCGCCGTGTACGATTTTTCACACACAATATATATATATATATATATATATATATATATATATATATATATATATATATATATATATATATTATATATCTATATATCTATATCTATATCTATATATATTATATATATATATATATATATATATATATATATATATATATATATATATATATATATATATATATATATATGGGGGCAGGTGGCTGTCTGGCGTGGGAAAGTATTTTGGAAAACGATTCGTTATTGTGTATTTCCGTCTATATAACGCATGCATTCTAAGATAACCGGTTCTAACAAATGAACATTTTTGCTTCCATACAATTTGGCCAATTTTGCTGTTACACCCGGCATATATATACATATATATATATATATATATATATATATATATATATATATATATATATATATATATATAGTCATCCACATTCAGACAGTTTCGCTGTATCACAGCTCTTCAGTGTGGATTGACGTCCGATTGCTTTGAAAACAGACCGATTTGGTATCATTCATAGATTCTATTGTCGCACGATATCGAGAAAGGGAAATCTATAACGTTTTCTATGCGAAATATGTCAGTCGGCCGGCAGACTCATTTCAATTCGGTTTAAGGACAATGCATATATCAATACGGTATATATATATGTATAAAAATATGAAAATGAACATACAAGTCAACATTTAGTGATTACACACACACACACACATAAAAGTGAGCATAGAAGTCAACACTTAGAGAATATATATATATACATATATATATATATATATATATATATGTATGTATGTATGTATATATATTAATACAGATCAAATGCAACCTTTCAATATACGTTACATAAAATATAAATGAACAAAAAATAGACAAAGATATTTTAAAATAGACAAAGATATTTTAAAGTGAAAAGAAAGGTCACAAACCTTTTGGGTTATAATGTGGATTTTTTTAAATATATATTTTATTTTCAAATTTTTATGTTAGACGTGCAGCAGGAGTTGTGATCTTCATCAGGCGAAGAATGGTTATTTCCACAATATTTAAGCTATTAATTTTTGCCTCATATTTTCTCATGTGGAACCCTTATCTTTTGTGTGTGGTAGTAAAACAAGTCCTTCTTAAATAAAATATTAATTTGACTCTCAAGAGATTCCTGGGCACCTCGGGTTAGCAAGCTTGTCTCGCTAGAACAATTACGACTGAGTAGTGAGTTCAATCCTCACTGAGTGCCCCTTACTTTCGGCCTTGTGACACATCCAGCCTACGCTTGGAAAATCACTATCAAGAGATTCCTGATGAGATCCAAAAAGAATCTGCAAAGTTATTCGCCCTGACCTGGCATCTCTACTTTCCCACCGCCATAATGTAGCTTCCCTCTACCTTTTTTTATAAATATTTTAATGATAATTTTTCTGATTAACTTTCCTCTTGGATACCTTGACTTTCCAAATTTAAGGGCAGTATTAGATTTACAGATGGCTATCATCATCTTACAGTTGAAATGACTAGATGCAGCCGCAAGTTCTATGCTAGCAGTTTCTTCTTTCGCACTTCCATCTTGAAGAAATCTCTTCCGACTTCCTGCTTTCTAGTCAACTTTCAAAAATGAAAATCTTCTGTGTTTTTTTTTAGTTTTTTATTATAGCAAGGCAATAAAGCCACTAAGGGGAAACGTGTTACTCAGTGTAAGTCAATATGAGACAAAAAAGCAAATATCGTTAAGGAAAGAGGACATTGATTTAAAGATCAAATGCAGATCAAATATAGATCGGAATCCGAGAGGATGATAAGACAGGGAACAAATAGAAAACGTATATCAATCTGATATGTTTCACTTTTATTAAAGCTTCGTCAGAGATTGAGAGAAAACAAACAAAAAGACATAAATTCTGTTTGGCCCGGTACTCAAGCGTTATATAGGAATAAAGTGTCGCTGCCGGTAATGGATATTGAAAAAGGATCGCCAGAGAGCAATCACAGGCTTCCCCGTTATTGAATTAAGTGGATCACGTGACCATTGGGGTTGGGAAGGAACGCATAAGTAGGAAGTAGCGTGACGTCTAAACGATCACCATTTCGAACCTATCCTCTTCTCTACGATATTCTCTATACGGATCACTATTCGATGGTTACTATTCAGGCGTGTATTATCGAACAAGTACTATTAGTGTTATTAGAAGGCGTCTAACACTAGTATTGTTCAACGGCGTTACTATCGTTGTATCTACGATTACAAAGTCTCTATCACAATGAGCATTACGAAAATGACAACGAGTATTCGTTGACATTAGAAAAGTTGCAACGAGTGTTCGTTGGCATCACACAAAACGTAGATAATTCTATGTATATGTAGTGAGATGGCCAGCCCTGGGGAGCAGATGCCCGAGGCTGCACCCTCTCATTGTGCTACAGGGAGGGATCGGTGCACACATCGAGGACAGCGCAACCGACGACTGCGGAGCCTAGGCGTGTTTTTGTTCTTGGCCCGGGTGTATGTGCTTGGGTTCCCCGCATTAAACCTGACATTGTGTCGCATCCCATCTCAGTGAGGAGACCAGGGGAAATATCTATTCTGTCACGATCGGTCTTAGTGGCTTTTTTTTTATTTGCTTGGTGTAAAATGATTTTAAAGGCATGATTTATATTTGCCATATTTATGAAGGAAGAGTATTCAATGTCAGGACGGCCTTAATATAATCAGTGCGTGAAAAGATATCAGTATTTGATAGTGAATGGCAATTTCACGCCTTTGATTAAGTGATCACCGGCTGGTTCATCAGTCTTTGTCACGGACTGTTGATCGCTTAAAGCGTGAAGATGATATAGTCATCACTTTACACACACACACACACACACACACACACACACACACACACACATATATATATATAAATTAAGTGGGGAAGGTTGCCATTATCTCTGGCTGTCGACTGCGACGTACCCGTTGCTTTCGGCCGAGCGGTACGTGTGTATTTAATTTTCTCCTCAGCCACGAACAGACACACTGACACAGATACGGGTGGAAAGGTATGCCCACGTCTTGCTCACTGTCGGTACACTGCCGTTGGGTGCAGAAGCGGGTGGACTTGCTTCACCCGAGGAAGTAACTGGAAAGCAGCAGGCTTCGTCGCCCCCGTTTACGTCTGGTCTTGTTTGGCGTGTGTCACATGAAGGTCGACATTTTGAAATCTAATAGGCGTCCAGAGAAATGAATACGATAAATGATTGTAAAGAATACAAAGAAGAAGAAGAAGAGAAGAAGAAGTTGGTCAAAGGGAAAGACAAGAAGAAAAATAAAATAATAATAATAATAATAACGGCCTGTTTTTTGACGAATATCGCACGGCCCGATAGAGTGACTAAGTAAAAATAAGTTTTAAACTAAAAAAAATATGCCATAAAAATAAACAAAACACACCCTGAGATGGTGGCAATAAATCGAATAATAATATTGTTTTTGTTTTCATAAAATGATCAGTAGAAAGTGTCATGAAGCCATTTCTGATCTTAGGTCTCTGCTTGGGACCCGGAAGAAAACGTGTATACAGCAGAAATCCTCCTCCTCCCCCCCTCCTCCTCCTCCCCTCCTCCTCCTCTCCTTCTCCTCCTCCTACTACTACTACTACTAATAAGATCAACAAGAAGAAGAATAAGAACAAGAATAATAATAAGAAAAATCAGAATACAACACTTAAAGAATAGCGCGATTTATGAAAGGACATTGTGTTCGACAGTGTTTTATAATGTCGAAATATTGTTAAACATTGTTAAACGATGTCTTTTCTTTTCTTTCTCTTTTTTTAAGTTACGCTTTTTCGTGTTCATTTTGTTTATTACTACCACTACTACTACAATTAATAATAATAATAATAATAATAATAATAATAATAATAATAATAATAATAGGTTCTGATACGGCGTACATTTTTTTTTTTAATTTCTTCAATTGAAAAGACGAGGCATCTATGGCGACTTAAGAGTCACCTCTAGATACTTGGAAACGCCCTCTAACGGAGATCATACGATCTTCTCTTAAGTATTGCAAAATATTGTAGGAGTTACGCCAATTATTTAGTTTACTATTACTACTACTACTAATAATAATAATAATATTAATAATAATGTCATACAAAACAAAGCAAAGTAAAATAAATCGGCAATAATAATAATAATAATATAAGGTTGGTGCAAAAATAATGTCGTTTCCTCACATATGTTACTGTGTGAGAAAACGACATTATTTTGACACCAACCTACTAATAATAATAATCGTCTGGTAGCCCACATCTTACGAAAGGCTTTATTTCTAAAATGTGTGTGATTTTTTTTTCAAAACTGCTCAATGGTAAAAAAACATGATGCCGTTTCTCAACTTAGATTTCTGGTCGGGAGCCAGAAAGAAATGAATATGCACCAGAAATCAAATGAATAATAATAATAATAATAATAATAATAATAATAATAATAATAATAATAGGTTCTGATACGGCGTACATTCCTGAAGCGGGAAGTGGGGGGAGCATGGTTGGGTGACTAGAGTTTTTTTTAAATTTCTTCAATTGAAAAGACGAGACAGCTCTGGCCACTTAATGTAAATCTCAAAAATATATCACATGAGTACATCAATAATTCCAGTTGTAGATTGATTGAAAAAGTTTCCGATAGACTAACTGAAGGAATTCCTGGTAGCCCATGCCTTAAAGAAATACAAAAAAAAAAAAAAAAAAAATGACTCACAAGTAGAGTTCACACCTTACGAAGAGCTTTATCTCTGTAAAACATACGGGTGATTTAAAAAAAAAAGACTACTCAGTGGAAAATGTCATGATGACTTTTCTGACCTTAGGTCTCTGGTCGGAACCCGGAAAGAAATGAGTATATACCAGAAATTAAAGGAAATAATAATAATAATAATAATAATAATAATAATAATAATAATAATAATAATAACGATGATGATGATGACGATGGTGATCATAATGATGATGATGATGTTGCAACGGGAGACTAAGGACATTTCCGTTCACAAGTCTTTAGATGAGACCTGGGAGGAAATGAGTTTACAACAGAAAAAAAAGGAAATAATAATAATAATAATAATAATAATAATAATAATAATAATAATAATAATAGGTGCTCTTTTTATTCATAGACACAGGAGGGTACTTAGTAATTAGATACTTAAAATTACTCTCTGGCAATATATCTCATATAATAATAATAAAAATAATAATAATAATAATAATTATCATTATTATTAGAAGTAGTAGTATTAGTAGTAGTAGTAGTAGTAGTAGTATTTCCCCCCGTTGCGATGGGGGTAATGGGTATCGAAAGAAAGTTACCGAAAATCATGTCAGTACAATTCCTGTACACATCATCTGTAAAATAATTTCCATGTGAACGACACGTCCCAAATGCGCCTAGAAAACTCACCTACCATGCCCTCCTTTTTACTCATTTACCATACTCGAGAGGAGAATTGATGTGTTCATGACTTCCCAGAGGCATTAGTGCGAAAGCGAACACAACAGACTAAGCCGGAAAGGGTTAATGTTAAGTTAAAACTAATTTCTCGCTCGATTGGAAATATATAGAGACCCGTTTCTATGATACGCCACATATAAAGAATAATGAAGTTACAAAAAACAAAACAAAAACAAAACAAAACAAAAAACAAAAATAAAAACTGGGAGGACGAGGCGTAGCACGGTAAATACAGAAAAAGAATGAAAGAAGTAGATTTGGACCAACAGAAAACACATCAGTGCCTGATGAGCACCGTATTGAA
The DNA here is from genome assembly GCA_963932145.1 of Acanthosepion lycidas. Classification (NCBI taxonomy): domain Eukaryota; kingdom Metazoa; phylum Mollusca; class Cephalopoda; order Sepiida; family Sepiidae; genus Acanthosepion; species Acanthosepion lycidas. Next base: position 35,629,098 of record OZ010599.1, read on the forward strand.
AACTGAGAGAGAAGCCCTAATTATTGCAGCTCAGGTCAAAAGCCTCGCAACCAGATCCTATCACTGTCACATAATCAAAGGTAGAACGTAACCCGAAATGCGGGATTTGCGGAAAATAGGATGAAACTGTCGACCATATTATCTCAGCATGTCCTGAATTAGCAAAAAATGAATATACCCACAAACATAACAAGGTAGCAAGATATGTGCAATGGAAGATATGCAAGAAGCACAAAATCGAAACCACTGAGACACAGTTTATCCAAAATAACGATGTAACTATCCTCTGGGACAAGCCAATTCAAATTGGTAGGGAAATAAAAGCCAACAGATTTGATATTATCATAGAAGACAAGAAATTCAAGAAGTGTATGCTTATTGACATAGCAGTGCCATTTGAGAGAAACACCTCCATGAAAATTATCGAGAAATTGTCCAAATACAAGGACCTGCAAATCGAGATTGACAGGATGTGGGGGATGAAGACAGAGACTGTACCAATAGTAATCGGAGCACTGGGCCTCGTGTGAAAAGGAATGGCCAATTATACGAACAATGACCAGCGTTGGGATTTGTGTCAGGATGAGGAAGGCACAGTTAAAAATTCAAATTCTCTCTCCCTCTCTCTCTCTCTCTCTCTCTATATATATATATATATATATATATATATATATGTATGTATAATAAATAATGATAAATATATAATCATTTATTTTATGTTTATTTTAGCAGGCTATCATATCTGTTAATAAATGCATATGATTTATCTCAGCCATGATGTTATATGTCATGTCATTTGAAATTTCTCAGCCATAAAATGAGAAAAGAAGACTTGGCAATGCTAATTTTGAAGAAATCATTTTGAATTCCTCACTGAAGCTACAAAATCCCATTTTAACACTGATTCGAACTGTGAGTCCAATTCCGGCCAGAAGACCGATTTGGGCCGAAATTCCGATTTGTACCAAAATTCCAATTCAGACGAAAAACTGAGTTCTTCAAATCGCAAAATCCATGAAACTTAATCTGAGTTGAGTTTTTCAAATCACAACCTCTTCGGAATTGCAAAACCTTACATCACGAAACCTCTGACTTTAACTTTGATTCCTTGATATATATATATATATATATATATATATATATATATATATATATATATATATATATATATATATATGAAAAGTGTGTGTATATAAATATAAATAAATAAATAAATATATATATATATATATATATATATATATATATATATGTATAATTATTTATATATTATATGCGCGGTACTTATTAGAAAGCGCTCAATATCAGAGATAGAGCTAACATATATGGTTGGATAGATGTGAGCTTGTGACCCTGGGTTTCACGCTTTAGCGATCGTCAGACAAAAAAGACGATCGCTAAAGCGTGAAACACGGGGTCACAAGCTCACATCTATCGAACCATATATATATATATATATATATATATATATATATATATATATATATATATATATATATATAATTATTTATTTAAAAATATGATTCCAACGCTACATAAGAGTTCTCATATTTCAAAACAAGAGCCGAAAACTTCAATTTAATTATTTGAATTAAATTGAATTAAAGTACCAAGCTCTGTTCCATCTTCAAGCGAAATTTTTTGGGAATAACTTATTTCTGAAATTTACGTGTTTTATAAGCATATTCATTATTGAAATTAAAATTACTATGGTAACGGCTAGAGCAGTTGTTTAAAAAAGGGGTAGGACATGAAGAATATATATATATATATATATATATATATATATATAACGGCTTTAATTCTTCGTTGCATGCTATAAACTAAATTCTTTAGTGAGTTCTGACCTTAACGCATTTGAAAAGCGATAATGGACAAGCGTGTTCATAATAGGAAAGTCAACAAAGAAGAACTTTTACGTAAATTAAAGAAATTTTGAAAAAATTTGGCGAAGGACGTTGACTTACGAATGATTTTTTTCTATAGCATTCCACGAAGATTTAAGGCCGTTATTAAAACCAAAGTTTACCCTATAAAATACTAAATAACTTTTTATTTGTATAATGTAGATATATACACCTGTATTAATATCCTGTATTAATAAATGAATTCTATTACTCTCTTGTCTTCATACAAATACAAAACTCGGTTTTCTATGAGGGCATCCATTTTTTTTGTTTGCGTTGTACTTTATATATATATATATATATATATATATATATATATATACGTACTTCCATGATTCGCTAAAAAATGGGTATACATGAAAAATGCCTCAGAATTAATAAAAACAAAGTTTTATGATCGAAATCTTTATGTTATTATTGATCGGCAAAGCAAATGATTTTCTTTTGATTACTAAATTTTATAACGTTTAAAATTTTGGGTAAGAATTTATTTGTTCTTCACAGATTCGCTAATATAGCTGACTAGCATGGCCCGGCGTTGGCCGTGCTTGATTCAAAAATCGTACGACTCATACAGCAATCGCTATCACTTGACTTAAAATATTTTTGCCCTTTCTTGCCTTTAAAGGAGTGCCCTTGCTGTGCTGATGTTGCTACATGCCTTACTTCTTGCCTATCGCACACTGCGAATTTTTTCTAAGCTCTATACTAAACATTAAATCTGTTACGAAAAAAGAACTAAAAAAATGAACACAAAACGATCAGCTTTAAAAAAGGAATCGTAATTGGAAAAACCGAATGAAAAAAGAATACAAAAACTTTTTCACACCTAACCCAGTTCTGCGGAATCAGAATCAACGTTGAGTTTAAGCAAGCGAATGAGCCAATTGGAGTAAAGTGTCATGCAGTTTAAAATTTTTCCCACTTGTGACGAATGCAGCTATCGATTTTATTTTGCATGCTGGCATGCTAGTTAACATTCCAGTCAGTCAGCTGTTGGTTCTCACACTGGCCAATAGAATCTTCCTGCCTATTCGTGGCAGCCAGCTATTGGCTCTCACTCTGATCAGTACAAAATGGCCGCAAACTACATGAAAACTGCCGTAGAAGCATGAAGAAATCGATTATTTCCACTATCGATGGGAGTTAGGAAATGCAAAGTCGGTGTTAGCCTTCCCTCTAACTTGGAGCAGTGCATGTAAATTTTGGTGCAAATCCGTCGAAAATTGCGGGCGTGCATTCGTCACACACACACACGCACACACATACACACACACTTTTATAGATAGAGATTTCTTTTTTGAATTTTAACGATTAAAAAAAAATAATTCCAGTCAATTTAAATTAGTTTTTTGAAATACCGAGAGGTTCGAACGTATAGTCACCCCTTCATAATATAAATTTCTATTTCAAATAGCTGACATCAGTTTCTAGAGTTTGGAAGAGAGGGTCTTGTGAGTGCATAGACAAATAATCGTGTGAATTCCGGCAAAAGTATGGAGGATGTGCGACATGACTTCACTGCAAGATTCGGCAAACTGTTTCATCTGAAGAGGACGATACTGCGAAGGTAACATAAATTGCTTCTCACGGAATCAATTAAGGACAAACTGAGAACAGGACGACCCTCAATGTAAAGGGACACATGTGCAGAGCTTGAGCCATCTGTGCTACGATCGCCTAAGAAGTGGTGGCTGACAAGACTTTCAGATCACACTGTACAGTAATTTGCTTATTAAAAATATTAAATTTAATCTATTAGCTTGAAATTAAAACTAAAATAAACGCCTCAAGAAAGATTTTTCATTTTTTAAAATCTATTTTAAAACTTTGTTATCGTTTTTCTTTGGAGGTGTATGACAAAGTGTCTAAACAATTTCTTGTGATTCGTTTCGTCCTTTAGGGCTCTATCGGTCTAACAATTCACTCCTAAGAAAAATGTCTAGAGAGTGCCTTGATCGCGAGATCATCTACAGTAAATTTGCACCCTGATTCTTACAACATTGCATCATTCCTGACAGAACTTCTGTTATCACACTGTGGGATATCGACTATCAAAATGATGAAAAGAAAAAGAACCTGAATGAAATCAGCTTGATTAAAAAAAAAAAGAAAAGAAAAATTCCCGGCATCCCTCGTTCGCCCGCATGGGCAGTTCCGCCAAAATAACAAATTTAACCCCAAAGTTATAAAGAACGAAACGCGTCACAAGAAAACATTTTCAATGTTGCCATTCATTTTTACCCCCGGTATAGTTCTTGATATATATATATATATATATATTTCTTGATATATATATATTTATATATTCGGGTTTCGATCCTTGCTAGATGAAACCGGGCGTCTAGCCACACTGCTGAGCTGTTATTCAGCGAAACAGTCTGTCTGAGGATGGATCTCAGCTCATCAGTGTGGTTAGACGTCTGGTTGGCTCTAGCTAGGATCGAAACCGGATTGAATTGGCAAAAGTCTGATATTCTACCACTAATCCCTTGGCGCACGGCAGGGATGAAGGCGAATTTAAGCGTATTTATTTTTAGATAAACACATAATGACTGAGAGAACTCAATTTAACGAAGAGTCTTACATATATATATATATATATATATATATATATATATATATATATATATATATATATATATATATATATATATATATATATATATATATATATATATATATATATATCTGACGATCGCAAAAGCGTGAAACCCAGGCTCACAAACTCACATCAATCCAACCAAATGGTAGTCCTATCTATGATATTGAGCGCTTTCTAATAAGTACCGCGCATATAATAGATAAAAAATTATATATATATATTTATATTTATACATATACACACACACACACACACACACACACACACACACACACACACACATACACACATATATATATATATATATATATATATATATATATATATATATATATATATATACCGTGTGTATTAGCAAAATTGTCCAAATCGTGTAACAGCAAAATTGTCCAATTGAGATTTGAACCGTTGTATCTATGAAATGATTAAAGATATCTTACTGGAATTCTCCGTGTGTTTTATAACACTATTGAACTATATTTGAGCAATATGAATGTATTTAGCTCGTTGTTGAAATGATGATAACTCTTCCTGTTGTGGCCTCATGCTCAAGTTTCCTCCCTACTGTTCCCCTCTTTTTTAAACTCATTCATTGTTCTCTTGATGGTTCTTGAATGGACTTTGAAGATGGAAGCCAGAGTATGAATGTTGGTACCATTTCTGAAGGCCTGAATGATCTTTTTGCTCTCCCCATTGCTCAGTTTGGCGAGATAAAGGTGCTACCACAAAAAGATTTTAACCTGTTCTCTTTTTACCTAAATAATGTTTTTTAGTGATTCTTACGAAAAATGGTGTCAAGATGGCTAAACGTATTATCTGAAAACTCAATTAGTTTAGTGTTTTTTTTTTTTTAGATTTTAAACATTTTGTGGGATGGCTAATTACGCTGTTATGCGATTAAAAAAAAAATACTGTTACACCCGGTATATATGTGTCTAACACTTGGCTTGGGACAAGTTTTTACCAATTACAGCCTAAGTCGACCGACAGATGGATAAATAGAGAAAAAGAAAGAAAAAAAATGAGGCCTGTAAGAGAAAAGTGAATCGTAATAAGAAGAAAGCGACATTCGTTATTACCAACGTATACGCTATTATGCCTTGTTGTAGCAGAAATGGAGGCGGAAAAGAAGAAAAGAGGGTAGAGAATGTTAGAGAGGAGTGGAAAGAAAGAAAAAAAGAAAGAAAGAAAGGCTAAAAATGAAAAGGACCTATGTGGAACAAAGAAAGACAAGGAGACAGAAAAAAAAAGGAAGGAAGCGATAATAAAGAATGAAAAATAGGATAAAGAAAAAAAGGAAAAAAAACTATGAGAAAGGAAGACAGAAAAACTAAAAAAGAAGGAAAAGAATGATAAGAGAAAAAATGAAAGAAAGAAATAAAGGCTAAAAAAGATAGAAAAACAATGAGAGAGAAAAAGAACGAAAGGAAGGAAAGAAACGATGAGAGCACGAAGAAAGAAAGAAAGAACGAAAGAAAGAATGACTGAAAGAAAGAATGACTGAAAGAAAGAAAGAAAGAAAGAAAGAAAGAAAGAAAGAAGGTAGCGAATGTTAGACAGACGTGGGACGAACGAAAGAGTGTAGAAAGAAGAAAGAAATAAAAAATAAAGAAAGAAAGAAAGACAGAAAGAAAGAAACGATGGCACCAAATGTTAGAGAGAAGTGGAAAGAAAGAAAGAAAGAAAGAAAGAAGGTAGCGAATGTTAGAGAGAAGTGAAAAGAAAAAAGAAAGAAAGGCTAAAAAAAAGGAAGGGGCCTATGTGGAAGAAAGAAAGAAAGAAAGAAAGAAAGACAGAAAGAAGGTAGCGAATGTTAGAGAGAAGTTAAAAGAAAGAAAGGAAAAAAGAAAGAAAGAAAGGCTAAAAAAGAGGAAGGGACCTATGTGGAAGAAAGAAAGAAAGAAAGAAAGAAAGACAGAAAGAAGGTAGCGAATGTTAGAGAGAAGTTAAAAGAAAGAAAGGAAAAAAGAAAGAAAGAAAGGCTAAAAAAGAGGAAGGGACCTATGTGGAAGAAAGAAAGAAAGAAAGAAAGAAAGAAAGAAAGAAGGTAGCGAATGTTAGAAAGAAATTAAAAGAAAGAAAGAAAGAAAGAAAGGCTAAAAAAAAAGCAATGGACCTATGTGGAGGAAAGAAAGACAGAAAGAAGGTAGCGAATGAGAGAAAAAAGAAAGAAAGGAAGGCTAAGAAAGAAAAAAAAACAAAAAACGATGAGGGAACGAAGAAAGAAAGACTAAGAAAGAAGGAAAAAAAACTAATAGAGAGACAAAGAAAGAAAGGAAAGAAAAGAAAGAAAAAGAAAGAAAGAAAGAAGGGAAGATCTGTATCGATTGATAAAGAATCAATGAAAATCGTCTTTAATAATGATGGGAATATGAATGTGAAATCGATGATTATCAAGAGTTTGTAATTATCTATCTATCTATCTATCTATCTATCTATCTATCTGCTTGTCTGTCTTTCTTTCTTTCTTTCTTTCTTTCTTTCTTTCTTTCTTTCTTAATCCCCTCTCAGCTATCTTTCTAAACCCCTATCTCACCCGACTCGGCTCCTCCTGTTGGTTGTCGTCCACGGTTTGCTAGCTGGTGATAGTGCTTTCTGAAAATAGCGAGCGTATAAGTGTGTTTCCAACCAACAAGATTTTCATTTAAAAGACACGGGTACCCACGAGTGTACACACGCAACGAGACACGAAAGCACACGCGTACACAAACATTCCCACACACGCCACGCGTAGACCGTCTGCGTTGAACATGGGTTGCCTTCTTCCCTCAGTGCTTTTATTTTTCCACAATGGCGACTACCGATGACTATTTTAACTGCTACTACAGACACATCTCCAGTTGCTTAACGAGAATACATAGATTTATTTACTAAGGTCTGGTTTCGTCTTCTCTGTCTTGCGCCCCTTTAGGTCGTGATCGATCATAGCTCTCCACAACTTCCTGAGCATTTCTGGTCTGTGTATGTTTTGGTCTATTTTGCTATCTCTCCTAATCCCTGTTAATTCCAGCCATTTGCAGAAGTACATTATTCGTTGTTTTTCTCCGTATCATTCAATAAGTTCTGTCAGTGTCAAATTCTCCAAACCCTCTTTCCTCATTATGTGTCCAAGATACCAACTATCTCTTTCTGATGTTAATTACAACTGCCATTTTTAATTATATTATTTAAATTCTTCGGACTATTGTCCTCATCTTTATTGCCATATTTACGACGTTTCGGCCGTTGTACGCTCTGGCCTTCTTCAGGAATTTCGAACCAAACCTTTTATTTCACGTGGCTCTTTTCGGCTTCCTTTTATTTATTCTATGGGAAGTTCCATAACAGAGTTGTGAAGGTACTGAATTCTCCTCTTTCGGGACATAGGTGGTTAAGACTCTCCACAGTTTCTTTTCCTTTATCATCTGTGAATTGCCATGACATTCTGGGAAAGCGAGTGAAGTGGTTTCCTTTTGCCTTCTCCACCGTTTTGAATTCAGAGTAGTCTTTCTCTCTTCAGATAGTAGGCGATCGTTGCCCTCCACAAGTTCCTTTTCTTTATCATCTGTGAATCGGCATGGCGTTTTAAGAAGACAGACGAGTAATTTCCTATTGCCTTCTCTACGGTTTTGAATTCAAAATCCCGATAGATCAAAATCCCAAAAAGATCAGAATACCGAAATTTAAAATCCCGGAATTTAAAATCCCGAAATGAAAAATCCTGCAAGATCAAACTCATGAAATTTAAAATCCAGAAAAATCAAAATCCCAAAATATGAGAATACCGAAATTAAAAATCCGGAAAGAACAGAATTCCGAAATTTAAAATTCCGAATGATCAAAATTCCGAAATTTAAAATTCCGAATAATGAAAATCCCGAAATTTAAAATCCCAAAAGATCAGAATCCCGAAATTTAAAATCCCGAAGGATCAAAATTTCAAAATCTAAAATCTATAAAGTTCAGAATCCCGAAATTTAAAATCCGGAATGATGAGAATGCCGAAATTTTAATATCCCAAAAGATCAGAATCCCAAAATTTAAAATCTCGATGGATCAAAATTTCAAAATGTAAAATCTAGAAAGTTCAGAATCCCGAAATTTAAAATCCCGAAGGATCAAAATCACGAAATATCCGAATCCCGAAATTTAAAATCCCGAAAGATCAAAATCCTGAAATATCAGAATCCCGAAATTTTAAATCCCGATGGATCAAAATTTCAAAATGTAAAATCTAGAAAGTTCAGAATGCTGAAATTTAAAATCCCCAAACCAAGTAGCGTCGATAATAGATCTTTTGTCATGTCACATGATCAAAACGTGATCGAAATGGTATAATCCATTATTTATGAGATATTTGCAGGAGATGTTAAACACTTCTACCTTCCTTTTTTCACTGAAACGAAGTAGCGTCTATGATTTGTTACTTATCGTTTCAAGTGCCCTAAACGGAATAGTCCACTAGTTATGAGGAATTGGCAAGGCGTAACGATCGCGCAAAGTAAAAAGGATGGGTGGGACAAGCAGAATTATTATAGGGATTTTCCAAGCGTAGCTTAGATGTGGCACAAGGCCGAAAGCATGAGGCACCCGGTGAGGATCGAACTCACTTTTCAGTAGTAACTGACGTAGCAAGACAAACTTGTGAACCATTACACCACGCCGAGGTGCCCAAGCAGAATTATTATATAACGACAATAACAACAGCAATACATTTTTGAAGAAAAAATATTACCAAAGGTTTATGACGGAAAAAAATACTACCAGCAACAAAAATTTAGTCGGCATTAAATAACCCATGGAGGTTGATATGCCGTAAACCAAATCAAACCAAACCAAACCAAACCAAATTATCGCTATGAAACTATTTCCAAATTTTTTTGGTGTTAAAATAACCCACTGAGGTTGATATGCCGTAAACCAAATCAAACCAAACCAAACTGTCGCTACGAATCTATTTCAAAATTTTGTTTGCATTAAAATAATCCACTGAGGTTGATATGCCGTAAACCAAATCAAACCAAACCAAACTATCGCTATGAATCTATTTCAAAATTTTGTTGGTATTAAAATAATCCACTGAGGTTGATATGCCGTAAACCAAATCAAACCAAACCAAACTATCGCTATGAATCTATTTCAAAATTTTGTTGGTATTAAAATAATCCACTGAGTTTGATATGCCGTAAACCAAATCAAACCAAACCAATCTATATGCTATAAATCTATTTCAAAATTTTGTTGGCATTAAAATAATCCACTCAGGTTGATATGCCGTAAACTAAATCAAACCAAACCAAACTATCGCTATGAATCTAATTCTGAATTTTGTTGGCATTAAATGACCCACTGAGGTTGATATGCCGTAAACCAAAACAAACAACCAACCGACCAGATACAAGTCCTCTGGCATTGAATAATAAATAAAAAGAAATGTTGTAAACAAGCTTCTTTCACTTCATGAAAAGTGCTGAATCGTTAGTCGGGGAGAAGGTGTGATATTGGGCGAAATAGGCTGTCGTCACTCGGAGCCTGCATCGGGACCCACCGTCCATCTGTTTGAACTTCTTCTGAGTCAACCTGGCAGCATTGTCTTGCTGAAACAAAGCCCGATTAACTAAAGCAGGATACTCTTTCTTTAGTTTTTCGTAAACGCGGTCTAGCTGCTGGTAATACAGTTAAGCGTTGATGGCGCGTCCGTGTGCAAGAAGCTAGAAATTCAGTACTCCTTCTAAATTCAACCAGACAGAGTTGCTTGCTTTCCGCTTCCTAAGTGAGCCAGGACTCTCATAATTGATCAAACACTATAATATGCAAAGTTCAGTCAGTCAATAAATTGTCATCCGTGATACACGCTTAGGCGATCATGTCTCTTTAGATTCATGACTGACTGGGCAAAATGTTTTACGCAGCATCTTGATGTTTCTTTCTGCAGTACACTGATTTCCACCAAAGGTTATAGGACCCAATCAGTCAGTTAAGTGCCATACGTGAAAAACGGTTGGGCGATCATGTCTCTTTCGATTCATGATTGACTAAACAAAAGGATTTTCCCTTAGAAGGTTGGCGTTTCTTTCTGCGGTAGACTGATTGCCAACCAAGGCTATAGGACCCAAAGATCAGTCATTCAGTTAAATGCCATACGTGATACACGCTTGGGCGATCATGTCTCTTTCATGACTGACTAGGCAGGACTTTTCACCAGTAGGTTACCATTTCTTTTAGCGGTAGACCGGTTTCAATCTATAGCTGGGAAGAGAAGAGATATATTCATAACTTTCTCAAGATTTACCTTGACCCCCACCCCCCGCACAAACACTGAGTCAGGCTGTGACACAAGGTCGGTTTTTAACGTGGGGACTCGAGTGTTTCTACTCGGGTCGCTGGTCCAAACTGTTCAAAGCTAATCATAGCCGGTTATAGTACCAGTACGTAACAGATGTTACCCCACATATCGTCGGGAACACAAGGGAGGCGAGAAGGCCTACGGCACGGAACAGATACTACAACTGCGACATCTACTCCGACGGGAAGAAAACCCCTTCCATGCCAATCTATCCGGAAGAATCCGGGGTAAAGGAGAGCCCCATCCTAAAGGACTGCCCCCAGATTCTTACCGTTCCCAAAGATATTACAATGCGTAAATGAATGCAGCGAACTCGATTGGAATTCGAACTCGGCTCTCAGATCTCTCATTCCGAGCTGATGTCCATTACACGCCAACGCGTATCCACGCAAGGTTACTTTATTCAAATTCTTACGTTTTCTTTGATTTCAGTCTTCAATGTTATCACTTTAATTATCGAAACTAGACGTTAGTTTATCAGTTCTATTTACTCAACTGTTTTATTCAGCTACCGTTGAATAAAACCTTTATTCAACTATTTTGATCTTCAACTAATCTAAAATATTGACTTGAATAAAACAGTTATTTAAATGAAATAAACCTAACTGATTAAAATAGTGATGAAATCTAAACCCAATATTTTCACAAGTACGCCACAGGCCTCATTAAAGAGTCCGATCATCATCTTCATACTGTATCCATCGTTAATTGTAATTAGGTTGAATATTAATTGCCTATCGAGGGTGGATCTAGCACAATAATAAGCAAAGTTACTTTATTCAAATTATTAGTTATTATTCTTACGTTTTCTTGGAATTCAATCCTCGCCATTGTAATTATTGACATAGGACGTGTGTTCATCAATTCTATCATTGAATAAAACTTTTATTCAACTATTTTGATCTTCAACTAATCCAGAATTATAACTTATTCGAACATATTTTTTCAACACCTGTTCCAATTAATTGAAGAACTACTATATTGGAAACTCGTCACAATATTTTGACAAGAACGCCTCAGGACAGGTAGAACAATCGGATTACTTTAACTGAACTATTGTTCCTAATTTACCTACCGTTAATTGTAATTAACCTGAATATTAATTAATTGCTTACTGAAGGCGGATCGAGCACAATAACAGGCGAAGTTATCTTATTTAAATTATTAGTTACTATTCTTAGGTTTTCTTTGTATACATTCTTTGTCACCGTAATTGTCAGCAATACACATGCATTTATTTATCAATTCCATTTTGTGAATTGTTTTATTCAAGTGGGCCCAGGTTCAAGGTAGTCGAGGCCAAAATACTGTTACCCTATTTTAAAACCTTGATCGAGACTAATCATTGCAACACATGAAAAAGATATTTAAAAAAAAAAGGTAGGTAGGAGGAAATAAGAAAGGAAATCCTAAAACAAGGTGGGGAGGAGGAGAAAAGAAAAGAAGTTTTAAAAAAGATGAGGAAGAGGAGAAAGGAAAAGAAGACTTAAAAAAGGTGAGGAAGAAGAGAAAGGAAAAGAAGTCTTAAAAATGATGAGGAAGAGGAGAAAGGAAAGGAAGTCTTAAAAAGGTGGGGAGGAGGAGAAAGGAAAAAGTCTTAAAAATGGTGGGTAGGAAGAGAAAAGAAAGAGAGTCTTAAAAAGGCCAGGAAGAGGAGAAAGGAAAGGAAGTCTTAAAAGAGTGGGGAGTAGGAGAAAGGAAAAGAAGACTTAAAAAAGATGAGGACGAGGAGAAAGGAAAGGAAGTCTTAAAAAGGTGGGGAGGAGGAGAAAGGAAAGGAAGTCTTAAAAGAGTGGGTAGGAGGAGAAAAGAAATGAGATTTTTAAAAAGGTAGAGGGGAGGAGAAAAGAAAGGAAGTCTTATATAAGTTGGGCAGGGGGAGAAAAGAAAGGAAGTCTTCAAAATGGTGGAGAGGAGGAGAAAAGAAAGGAAGTCTTCAAAATGGTGGAGAGGAGGAGAAAAGAAAGGAAGTCTTCAAAATGGTGGAGAGGAGGAGAAAAGAAAAGAAGTCTTCAAAATGGTGGAGAGGAGGAGAAAAGAAAGGAAGTCTTATATAAGTTGGGCAGGGGGAGAAAAGAAATGAAGTCTTCAAAATGGTGGAGAGGAGGAGAAAAGAAAGGAAGTCTTCAAAATGGTGGAAAGGAGGAGAAAAGAAATGAGATTTTTAAAAAGGTAGAGGGGAGGAGAAAAGAAAGGAAATCTTATAAAAGTTGGGCAGGGGGAGAAAAGAAATAAAGTCTTCAAAATGGTGGAGAGGAGGAGAAAAGAAATGAGATTTTTAAAAAGGTAGAGGGGAGGAGAAAAGAAAGGAAGTCTTCAAAATGGTGGACAGGAGGAGAAAAGAAAGGAAGTCTAAAAAAATGGAGAAAAGGAGAATGGAAAGGAAGTCTTTAAAAAAGGTGTGAAGGAGGAGAAAATTAAACAATAAAAAAAAAAGAAAAAGAGAGATGTTGGAGATTGTTTTGGCTGTTTTTGTTTAGCGGGTTATCAACACCTCCATGGGTCATTTAATGCTGAAATCTAAATATGAAAACTCAAACTTCATAATTAATTCAAGAAAATGATATTAATTTCATGGTTAAATTATAATTACTTAGGTGCACTTTTTTTACAAAATAATTTTACAAAAACCTTGTTTCTCCTCCGCAAAAAATGAGTTTAATGACAGCAAATTTATTTAAAAAATTTTTTTTACAATTTTACTACTAAATGTATCCCTGGTCATTTTCTACTACAAATATGTATTATTGCTATTTTTTTTTTAAATAAACATGTATTGCTGTATTTTGTTTTTATACTATGAATATATATTTTAATATTTTTCTAGTGTTTTAATTTTTCTTTGGTGGGAAACAATTTGCCCGTCGCTGGAACCATAACAGGTGCTACCTCCCCAGGTTAAGGTTAACCTGGAAAGAACAGTAATTAAGAGGTAATTCCACGCTCCTCAAAACAATCAAAGAAAGAAGCTGGAGAGAAACATTTAATGACAAAAAAGGAATGAGGAAATATGGAACAGAAAACATTTTTACTATTAAAATGCATTAATGAACATTTTTTACTATTAAAATATATTGCTTATCAGTTTTACTATTAAAATGGATTATGTTCAATTTTACTATTAAAATACAATATTGTTGATACAAAGTTACTATGCTATCACTGATGTGTTTTAAAGATACAAAATCTGCCTGAAAATAGCAACAATTTAATATACAATGGAATATACGACAATCAGTTATATGTCATGCGTGATACACCCTTAGGCGATCATGTATCTTTCGATACATTACTGAGAAGGCAGTTTTTTTTTTCCTGCGGTAGGTTACCATTTCTTTCTGCGGTAGGACTAGTTGCCAACCAAGCTATAGAAACGATTTGTTCTGCTATTTATTAGGTTGGTGCAAAAATAATGGCGTTTTTTGATGTTAAAAACTACGACAAAAAACGTCATTATTTGCGCACCAAGCTCATAACAATAGCTGAGGTGGAGAAGACGAGGATTCATACTTTTCCCAAAGTATTAGCACTTATGTGAATGCAATGGATTCAGCTGGAATTCGAACTCGGATCTCCGATTCCTCAGTCCGAGCTGATATCCATTGATCCACCGTGCCTCCTATATATCAGTAGGAATCCATATTCTCTCTCTCGCTCTCTCTCTCTCTCTCGCTCTCTTTCTCTCTCTCTATCTCTCTCTTAGCACTCGGGCAAGATCCACTTCGTACAAGATCTGGTCAGTTCTTTCGACATTCATCGCCATCACGAATTCCTTTACTGTTTCAATCGCCGTGGTAAACCTACGGGTAGAATAAACAAACTCCAGGGTGATCCGTTGGCGGGTGGCTTTCGGGAGTTCCCGTATTGTCATGTCCGTTCATTCTTTGATGTTGTTTGACCAGCTTTTGCGCTGCCATTCCAGCTTCCGTCCGCCTTCAACGTTGCCCTTCATGGCGGCCTTGCAGAAGCTATTAGGTTGGTGCCAAAATAATGACGTAATAATGTCGTTTTTTGACGTATTTTTTGACGCCAAAAAACGACATTATTACGTCATTATTTTGGCACCAACCTAATATTATGCCGTCTGAGGGTGTCAAACCATACAGTCTTCTGACGATGAATTTGTAGCGAGGAGAGATTACAGTTCACTGCTTAAAAACCTGACGTATATTTATCCAAAACAAAGGGCATGAACGAAAAAAAAAAACATTCCCAAATCATCATGTGAAAACTCAAACATCATAAATAAGCCTTACTACACACACGCATGCGTGCGCACGTATATATACGCGCGAGCGCGCGCGCACACACACACACTCTCTTACTTACGAATATACGTTATCATTTGAACGTTATATAGACAAACTAGAATTGTTATACACTTACATACACCAAGCAATATTTACGGTTTTTCAGTTAGGCTTGTAGTCCTTGTAGTAGTGGATGCGAAGAAGTTTGCTCATGCCTTTGTTTTTGGACCCCTGGATCCTTTTTCCCGTCTCCGGCAAGAGTGTCTAAGTCTTACACTCTCGGAGTAGGACAGTACTTAAGCCGAATGGTAGTTTTAGTCGTGGTTTTATTTATCGTTTCTGCTAAAAAAATAAATATACTTTTTGACGAATACTGAAAGATAACCCTGCTGAAAAGTTTTCTACCCCACCTCTTTCCTAAAGAGAGAATTATGAGAGTTGGCCATTAAAGTACTGATTTTCGGGATATGGTGCGTACTAAGATCTTTTCAGCAAAACCTGAGAACAGAAAATGGTAATGCTTAACAGTTATTAATGGTATGGTTATTGCTTAACGGTAACGCTTAATGGTTATTGCAAATAGGAAAAAACCCGTAATATTAAGGTTTAGTTCGGTTTATTTTATTTTACGGCATGCCAACCTAAATGGGTTATTTAATGCCAACAATATGTTTTATTGATGGTAATATTTTGTTTCATCAAAATCTGTTTCTGGTAATATTTTCCTTCAAAATTGTATTGCTGGTAATATTTTTTTTCAAAAACGTATTGCTGGTAACTATTTTCCCATAGCTGAGACCCTAGCAGGTGCTACCACCCTGGGTCAGAGTGGACCTGGGAACACCAGCAATTAAGAGGTGGTTCCACGCTTCTCAAAATCTCCTTATCAGAGCCCTTGCTGCTGGACGTAGTTTATCGTCTTGCCCGGAATGCGGATGTAGTTTAACGTCTTACCCAGTACGACCGTAATATTAAGGTTTAGCAACTAGCCCTTTAAACCCCAAGCATATTTTAGGCCTATGACGTGGAAACTGCGTGCAGATCTATGAAAATGGTCTCCTCGTATGCGGACCGATCGAAACTAGGAAAACAAATTATCTAAAGGAAAAAGAAATTTAGAATATTCGGATATCTGTTATATGTGAAGGTGATTTTTTTGTTGTTATCACTGCACAGAAAGAAGTTCCGAATTTTCTGAGTGCTAGGAATTTGTGCTTATAAATTTTTCTGCGATCCCGACCTGGTCAGAAAGGAAGTCATGTTCTGTCATCACCGAGCTGCCGCTGGATTTTCATCTATCGCGATGAACGGCTCAGGGAGGCCCAGTGTCTTTAGCGCCTATTGGGATTTAAATTCAACCGAGATCTCAAGCGCGGAACTCGTATATACAACCCGTCACTAAAGATAAAGGCCGGCTCTTTCTACTGCTCCAGTAACTACGTCATGCTTCCTGCTATCTTCTACCGTTACATGAGCAAGATCAGAACGAAATGGTGTACAGGGAGTCCTCAACTTACGTCGGAGATTCGTTCATACGACGCGACGTAACCTGATTTTCGACGTAGTTCGGAACTCGCCTGCATAAGCAGGCACGAGCCATAAGAAGGGCCCAAAATCCCCCAAACCCCACAAAACTCCCCCCCCCCAAAAAAACTGTACAAACGTGAGATAGCGAATAGCTGAACTCATTCAATAATACATACATCAAAAGAGTTAAAGACTTCAAATATCTCCCATAATAGCTTCCAAAAAAAGACTTCAATGTCCGCAAATCTCTTGAATGGGGTGCGTGTATCAAACTTCACAAGATTTGGCGCTCGAACCTTCCACCCTCTTTAAAAGTCCAAACTTTTCGAACACTGACTGAATCAGTCCTACTGTATGGATCAGAAATTTGGATATTATCTGTGTCTTCTTGAGAGACGACTGAATGGAACATATAGAAATCTACTTAGAAAAATTCAGAACATCGGTTGGAGATCCCATGCAACGCTTAACACAATTCATGGAGAACTGAGACAAATCTCTCTTAAGCTCAAACAAAAGCGATTGCAGTTTGCCGGCCACTGCCACCGAGCGAAAAGGGGCGATGGTCATATCCTTATTCCTATCGTATCCGTCTGGAACTGTCTTCTCACTAAAATTGACTATCATTGCTCGAGACTCAGGGTTGGACATTGGGAATCTGGGGACAGCAATGCAGGACCGAACAATGTGGAAAGGAATTACTAATGGAGTTCCTACAAACCATAGGGAGGACGAAGGATGATTATGACGATGAGCACAATCCAATAGGGCGTACAGCCGGTGAAGAAACAACACCGTCTCCCTCATATAACGCCGCGTGACGATATTTTATATTATGGGAGATGGCGCTGTAACCACGAAACGCTGCGGGTCGGGTCCGACGTAACCCGAGGAACTTCTGTACTGGTGCCGTATATAGAGAGAAGTTGGCGATCATGTCTTTTCATAACTGTAACCACGAAACGCCACGGGTCGGGTCCGACGTAACCCGAGGACCTTCTGTACTGGTGCCGTATATATACAGAAGTTGGCGATCATGTCTTCATAATTTATGATGCCTTATATCGCTTAGCAACGTATGTTCTTTTGTCAAGGCTGTCATCCTGATTCTGTATCCATTTACACAGGCTTTTTCAGGTAGTTGACAAGGCTAATTTGCCTGTCCGTTTTTCTTTGATATGTCCTGTGTCAAATAGCCCAAGTCATCATTCCTCATTATAGGTCTAATTTTGAGTGTAAAAGTGCCCTTTTTGTGTCCATGTTTCTTAAGACTTTCTACGTTGCTTAAGCGCCGCGTCCATAGTATTCTCAGTATCCATTTTTTTTTGTTGCCTCAAGATTTCTCGTCATGTGAGAGGGTGGGGGATGAACCAAAATGTACTAAGCGCCGGTGAGTTTTCTTAAATATTTTCCAAAGGAATGGTAAATTGATGCTTTTTCTGTAACTTTAGCCAGAGTTATAAAAGGTAATTGTTGCCAGCCGTGTCGTCAAACGAAGGTGTCTGGTCATTTACGAAACAGATGTCCACTAAGAGACGTCTGTAACCGGCGGGGACATATGAGGACTGGGGATTTGGTTGGGGTGGCGCGTGGAAAATATGGGAGTAAGTTTTCCTTTCGTAAAAAGTATGTTACTGATATAAAATAACAAACCTAAAAGAATTTAGGCTACACCGGTTGCTGATGTGGATAATCTGATCTTAGATCTGACGAGAACCGATATGACGTAAATTATTACATTACCACGCACAAAATATATCCCAATCATCACACGGGATTATGACCAAGTCACGTTGAAACACCGGTCCCCGTACGACCCCCGAAGTTGGCTCGGATTTTTTAATCGGCGAGCCGAGTTTCAATTCCAGTTGAGTTCATTATATTCACTTACGTGCAAATTCCCTTGGGAAATGTATGAATCCAACTCTTCTCCCCCATCTATGGGTTAATTAGTAAGACCCCTGTTATGGGATCTTACCCATAATAATAATAATGTACTATTCCATACTTAATAAATACTGCGCCTCAGGAGTAGGCAAAGAGTCAGTCCGTAGTTCACTACCGACTGTTCGGTTGTACTCTCATCCTACGGACGGGAGGAACCAGAAGGACGCTACGCCGAAGGGCGGAGTCTCCTTCGGGGAAGTAGACCGGCCCTGAACCCGTTTATGCGGGTTCAATGGGCTATTTTTTGGCCGAGCCCACGGGCTCGGAATACCCACGTTAAAAAGTGCTTGTGTCACATGACACCCTCGTGGGGGGGGGGTGACTGAATATCGTCAGTCAGTAGTTCACTACCGACTGTTCGGTTATACTCTCATCCTACGGACGGGAGGAACCAGAAGGAGGCTATGCCGAAGGGCGGAGTCTCCTTCGGGGAGGTAGACCGGCCCTGAACCAGTTTATACGGGTTCAATAGGCATATTTTTGGCCGAGCCCATGGGCTCAGAGATCCCACGAATAAAAAGGCCTTGTGCCACATGATGCCCTCGTGGGGGCGGTGACTGAATATCGTCAGTCAGTAGTTCAAGTCGAGTCAAGAGTCGAGTCAGAGGCAGTCCGAAACAGAGTCGCGTTCAGACAATTACTGCAAGACATTGGAATTGTGATACTGGTCGAGACTACATTGTTTTCTCTACTAAACCTAATTGTTCATACTAACACTTCTACTTCTCTGTATATATTCCTGTTTGTAATATATCTATGTTATTCCATACCTGTGTTCGAGTTCTGCTTTATTGGTTCTACCTTGGACTATCACCGTGGTACAAGGAACCCGGACCATAACGACCCCCAAATAAGATAAAATTGCGTACAAAATGCTTAGATATTGGCATTAAATAACACATTTTATTTTCATAACTTCCAATCTGATAGGCCGTGTGAAAATAAAGACAAAAATTGTCCAATATTTGGATATTTTTTTATTAAGTTGGTCCTTGATCTAAGCCTTTGATGGTGAATATCTTTGTTAAAATATCCGTATAACGACTCTTGTGGTCGTTCATGTAAGCCGAAAGCTTAGATCAAATACTATCTTAATAAACAAAATATCCAAATGTTTCGACAATTTTCGTCTTTATTTTCACCCGAAAATTAAAGCAAACATACGAATTTTAGAACGGCTCCTGATCAGACATAGTAGACATACATTGTCTTTTATATTTAACGATATATGTTTAAATAATTACTTGCTGCCCAAATACACTATATATATATATATATATATATATATATATATATATATATATATATATATATATATATATATATGGTAATATTAGCCATTTCTTTACAAGGAAACATTTGACATTCTTTAACCGAGCAGTCAGTACTGCTTTCGATTTA
Organism: Acanthosepion lycidas; assembly: GCA_963932145.1. NCBI lineage: Eukaryota > Metazoa > Mollusca > Cephalopoda > Sepiida > Sepiidae > Acanthosepion > Acanthosepion lycidas. Next base: position 35,649,060 of record OZ010599.1, read on the forward strand.
ACTTTATTAAATCTTTCTAAATAGGTTTATCAAGTTCAGTAGTTGTTCTCGTAATTTCCAGCATTAATAGATGTTTCCTTCCTAGCCTTTTGTTTGAAGTAGTGTGGAATGTCAACATCTTGATTATGTCATTATTTTTTCTTCAAGTTAGACGTGCTGTCCATTTTAGTTGTTTCTGCTGTTGGTAGTCTTCGAGTGACGTGGTTACTGTTATTTGGCGCAATTCTTTCTTTGTGATTCTGTAGCGCCAGTCCACAATGTTCAAAGAAGTATGGTCTTCACCAAGACTCACATGTTTCACTTGTTCAAAGCCATTTTTGAACCCTGATCTCAAAAAGCAGTTCTATACAATTGACAGTTTGAATATTTCTGTACGTGTTTGGCGCCGTGTATGACATCCACGTGAATATTTCGATCTGACGAGGCTATTTAAGAAAATATCACGGTTTTTTAGGGTGATGTTTTAGTTTTGTAGCAATTTGCAGCGTTGGATGAAACTATACCTAGCGCAGCCTATTCAATGTTCAGTTTCTTTATCTCCTATACTAAATTGTTATAACTGATCCATACACCGTTTTAAATTTATTAAATCTTTCTAAATAAGTTTATCAAGTCCAGTAGCTGTTATCGCAATTTCTGGTATTAATAGAGGTTTCTTTTCTAACCTTTTATTTAAAGTAGTGTGGAATGTCAACATCACGAGTTACGTTTTCTTCACTGAGATCAAAGTGTAGGCTGGGATCAAAGTGTAGTATCTGTTCTCCTTATATCTCTGTTGGTAATGGTAATATTAGCCTTTGCCTTATGAGGAAACATTTGAGATTCATTGATCGAGTAGCCAGTACTACTGTTAGTTGAAATTTATAAAATCTTTCTCTTAAAACAAGGAAAATAAGTTTCTCATGGTCACTAGCTGTTATCGCTCTTTCTAATATTGATGGGAGGTTTCCTTCAGAAGGCTTTTATTTAAAGTAGTGTCAACATCATGATTATGTAACTATTTTCTCTTCGAGTTACATGTGATAGATGTTACTGTTTTTGAAGGTAATCAAGCGATATGGTTTCTGTTATTTGGTACGATTCTTTGTGATTATGTAGCGCCAGTCCACAATGTTCAAAGAAGTGTGGTCTTCGCCAAGACCCATAGGCCTTACTCAACTAAAGCCATTTTTGAACCTTGATCTCAAAAAGCAGTTCTATATTGTTGACAGTATTTTTACACAGTTTTCATAGTTTAGCTATTTCTGTACGTGTTTGTCGCCGTGCATGGGATCCATGTGAATATTTCGATCTGACGAGGCTATTTAAGAACATGTCTCGGTTGATGTTTGGGTTTTATAGCAATTTTCAGTGTTGGATGAAACTATCCCTAGCGCAGCCTATTCAATGTTCAGTTTCTTCATCTATACTAAATTTGTTATAAACGATCCATACGAGGTATTTGAAATGATTAATTTTTACTAATCCCGCATACTGAATTTTAATGGATGTTTCGTCATTGTTTTAACTCCGATTCTGTTTAGGAATGGTTCATCTTGAGTCCAACTTATTAGAACACTTTGTAGAAGATGTTGATTTTCTGTTTAAGATCATTTTTACATCAACTATGTATAACTATATCATCAGCATAGTCCAGCCTCACATTATCATTAATACATTGGCCTCAGGAGGGGAAGTAGCAAGTTCCCAAAATGCCAAGAGAACACCATGAAGAAGCCTTAACTATGTGAATTTAGATATTCAAATTCTAGGGCCTCAGCTGTGTGCATTTAAACGTGTTACTGGATTGTAAATTAGCTCTCACTGTTTTACTGTTGAACTTGTTAAATGCAACCGTCAATTCTATTCCAACAGTTTCTTTTCTCGCACTTCTCACCTGCGGAACTCCCTTCCGATTTCTTGCTTCCTTGCTGCTTACACTCTTCAAAAATTTAAACGCAAGTCAATGGCCATTTTCTGTATTTTTGGAGCCTTTTTCATGATTGTTCTTTTCCTCTCCGCTAAATTTTTCTCATTCTCTTTCACTCTCTGTAAACCCTTGCGTCTTAGTAGCGTTATCGCCTTGCTTGGGGTTGAATTGATTTAAAAAAAAATGTACAATGATTCTCTCTCTTTTACTGTTTTTATTCTTTTTTATTTTTTTCTCCCAACTTACTTTGTTTTTTTACCTTTTCACCTCCTTTTTATATATTTTTTATGTTTGGGGGTGTGGAGGGGGAGTTACTATTTCAATGCCTATCCCGCCTACACAAACACACAATAAGATCGCCTGAATTTTTAAAGCAACCCAACCAATTATTTATTACTTTAAGAACTAGGGAATGAATGGCCGTCCGAGAAATCTCCTTTGAGAAGGGAAAATTGTTTGAACTCTTCCCCAAAATTGACGACGTTCACTTTCGTGGGCTTTTAGCTAATGCTCGCCCGGCGGCGTTCCGCATTCTGACTTCCGCTTGGATGATGGTGTCACGTGGCACTAAGAAGGATTCGGCAGCAGTTCAAGTTTAAGATCAAGAAATGGAGGGTCCGTAGATTACCAAGACATCCGAAACGTCCGCACTCTTTCACTAAAAGCCAATGCTACTTTGATCTGACCGGAGACACATATATATATATATATATATATATATATATATATATATATATATATTAGGTTGGTGCAAAAATAATGTCGTTTTCTCACATATGTTACTATGTGAGAAAACTATACTATAATTTTTATACCAACCTTATGTAAAACAAAACATAATATTTTTTCTAAATAAATCCACATTACAACCAAAAACGTTTACGGCACCTCTCTTCTCTTCTTTTTAATATACATACTTTTCTCTCGTTGGAACCACTGCAACCTCTTTCATATATATATATATATATATATATATATATATATATATATATATATATCATGAGGGCTCTTAGTTGGAAACATCAGTGGTTGTGCAAAAGTTCTTGAAAAGAAACAAAAAATTTAGAATGGAAAAATTTCAAGTCGGAAGTCTGATGAGACTTTACCATTTCGAAAGATATCATAGGTTGGTATTCACAGAAAAATAAAAAAACAACAAAAAAACATAAGCTAAGAATTTAGCAAGATTGTAAGATAACCAAAAAGTCCTTGCCGTTTTTTTCCGTCGTGTGGGAAGAAGTTATCACTGATACGCAAATGAGTGCGTCACGTGCCGGGAATGTAGTGAGGGCGGGATGAGAGTATTGCTCTTGACTGATATAAGTGTGTTGCACACACACACCAGTCATAGCACGAGCATTGGCGAGGAAAGATGGAGGTGTCAAAGAAGTTGGTTCGTGGTTGTCTGCCTTAAGACTTTAATGTTGGCTTGTCCGCAGCCTCATCAAGTCGCCGAATACGTCCAACCTTTGGCGATAGGGCTGCGAATGAACACACCGCCAGGCATTTGTTCAAGAAGGTGCAAGCAGATTACCACCTCTTTCATTCTCTGGACAAACACCTTCAGAAGAATACTTTCGCAAATGAGCAAATGATTAGTGGCAGATACTCATAGACTTCTGTGCGTCTTAGTCATCCGATTTCTACCGCCGGGGCATTGTGCAGTTGGAGGTACTTTGGTAAAAAATTCTAGATGCCGATGGGGATTACATTGAAGTCTAATCGTATGCCAAATTTTCTGTATACCTTTCTTTTGTAATAAATCAGATAGGACAGGGACTTTTTAATTACCAGCTAATATTAATTTTTAATTTCTATTTTTATTTATTCTTTTTATTAGTTGTTGGGTAACTCGCCGTGTTGTAATGGTTAACAAGCTTGTCTCGCTAGAACAGTTACAACTGTGTAGTGAGTTCGAGCCTCACTAGGTGCCCCATACATTCGGCCATGTGCGACATCTAAGCTATGCTTAGAAAATCATTGGGCATCTCGACATGCTGTAATGGTTAACAAGCTTGTCTCGCTAGAACAATTACGACTGAGTAGTGAGTTCGATCCTCACTAGGTGCCCCATACATTCGGCCATGTGCCACATCTAAGCTATGCTTAGAAAATCATTGGGCATCTCGACATGCTGTAATGGTTAACAAGCTTGTCTCGCTAGAACAATTACGGCTGAGTAGTGAGTTCGATCCTCACTAGGTGCCCCATACTTTCGGCCATGTGCCACATGTAAGCTACGCTTAGAAAATCATTGGGCATCTCGACATGCTGTAATGGTTAACAAGCTTGTCTCGCTAGAACAATTACGACTGAGTAGTGAGTTCGATCCTCACTATCCTCACTGGGTGCCTCATAATTTCGGCCTAGTGCCACATTTAAGCTATGCTTAGAAAACCACCATCTTTTTCGTTGCCTTTTATTACAAACATTATTAAAGCCAAAGTAGTATATTTGATAACGAGTATCCGACATCCCGTGCCAAATATATAGGGCCATTCCTTGTCATGGTTGAGGGCTTTCTTGTCTCAGTGATCCCAAAAGGGAAGCAGTCTGGAGTTACTGTAGGGCTAGCCATGGCGGTTAGGTTGAATAGGAAGGATCAGGCTGTACGCGACCAACACCCGAAGAACCTTAACGGCGGAATAGGCGAATATCTGCACAATCTGAACGGTCAAAACGGCGAAGAAGGTAACGCCAGACGGGCTGGCGTAACGAAGTCAAACCTTGACAGACAAAGCATACGACAGTACGATGCAGCCAGGTGTTTCAGCTATTGCCTGCCTGAATTCACTTTAAGCCGGGAGGGAGGCGCTTCTGTTCAAATGTGTGGGCTTCTCCGTCGGGCAGAGTTGTCCACAAAAATCAACTACATGCGAATGGACTCGTCAAACACGCTTTGATTCGCAGTCATCTCCCCGACCGCCGCCAGAGGTCGGGGTAAAAAGGGAATAGGGAGAGCGGCTGACGATCCCAATGCAATATGAGTAGTAATATTTTTAATTTTATTATAACTGTATGAAGCCTTTTTTCAGCCATCTTGAATTTTTGACTAGTATTTCTTTCATCTTAATGTTAGTTTTTTTTTATTATATATATAGGATTCGTAGTAGAATTATCTTGAATTTTATTATAATTGGATGAATTATTGTCAGCCATTATTAACTATTAAAAGTTATGAAATTTTGTCCCTAATTAAAAGTCATACAATGTGATGTTATTTAAACATGGGGGATCGTATATTCAAGTTTGTATACAAAAAAAAGAAAAGAAAGCAAATTATTAAAATACACATAAAAACACGGTTTGACCATTTAAATGACGTCACTTTGAGTGGCTTGAAGTTAGCTGCATTAAACGTGAGAATGCTGGAATTAAAAACAAGTTGCGTCAATACACTCTGAATAGTCCTTGAAAAAGAATGGAGAAATATTCTCTTGAGGTGTGCTATATTTATAGGATAAAGTGCTCAATATCAGAGATAGAGCGTGTGTAAATATAAAAGTGAACATTGAAGTCAACACTTAGAGGCGACAGGCTGTTTCATGCTAGACGCAATCGGCAGGCCTGAAGATTGCGTCTAGCATGAAACAGCCTGTCGCATCTAAGTGTTGACTTCAATGTTCATATATATATATATATATATATATATATATATATATATATATATATATATCGAGAGAGAGAGAGAGAGAGATAACATGTTTCACTTTTATTAAAGTTAGATTAGAGAATGAAGTATAGAGAAAAAGATGAAAGAAATTCTGGTATTTTTATTGTCGTGTTCTTTTATTTTCCTTGGTTAATCATGTTTCCCGTCCATTCGACTTGTTAAACAAACGTTGATATAATCTATGTCGTTTCGAATTCAAAGAGAAACAGGAAAAAAACAGCTGCAAAATTGATCATAGGTTGAATTTGATACCATTCCGAGGAGTCTAAATAAAACTACAACATTTCAGTTCAATATATTCCTCCTTGAAAAGAAGTGTTATTCCTCTGTCAATTGACATATTGTCTTTTCCATCCAACTAATGAATCCAAAAAGATGTGCTGCCTCCTCACCATATTATTATAGTCCAAGGTATGACGATAAACTACATCCGGCAGTCTGGCCTCAGATTAGGAGATCGAAGGTTTTGAGGAGCCTGGAACAACTTTTTAATCCCAAACGCTGAATAATATACATATATATATATATATATATATATATATATATATATATATATATATGTATAGCGCACAGTGATATTTAAATTTTACAATGTTCAACTTTTAATTCGTACCTGACTAATACCTCGTGTATAAAACTCAGATTTATGCCAAACGTTTAACAATATATATATATATATATATATATATATATATATATATATATATATATATATATATATATATACGAATACAATTTTCCTTCTGCCGAAATAGGATATTCCCCATATGAAGTGATTTTTGATTTTATTGTTTATTAATTATTTGCTCTGTAATAATAAATACATTGAGCTCTTTCTGTGAATAAGTGTCAATATCTTTTATTACTAGGATCAACTTGGATGATATACCAACGTTAGTTATCTTTACTATATATATATATATATAACGAACTATATGTGTGTGTGTGTTACAAAATGGATTAAGTCCAATAATTATTTAATCTATTTTCTGTTTATACGCTATTTTAAAAGATGGAATTTATTTAAGTAAATGGACTGTTTTTAATTACATTTAGCGGCTTAAATGTTCGAGGAATTTCGTTAAAAAAATGCATTCTCCAACAGGATTCGAACCGTTTTCCTCTACGGAACCCACATATGAACTGACGTGCTATACCACCCAGCTATAAAGAAGCGTCGAGGTAAGGCCAGGGCTAGGCTAACATTACATTTCTATAGCTGAGTGATACAGCATTCTCGAATTCATTTTTCAATATTATAATATTCTCCCCTATAATTTCTCAAACATTCAGGTCAATAAATGAATTGATACAGTTTAATTAAAAACAGAGGATCTACTTAAATAAATTGTATCTATAAAAATAACATATAAACAGAATATATATATATATATATATATATATATATATATATAAAGGGAAGAGGTTATATTAGTTCCAACGAGAGAAAAGTGTGTATATTAAAAAGAATAGAGATAACGCAAATTTTTGGGTTGTAATGTGTATTTTTTAAAAAGATTTTATGCCTTATTTTCCATAATTTTACTACACGTGTTTCTGGTCTCGCGACTGTCATCAGGTAAATGGTGGAGATTTCCACTTGTTATTAAAAATTATTAATTTTCTTCTTCTAGTGAGACGGTGTGTGTGTGAGAGAGAGTCTGTGTGTATGTGGATGTGTGTGTGTATGTGTACAAATGAGTTTACTAATTCCTCGTAGTAAGACAGTGTATGTATGGAGGGGCAATATACACACACATATATACATGCATGCTGACACGAAAATGGAAATAATAGGTTGGTGCAAAAATAATGTCGTTTTTTGACGATTTTTTGGATTATCGTTCACCCATTTATCCAACTTTTTTGACTTCCCTATTTGCTTTAAATGGCGAACGACTGTTGAGTGGTCGACCTCGAGTTCAACAGCAACTTCTCGTGTGGTTTTGCGAGGATCGGCTTCAATTAAGGCTTTCAAATGTTCGTTATCAACCGTAGTCGGCCGGCCGGGACCGTCTTCATCTTCGAGGCTCTCGTCACCATTGCGAAATTTCTTGAACCACCGTTGTGCCACACGTTCGTTAGTGGTTCCTGGGCCAAACGCATCATTGATATCACGAGCTGTCTCGGAAGCTTTTCGGCCTAGTTTGAACTGGAACAAGAAAATCGTTCGGATTTGAATTTTGTCTATGCTGTCGAAAAGCCTGCAAAAAATGAATGAAGAGATTGAGAACGGTAACGATAGATTCGATAGAGCGAAAAACGCGCTTCAAAATGATATATAACATGGCTATATATATCAATGAATTAATTCAACAATCATATATAAAAGTAACATATGTGAGAAAACGACATTATTTTTGCACCAACCTAATAGATCTAAGAACACACATTATATGATAAAATGCCGATAAGTAATTCATCATTTCTCTTGGACCAATCTTAATTGTTTTATGACCCTTCGCGCAGAACTCTTCATTGCCAATTCAAGAAAGACATTCGGATTACTAACACAAAAACAGAGAATGTCTCATAGCGAGAATATTTAACATTGAAAAAATTAATTACTTTTAATAATATGTGGAAATTTTACCTGAAGATGGTCGCGAGACCAGAAACCCGTGTAGTAAAATTATGGAAAATAAAGCATAATATTTTAAAAAAAGAAATCCACATTACAACC
>OZ010599.1:35664824-35687324 GCA_963932145.1 Acanthosepion lycidas
ACATATGTGAGAAGACGACATTATTTTTGCACCAACCTAATAGAAACATTTGTTAATTTTTTAATCTTTTAAAATTCTGTATTTATCTCAACTTTTAGATTTTATTATTATTAAGTCAAAACTAAGTTTATCAATCATAAATTGAAAACCCTGATGAAAATTCATCAAACACCAATATTTTCAAAAGAATTTTGAATTTTTTTATGTATAAACATGCTGATTTTTTTAAGTATGGGTGACCATACACGACATTATAAGAAAATAAGTGCAATGACTATAGTAAATTTAAAGTCAACATTTCTAAAATTCATGAAAGCATTAGGTTGCGGAAAATATTTTCAAAAACTTTTAAGATTACAGAGCACTTTTTTTTTTTTAAGCATTTCACCCCAAGCAAGGCGGGAAGCCACTAGGACGCAAGGGGCTACAGAAAATTTAGAGCAAGGTCAGATAGGAGCGATAGAAGAAAGGATGAGGGTAGTGGATAGATCAAGGCAACTGGAGATGTCGATTGACATTACACTTGAATAGCTGGAGATTATAACTCACAGGGAAACAGTAATAGGGAATGGAGTTCCACAGGCGAGAGGTGCGAGACATGAAGCTATTAGAGTAGAAGAGACGGCTACATTTAGGAGTTTCGACAGTGAAGGGGTGAGAGCGGGATGCCAGCCTAGTATGGCGCTTGAACTCATGACGTCTGGGAACCAGCGAATACAGCTCCTCGGGGCAATTTCCATGGAAGTATTTGTAGAACAGACAGAGGGAGGCGACGGCGCGTCTGTGAGAAAGTGACTGTAGACGAGACGCCAGGGCAGGGCCAATTACATTGCATATCCGCCTCTGGAGCCTAACAAGAACCCCGAGGCAAACAGAAGGGGCACCAGACCATATATGGCAGCAATACTCCATTCAAGGGCGACTCAGGGAGCCAACTTTCCTAGCAGTGGACGAGGCAATTGACTCAATGTATTTATTCCATCTCAGGTCAGCAGTCAACGTGAGACCGAGAAGCCGCAGAGAGTTGCTCTCGAGAAGTTGAGCGTCAGATATTCTAATGGAGGGAAGGGAAGGACCTCTGTGGTGATTAATAGAGAACAGTTTTGTCTTCGAAGCGTTGAAGTTGACCAGCCAATTCTTGCCCCAGTTCACAATCGATTGGAGGTCCTTTTCGAGACGCACGGCCAGGTGAGTTTTGTCAGTGAGACTACATTTGTTTTTGAGGCAGGAATAAATTGTGGTGTCATCCGCGTAGATGCCAACTTGGGAAGTAATTGCGTCTTAAAAAAAAACAAAAAGAAAAACGCTCGCGTTAGTCTTCAGTTATGTTTAATAGATAAAGTCTGCGCAGACAAACTTCAGGGATGTGATCAGGCTGTCAACACATTAAGACAGCTACTCTCGAGTTAAAAAGACAGCTACAGCCGTTTAAGAAATGCATTACTGCCATATTTTAAACTTAAAGAAGATAATATTTATTACCAATCAGATCAATTGTAATTAAAAATCAGCTAATATTCCTCAAATAAATTTCCAGAAAAACATATTTTATTTTTGTAATATTTTTTAATAAAGACAATTACATTGCGATAAAGGCGACTAAAAAATGGCGTTAATCAACTACTAAAAAAAATCATCCCAGTCAATTTAATTTAGTTTTTGAAATGTGCCAAAGCATTTTACTTAGTGAAAATATAAAATTTAACCTATTAGCTTGAAATTAAAACTAAAATAAAATCTTAAAAATCTTTAAAAATCTTTAAAAATTCATTTTAAACCTTAGGAAACGCGTTTATATATATATATATATATATATATATATATATATATATATATATATATAGTCTTAAGGTGTGCTATATTTATGGGATAAAGTGCTAAATATCATAGATAGAGCGTATGTAGATATAAATATAAACGATTGTGTCCAGCCTGAAACAGCCTGTCGCCTCTGAGTGTTGACTTCAATGTTCACTTTTATATTTCTATTTATATATATATATATATGTATATATATATATATATATATATATATATATATATATATATATATATATATATATATATATATATATATATATATATATATTCATGAATTATTCATACAAAAAACAAATACAAAGGTTAATGATTTAAATGGCGAGAAATCCATCTTGGCGAACAATTCAATAATATACAAAAACCCCGAACCTGTTTATGAATGAAAAGATCCTATTTTATAAATTTCAGTTGCATAATGTCTTATTATTTTTACAAGCTTTCGTCTGTTCCTACAGACATCCTCAGGTATGAAATAGATTGTGTTCTTGTTTATACTCTCAGTAATAAGTGGACAAACGAAAACAAGGTTGTAATCCGAAAAATGCTATGAGAAATGTGTTATTGTTTTGGAGCGTGCAGTCGCAACGCTGAGTTTGAATTTAAATTTTAAGGTTCTGCGTTTATTTACAAATACCGTGATAAGAGAATTCTTTTTTACTGGTAGATTTTCCGTCAAAGTGGCATGAACTATATTGTTCAATAATTACAGTAATGTCGCACTTATTATCCGAAAATATATAATATATATAATATTTTATATATATTTTCGTTGTCCACTTATTCAATTCTACAAATCAAGAACGAAGATTTGTTTACGTTACTTGTGCGTATTGCTCAGTGGAACTTTTGCAAATCGTTGCGTAATCATCTCTTGAAAATTGCATTTTAATATGAAATCAAAAAGTAAAAGTAGTTTTATTACATTTTATAACTGAAGTACAGCATTATAATGTGAATTCTTTCAATATATATTTACATCGGTAGTTACCATACCGAAGCAGTTGTTAGCCTATGGCGATCAATAGCGCAAGCATACTAGCCTATTACCCAGTGCCGAGACACCAGAGGATTTAAGATTAGGTTTTTGTAAGTGATGTATTAGACTACTCCCGATTCTTTCTTTCTTTCTTTCTTTCTTTCTTTCTTTCTTTCAAATCAAATTATTTTACTCAGAACCTCTCCAGAAAAGATATCTCTCTCAGTCCGTTCATTTATCTAACTTTTTACTTAGTTTCTTGACCTGATTTAATCTTTTCATATTTCATACAAAATGAAATCCAGAACGAAAATTTTATTTCCGTTACTTGTTACTTGTGTATGTTGCTCAAAGAAATTTTGCAAATTGTTGTTTAATCGTCTCTTTATTATTGCATTTTAATATGAAATCAAGACGTAAAAGTAGTTTTGTTACATCTTATAACTGTAGTACAGCAGTATACAGTGAATTCTTTCAACTAAAATTATTTACATTAGTAGTTACCATACCGAAGCAATTGTTAGCCTACAGCGATCAATGGCGCAAGCATACTAGTCAACTAACTAGTGCCGATACACTACAGGATTTAAAGTTAGATTTTTTTAACTGATGTATTCTTTCTTTCTTACTTTCTTTCTTTCAAATCAAATTATTTTAGTCAGCAGAAAATCTATCTCGGTCCGTTCATAGATCAAACTTTTTACTTATTTTTTTGACCTGATTCAATCTTTTCATATTTCATATAAAATCAAATCAAGAACGTAAGATTTGTTTACGATACTTGTTACAGGTTTGTGTGTTGCTCAGCGAAACTTTTGCAAATTGTTGTTTAATCGTCTCTTGAATACAACCTTTTAATATGAAATCAAAAAATAAAAGTATCTATTACATTTTATAATTATAGTACCCCATTATAATGTGTATTCTTTCAACTAGAAATCGGTAGTTACCATAACGAGGCAGTTGTTAGCCGGACGCGATTCATGGCGCAAGTTTACTAGCGTACTTCCCAGCATACATTTTGGAGGGTACTTCGATATGGTTAGCAAGCTTGTCTTGACTGGATAATGATTTAGATCTTCAGTGGGTTTTGATTCTCACTTGTGTCGCATTACGCTTAGAAAATCAATATTTACATGCCGTGTAGTGCGAACTCTGTTGTGGCCTATGTCAGCGGACAGAGATTCAACCGAGGAAAATAAATACTGCGATGTACCCAGCACTGGGGAACAGCTGTTCGAGGCGGCAACCTGTCATTACACTAGAGAGCGGGATCGAGGCCAGTGCAACCGACGGTTGCGGGCTCTTGGGGAATTTTTGTCCCTGGTCCCGGTGCACGCACTCGGGTTGCCGTAATAAACCCGACCTTATCTCATATCGCATCTCAGTGTAGAGACGAGGTAAATAATTCTAGCTTACTTAACAGTGCCGGAAGGAGGACGAGGAGGATTCATACTTTTTCCAAGGGTATTTACGCGTAAATGAACCCAACTGGAACATAGTTCTCTGATCTCATTACACCACCCGCATATCCAAGCTTACAGTACTTCGTATTCCAAAACGGTTACCAATCTAGGTACTGACCAGGATCAGCGTTGCTTAACTTCGGTGATCATACGAGAAATGGTGTTTCAACGTGATATGGTCGTAAACCAGAAAGAAAGAAATAACGAGAGATAAAGAAAAAAAGATGAATGAAATATAGTGAGATAAAGAAAGATTTAGAAAGAAAAGAAAAAAGAAAAACTAAGAAAGAAAGAAGGAAAGAAATATAATTTAATAAAGAAAGACTTAGAAAGAAAAGAAAAAAGAAAGACTAAGGAAAAAAGAAGAAAGAAAGAAAGAAAGAAAATCTGATGAGGAAAGAAAAGAAAAAAGAAACAAAGACACATAGTGAAAGAAAGAACGAAATAAGTACGATAAATAAAGACTAAGAAAGAAAGAAAGAAAGAAAGAAAGAAAGAAAGAAAGAAAGAAAGAAAAAAAGGAAATTTTCTGAAGAAAATCATAGGAAAAAGGAACGAAACAAAGACATACAGCAAAGGGAAGAAAAGAAATACAGTGAAAGAAAGAAAGAAACAGAGAAACAAAGAAAGAAAAAAGAGGAAAGAAAAATACGTTGCGGTAAGGAAAGACTTAGAAGGAAAGCAAAAAAGAAAGAAAGACACACAAGAAATAAATAAAGAAAGAAAGAAACAGAATGAAATAAAGATTTCGAAAGAAGGAAAAAGAGAAAAAAATAAACATAAAAGAAAAACAGAAAACATATAAATAAAACAAAGGAAGAATACAAATGATTCACGTGAGAAAGAAAAGAAAAGAAACAGAAAGAAAAAGAAAAGAAACATAAAGAAAAAGAAAAGAAAAGAAACATAAAGAAAAGAAAAGAAACAGGAAGAAAAAGAAAAGAAAAGAAACAGAAAGAAAAAGAAAAGAAAAGAAACATAAAGAAAAAGAAAAGAAAAGAAACATAAAGAAAAGAAAAGAAACAGGAAGAAAAAGAAAAGAAAAGAAACAGAAAGAAAAAGAAAAGAAACATAAAGAAAAAGAAAAGAAAAGAAACATAAAGAAAAGAAAAGAAACAGGAAGAAAAAGAAAAGAAAAGAAACAGAAAGAAAAAGAAAAGAAACATAAAGAAAAGAAAAGAAACATAAAGAAAAAGAAAAGAAAAGAAACATAAAGAAAAGAAAAGAAACATAAAGAAAAGAAAAGAAAAGAAACATAAAGAAAAAGAAAAGAAAAGAAACATAAAGAAAAGAAAAGAAACAGGAAGAAAAAGAAAAGAAAAGAAACAGAAAGAAAAAGAAAAGAAAAGAAACATAAAGAAAAAGAAAAGAAAAGAAACAGGAAGAAAAAGAAAAGAAAAGAAACAGAAAGAAAAAGAAAAGAAACATAAAGAAAAAGAAAAGAAAAGAAACATAAAGAAAAGAAAAGAAACAGGAAGAAAAAGAAAAGAAAAGAAACAGAAAGAAAAAGAAAAGAAACATAAAGAAAAGAAAAGAAACATAAAGAAAAAGAAAAGAAAAGAAACATAAAGAAAAGAAAAGAAACATAAAGAAAAGAAAAGAAAAGAAACATAAAGAAAAAGAAAAGAAAAGAAACATAAAGAAAAGAAAAGAAACAGGAAGAAAAAGAAAAGAAAAGAAACAGAAAGAAAAAGAAAAGAAAAGAAACATAAAGAAAAAGAAAAGAAAAGAAACATAAAGAAAAGAAAAGAAACAGGAAGAAAAAGAAAAGAAAAGAAACAGAAAGAAAAAGAAAAGAAAAGAAACATAAAGAAAAAGAAAAGAAAAGAAACATAAAGAAAAGAAAAGAAACAGGAAGAAAAAGAAAAGAAAAGAAACAGAAAGAAAAAGAAAAGAAACATAAAGAAAAGAAAAGAAACATAAAGAAAAGAAAAGAAACATAAAGAAAAAGAAAAGAAAAGAAACATAAAGAAAAGAAAAGAAACATAAAGAAAAGAAAAGAAAAGAAACATAAAGAAAAAGAAAAGAAAAGAAACATAAAGAAAAGAAAAGAAACAGGAAGAAAAAGAAAAGAAAAGAAACAGAAAGAAAAAGAAAAGAAAAGAAACATAAAGAAAAAGAAAAGAAAAGAAACATAAAGAAAAGAAAAGAAACAGGAAGAAAAAGAAAAGAAAAGAAACAGAAAGAAAAAGAAAAGAAACATAAAGAAAAGAAAAGAAAAGAAACATAAAGAAAAAGAAAAGAAAAGAAACATAAAGAAAAGAAAAGAAACAGGAAGAAAAAGAAAAGAAAAGAAACAGAAAGAAAAAGAAAAGAAAAGAAACATAAAGAAAAAGAAAAGAAAAGAAACATAAAGAAAAGAAAAGAAACAGGAAGAAAAAGAAAAGAAAAGAAACAGGAAGAAAAAGAAAAGAAAAGAAACAGAAAGAAAAAGAAAAGAAAAGAAACATAAAGAAAAGAAAAGAAACAGGAAGAAAAAGAAAAGAAAAGAAACAGAAAGAAAAAGAAAAGAAACATAAAGAAAAGAAAAGAAAAGAAACATAAAGAAAAAGAAAAGAAAAGAAACATAAAGAAAAGAAAAGAAACAGGAAGAAAAAGAAAAGAAAAGAAACAGAAAGAAAAAGAAAAGAAAAGAAACATAAAGAAAAAGAAAAGAAAAGAAACATAAAGAAAAAGAAAAGAAAAGAAACATAAAGAAAAGAAAAGAAACAGGAAGAAAAAGAAAAGAAAAGAAACAGGAAGAAAAAGAAAAGAAAAGAAACAGAAAGAAAAAGAAAAGAAAAGAAACATAAAGAAAAGAAAAGAAACAGGAAGAAAAAGAAAAGAAAAGAAACAGAAAGAAAAAGAAAAGAAAAGAAACATAAAGAAAAGAAAAGAAACATAAAGAAAAAGAAAAGAAAAGAAACATAAAGAAAAGAAAAGAAACAGGAAGAAAAAGAAAAGAAAAGAAACAGAAAGAAAAAGAAAAGAAAAGAAACATAAAGAAAAGAAAAGAAACAGAAAGAAAAAGAAAAGAAAAGAAACAGAAAGAAAAGAAAAGAAAAGAAACATAAAGAAAAAGAAAAGAAAAGAAACATAAAGAAAAAGAAAAGAAAAGAAACATAAAGAAAAGAAAAGAAACAGAAAGAAAAGAAAAGAAAAGAAACAGAAAGAAAAAGAAAAGAAACATAAAGAAAAGAAAAGAAAAGAAACATAAAGAAAAAGAAAAGAAAAGAAACATAAAGAAAAGAAAAGAAACATAAAGAAAAAGAAAAGAAAAGAAACATAAAGAAAAGAAAAGAAACATAAAGAAAAGAAAAGAAAAGAAACATAAAGAAAAAGAAAAGAAAAGAAACATAAAGAAAAAGAAAAGAAAAGAAACATAAAGAAAAGAAACAGGAAGAAAAAGAAAAGAAAAGAAACAGAAAGAAAAAGAAAAGAAAAGAAACATAAAGAAAAAGAAAAGAAAAGAAAAGAAATAGGAAGAAAAAGAAAAGAAAAGAAACAGAAAGAAAAAGAAAAGAAAAGAAACATAAAGAAAAGAAAAGAAAAGAAACATAAAGAAAAAGAAAAGAAAAGAAACATAAAGAAAAGAAAAGAAACATAAAGAAAAGAAAAGAAAAGAAACATAAAGAAAAAGAAAAGAAAAGAAACATAAAGAAAAGAAACGAAACAGGAAGAAAAAGAAAAGAAAAGAAACATAAAGAAAAGAAAAGAAACATAAAGAAAAAGAAAAGAAACATAAAGAAAAGAAACAGGAAGAAAAAGAAAAGAAAAGAAACATAAAGAAAAAGAAAAGAAAAGAAACATAAAGAAAAGAAAAGAAATAGGAAGAAAAAGAAAAGAAAAGAAACAGAAAGAAAAAGAAAAGAAAAGAAACATAAAGAAAAGAAAAGAAACATAAAGAAAAGAAAAGAAAAGAAACATAAAGAAAAAGAAAAGAAAAGAAACATAAAGAAAAGAAACAGGAAGAAAAAGAAAAGAAAAGAAACAGAAAGAAAAAGAAAAGAAACATAAAGAAAAAGAAAAGAAAAGAAACATAAAGAAAAGAAAAGAAATAGGAAGAAAAAGAAAAGAAAAGAAACAGAAAGAAAAAGAAAAGAAAAGAAACATAAAGAAAAGAAAAGAAACATAAAGAAAAGAAAAGCAAAGAAACATAAAGAAAAAGAAAAGAAAAGAAACATAAAGAAAAGCAACAGGAAGAAAAAGAAAAGAAAAGAAACAGAAAAAAAAAGAAAAGAAAAGAAACATAAAGAAAAAGAAAAGAAAAGAAACATAAAGAAAAGAAAAGAAATAGGAAGAAAAAGAAAAGAAAAGAAACAGAAAGAAAAAGAAAAGAAAAGAAACATAAAGAAAAGAAAAGAAAAGAAACATAAAGAAAAAGAAAAGAAAAGAAACATAAAGAAAAGAAAAGAAACATAAAGAAAAGAAAAGAAAAGAAACATAAAGAAAAAGAAAAGAAAAGAAACATAAAGAAAAGAAAAGAAACATAAAGAAAAGAAACGAAACAGGAAGAAAAAGAAAAGAAAAGAAACATAAAGAAAAGAAAAGAAACATAAAGAAAAAGAAAAGAAAAGAAACATAAAGAAAAGAAACAGGAAGAAAAAGAAAAGAAAAGAAACAGAAAGAAAAAGAAAAGAAAAGAAACATAAAGAAAAAGAAAAGAAAAGAAACATAAAGAAAAGAAAAGAAATAGGAAGAAAAAGAAAAGAAAAGAAACAGAAAGAAAAAGAAAAGAAAAGAAACATAAAGAAAAGAAAAGAAACATAAAGAAAAGAAAAGAAAAGAAACATAAAGAAAAAGAAAAGAAAAGAAACATAAAGAAAAGAAACGAAACAGGAAGAAAAAGAAAAGAAAAGAAACAGAAAGAAAAAGAAAAGAAAAGAAACATAAAGAAAAAGAAAAGAAAAGAAACATAAAGAAAAGAAAAGAAACAGGAAGAAAAAGAAAAGAAAAGAAACAGAAAGAAAAAGAAAAGAAACATAAAGAAAAGAAAAGAAAAGAAACATAAAGAAAAAGAAAAGAAAAGAAACATAAAGAAAAGAAAAGAAACAGCAAGAAAAAGAAAAGAAAAGAAACAGAAAGAAAAAGAAAAGAAAAGAAACATAAAGAAAAAGAAAAGAAAAGAAACATAAAGAAAAAGAAAAGAAAAGAAACATAAAGAAAAGAAAAGAAACAGGAAGAAAAAGAAAAGAAAAGAAACAGGAAGAAAAAGAAAAGAAAAGAAACAGAAAGAAAAAGAAAAGAAAAGAAACATAAAGAAAAGAAAAGAAACAGGAAGAAAAAGAAAAGAAAAGAAACAGAAAGAAAAAGAAAAGAAAAGAAACATAAAGAAAAGAAAAGAAAAGAAACATAAAGAAAAAGAAAAGAAAAGAAACATAAAGAAAAGAAAAGAAAAGAAACAGGAAGAAAAAGAAAAGAAAAGAAACAGAAAGAAAAAGAAAAGAAAAGAAACATAAAGAAAAGAAAAGAAACAGAAAGAAAAAGAAAAGAAAAGAAACAGAAAGAAAAGAAAAGAAAAGAAACATAAAGAAAAAGAAAAGAAAAGAAACATAAAGAAAAAGAAAAGAAAAGAAACATAAAGAAAAGAAAAGAAACAGAAAGAAAAGAAAAGAAAAGAAACAGAAAGAAAAAGAAAAGAAACATAAAGAAAAGAAAAGAAAAGAAACATAAAGAAAAAGAAAAGAAAAGAAACATAAAGAAAAGAAAAGAAACATAAAGAAAAGAAAAGAAAAGAAACATAAAGAAAAAGAAAAGAAAAGAAACATAAAGAAAAGAAACAGGAAGAAAAAGAAAAGAAAAGAAACAGAAAGAAAAAGAAAAGAAAAGAAACATAAAGAAAAAGAAAAGAAAAGAAACATAAAGAAAAGAAAAGAAATAGGAAGAAAAAGAAAAGAAAAGAAACAGAAAGAAAAAGAAAAGAAAAGAAACATAAAGAAAAGAAAAGAAAAGAAACATAAAGAAAAAGAAAAGAAAAGAAACATAAAGAAAAGAAAAGAAACAGGAAGAAAAAGAAAAGAAAAGAAACAGAAAGAAAAAGAAAAGAAAAGAAACATAAAGAAAAGAAAAGAAAAGAAACATAAAGAAAAAGAAAAGAAAAGAAACATAAAGAAAAGAAAAGAAACAGGAAGAAAAAGAAAAGAAAAGAAACAGGAAGAAAAAGAAAAGAAAAGAAACAGAAAGAAAAAGAAAAGAAAAGAAACAGAAAGAAAAAAAAAAGAAAAGAAACATAAAGAAAAGAAAAGAAAGGAAACATAAAGAAAAAGAAAAGAAAAGAAACATAAAGAAAAGAAAAGAAAAGAAACAGAAAGAAAAAGAAAAGAAAAGAAACATAAAGAAAAAGAAAAGAAAAGAAACATAAAGAAAAGAAAAGAAACAGGAAGAAAAAGAAAAGAAAAGAAACATAAAGAAAAAGAAAAGAAAAGAAACATGAAGAAAAGAAAAGAAAAGAAACAGAAAGAAAAAGAAAAGAAAAGAAACATAAAGAAAAAGAAAAGAAAAGAAAAGAAAAGAAAAGAAAATATACACCAAGTTGGAGATAGAAAAGAAAAACGAAAAGAAGAATTTTTTTAAATAAATGACACGCCCTTTAAAGACCTTAACCAGAAAAAGGACCCTTTGCCCCTCACCTAACTTCGACAGCACGGCTTAATTGTCAACTCTCTTTCCTGATGACTTTTATTAAAAGTGTCAATTGGTGAGCGACACTATAATCCAGTGGAGGAGAGGACACGAACTCAAGTGACATAAAATATCGCTCGACGCCATTTTGCCTCATTTGGCGCCTACTTCAACGCCAGGGCGCGAAAATCTGTCCATAAAATTAATGACTGGAACCAAAATCAAGTAATTGTTGGCTACAACAAACGCACAGATAGTAGAAGTCTTACACTAGTTTGCAAAGTGTAATAATGAAACCATGATTGGGAGTGAACAGACAGGCGTAGAAAAGAAAGAATTAAATGCAATTATATATAAAAGTTTGACTAACACTCGAAGTGGTTCTAATGGAAAATTGTATGTGATTTAATTAATTACATTTCAGGTAATAACAATTGTTATGACTAATAATAGTCTTGCGAGTAGAGTGTAAACAAAGAAATAAATAGGAAAAGCATATTCTAATGATTAAATCTTCTTTATGGACGTAGGCAATGATGGCTCTCCACAATGTCCTGTTCTTCGTAGATCTTAATAAATTTTGTCTTTTTGTTATTTTTTTTTGTTTATTACCTTGTGTCACTATCCATGTACAAAAGCTCGTCATTTTTCATCTTTGTTCCGTGTACGTTCAGGACGTAGGAGATCATGGCTCTCCACAATTTCCTGTCGTTTTTAGCTCTTAATAAATTTTGTCTTTTTGTTATTTCTCCTAAACCTTGTGTCACTATCCATCTACAAAAGGTCATCATTTTTCTTCTATGTACCGTGTTCTCTCAGGGCGTAGGCGGTCATGGCTCTCCACAATTTCCTGTCCTTCGTCGTTCTTAATAAATTTTGTCTTTTTGTTACTTCTCCTAAACCTTGTTCAGCCATCCATTTACACAAGCTAGCTAGGTACGTTATGCGTTATTTGTCTCTGTCCCTCTTGCCTTCAATCTGTCCTGTGAGTATCAAATTTTCCAAGCCTTCTTTCCTCATTATGTACCATGGAAATATTAACTGACTCTTCTTGATGTTTAGTATCGATGAGGTCATCTGTGCTCAAAGTAATTAGAATGCATTATGCTCTCAAGACAAGAGAAAAATCTGGTTGCTGAACTCTCTCTCTCTATGCCATGTTATTTCAGAATGTAGGTGATCACGGCTCTCCACAATTTCCTGCCCTTCGTAGCCCTTAACAAATTTTAACTTTTTGCTATTTCTTCTAAACCTTGTTCTGCCATCCATTTACACAGGCTCATCTGTCTTCTATAAGCTATGTCCCTTCACGACATTGGGTGATCATAGCTCTCCATAATTTCCTGTCTTTTGAAGCTCTTAGTAAATTTTGACTTTTTCTTATTTCTCCTAAACATTGTTATGCCATCCATTTACTCAAGTTAATTAGTTTGTTTATTAAAGACATTTTTTATATTTAACATTCTTTTTATAGATACAAATATTTAAGTAAATGCTCTGTTTATAATAAACAGTATTAAATAACATTTACCGGCCTGAATGTCCGAGGAATTTTCATAGAAAATATTCGTTCTTTGACAGGATTCGAACCTGCATCCTATACGGAACCGTCATTTACGCTGACGTGCCTAACCGTTAGGCTACAAAGAAGCGTTCGGTAGGCAAGGTCGAATTTACTGCTTATAAACTTCAATCTTCCATGAATCTCGAATATTCATAACTGCTCATGGCGTATCAAATGTAAACAAATGACGTCATATATTACGAAACGGACAAAGTCCGACAATTTATTTATTAAAGACATTTTTATGTTTAATGTTCTTTTTATAGATACAAATATTTAAGTAAATGCTCTGTTTTATAATAAACAGTATTAAACAACATTTACCGACAGGAATGTCCGAGGAATTTTCATAGAAAAGATTCGTCCTCCGATAGGAATCGAACCTGTATCCTATACGGAACCGTCATTTAACCTGACGTGCTCTTAATCAGGTTTTGCATATTCAGTAGCTGTTCTCGCTCTTTCCAGTATTAATGGGGGTTTCCTTCCTTACCTTCTGTTTGAAGTTGTGTGGAATGTCAACATCGTGATGATTTTATTATTTTATCTCCGATTACATGTGATAACCCCTTTACCTGTCCGATGATGTGATTGCTATTATTTGGTACGGTTCTTTGTGATTCTGTAGCGCCAAACCGCAATCGTCGAAGAAGTAAGGTCTCCACCAAGATCAACAGGCTTCACTCGCCCAAAGCCATTGATCTGAGAAAGCGGTTGTATATAGCTGGCAGTTTGGCTGTTTCTGAACGGCTTTGGGACTATATATGTCTTCCATATGAAAGTCTCGATCTGACGAACTTATTTAAGAACATAACTCTAGTTTTCACGTTAATTTTTCA
Source organism: Acanthosepion lycidas (assembly GCA_963932145.1). Lineage (NCBI taxonomy): Eukaryota > Metazoa > Mollusca > Cephalopoda > Sepiida > Sepiidae > Acanthosepion > Acanthosepion lycidas. The sequence continues at coordinate 35,678,091 of OZ010599.1, forward strand.
GTTTTGTAGCAATTGGCGGTATTGGGCGAAACTATCCCTAGTACAGCCTATTATATGTTCATTTTCCTTATCTCCTATGCTAAATTTGTTATAACTATACATACACCGAGGTATTGAAAGCGTTTAATATTTACTAATTTCCACATCCTGAATTTATGATGGCTTCATACTTTGCACCACCGCTGCTTTCAATATCTGTCTATATTTCTGAGATGAGGTGTTATCTACAATATTTACACTATTCGGACAATTGTCCTCATCTTTGTCGCCATATTTATTACAACGTTTCGGCCTTTCAGTATCTGTCTATATTTCTGAGATGAGGTGTTATCTACAATATTTACATTATTCGGACTATTGTCCTCATCTTTGTCGCCATGATTAATACAACGTTTCGGCCTTTCAGTATCTGATTATATTTCTGAGATGAGGTGTTATCTACACTATTTACATTATTCGGACTATTGTCCTCATCTTTGTCGCCATATTTATTACAACGTTTCGGCCTTCCAATATCTGTCTATATTTCTGAGATGAGGTAATTATTATCTGTCTATATTTCTGAGATGAGGTAATTATTATCTGTCTATATTTCTGAGATGAGGTGTTATCTACAATATTTACATTATTCGGACTATTGTCCTCATCTTTGTCGCCATATTTATTACAACGTTTCGGCTTTCCAATATCTGTCTATATTTCTGAGATGAGGTAATTATTATCTGTCTATATTTCTGAGATGAGGTAATTATTATCTGTCTATATTTCTGAGATGAAGTGTTATCTACAATATTTACATTATTCGGACTATTGTCCTCATCTTTGTCGTCATATTTATTACAGCGTTTCGGCCTTTCAGTATCTGTCTATATTTCTGAGATGAGGTAATTATTATCTGTCTACATTTCTGAGATGAGGTAATTATTATCTGTCTATATTTCTGAGATGAGGTGTTATCTACAATATTTACATTATTCGGACTATTGTCCTCATCTTTGTCGCCATATTTATTACAACGTTTCGGCCTTTCAGTATCTGTCTATATTTCTGAGATGAGGCATTATGTACACTATTTACATTATTCGGACCATTGTCCTATTCTTTGTTGCCATATTTATCATAAAGTTTCGGCCGTTGTACGCTCCGGCCTTCTTGGTAGTTGGAATGTCTAACTGAACCCTTTATTTAGCTTGCTAACGCCTTTATCCACTGTGCCATGTGTTCTTGAGCACACATGAAACAATGGCGTTAGTTAGATCCAGTGACAGGACCCAAGGTGTGTGAGTTCAATACTTGGTTAAGACGGTGGAGAACTTGAAGAGGGGAATTAACAGGAGATAACTGATAACTGACATCCATTAGACATGGCACGTGAAGCTAGAACAGCTTGCGAAATAAAGGGTTTACGAAGAAGGCCAGAGCGTACAACAGCCGAAACGCTGTGATAGATAAGGCATCAAAGATGAGGAGGTAAATATTTACATTATTTACATTGTTCGCACTCATCTTTATAGGCATATTCTCAACATTTCGGTCGTTGTACGCTCCGGCCTTCTGTTTCCTCTTGTGTTACGCCCGTGGTAAGAAATATAAAGGAGAAACAGATCGCCCCCTTAAGGTAAGACTGCAAGAACAACGTAAAGCCGTAACACGAGGGGAAATAGAAAAATCAGGTGTAGCTGACCATATAGGGAGAGAAAAGGGAGATCACCGCTCCCCCACTTCCGTGGGATGAGGTTGAAAGAATACACTGAGAACATCACTGGGAAATATGAAAACTCAAAGAATCAGGACATATGCTAGGCCACAAAAATCTCCTGAGCCGACTAAGCATAGAAATGAATACAATATGGGAACTAGTAATAAGGAGTGCCGGAGAAAAGTGATAACAACAAAAAAAATTGCAATATGAGCTCTGGTAAAAAATGCTTACTGAGACATTAAGTTTATAATCCCAAAATTTAATACGCTGATGTCCTCAAAAGACACATGGCCCTGTTAATAAAAACGTTGGTTGGATCCAGTGACTTGAGCCAAAGAGTTGTGAGTTCAATAACTGGCCATTGCAGTGGTGAGCAAAAACTTGGAGAGTTGAGTTAAAGAGACATCCGTAAGAGGCTTGGCATGTGGAATTAGATGATTGAAGTAGGCCAAAACATCGTGAATATGGCAAGAGTCCAAATGATGCAAATAATCACTGCTATAATTCCAATTCCGTAACTTAATCTAGGCATCACAAGGAATTCGTACATACGATCCATGGCATGGTAAAAAAAAAAAATTCTACAGCGCTTCCCGTAGGTACCTGGCACTGCCTAATATCCTCTACCTTTACAGGAGCCAAATCAGGTCGAAAGAATAACAATTATTCAAGTCGGTAGAGTAATGGATAGCGGCTCAGATTGAGGAATCGGAGAGCAGAGTTGAATGCTAATTGAATCCATTACGTTCACTTTATACGCTTGGGAAAGGTATGAATCCTCTTCTTCTCTCAACCCCCAGCTATGGGTAAGCAGGGCAGGCTGTGTTCTATAGCCGTGGATGGTAACTAGTTTACCACAGAAAGAAATGGCAACCTAATGCGAGGAAAAATCTGCACCGTCAGTGGTGTGTCCTGGTGTAATTTTGGCACATACATTAACAAGTATCTTCTTTCATGTGCTGTCTCTCTTGAGGACGCAGTCGATCAGAGTCCGCAAAAACAGGAGGATGTGTCCTCCTGTTTTTTGTAGCTCTTAACAAGTTTTATCTCCTTGTTGTTTCTCCTAAACAGCGTTCTACCATCCATTTACCTAAGCCTATGAAGTATATTTCCTCGATTGCTCTTTCTCACAATCCGTCCTTTGAGTATAAAATTTTCCAAGCCCTCTTTTCTCGTTAGTGCTCCAGAAATTTCAACTGCTTCTTCCTGATGTTAAGTATAAGTTTCCTTTTTCATTCCATTCTCTTTAAAATTTAGTTGTTGCTCACATGTTCGGTCCATGCTATTCTCAGCACATTTCTGTCGCTTCCAGTCTCTTCATGGTACCACTCTTCCCCATGTTAAGTATAAGTGTCCTTTTTGTTTCTATTTTCTCTGAAACTTCCTCGTTGCTCACATGTTCGGTCCATGGTATTCTCAGCATGCTTCTGTAGAACCACATTTCTATTGCTTCAAGTCTCTTCTTCATGTTAGATCCATGGTATTCTCTGTTTCCGATGTTAAGTATAAGGGGCCTTTTTGTTTCCATTTTCTCTGAAACTTCCTCTTTGCTCACATGTTCGGTCCATGGTATTCTCAGCATGCTTCTGTAGAACCACATTTCTGTTGCTTCAAGTCTCTTCTTCATGTTCCATCTATGGTATTCTCTCTTCCTGATGTTAAGTATAAGTGTCCTTTTTGTTTCCATTTTCTCTGAAACTTCCTCTTTGCTCACATGTTCGATCCATGGTATTCTCAGCATGCTTCTGTAGAACCACATTTCTATTGCTTCAAGTCTCTTCTTCATGTTCGATCCGTGGTATTCTCTTTCTCCGATGTTTAGTATAAGTGTCCTTTTGGTTTCCATTTTCTCTAAAACTTCATCGTTGCTCACATGTTCGGTCTATGGTATTCTTAGCATACTTCTGTAGAACCATATTGCTTCAAGTCTCTTCTTTATCTTTGAGCAGATAGTCCAGTATTCGCTGCCATACAGAAGGAAATAAATTACGTAATAGTTTAGTACTGTTTTCTTTGCCTCTAACGATTTTTTCATGTCTACTAATACTCTGCCTAAATTTGGAAGGCAATTTAGCCATCACGTCTTCGGATCTCAGTGTCGCACTTTACGTCCACTTCCAGTTGTCGTATACTGTAGACTAACTTCATTAACCGGTAGGCTTAACTATGAGGCCACTGGTAGTCTACCGTATGTTTGGAGGACGACCTATACGGCTGGTATAGGCCTAGCTCAGAATTTTGTGCTAAAAATCATGAGGTCAACTTATACACCGGAATTTACTGCACTTAGAAGTTCTTATTTTCTTAGAAATGCATTTTTGCATGCTCTGTTATTGCTCAAATATTAATGGATGTTGCATCCGACTTTTTTCCTCTCCTTTTCACACAGATATTATGATGATGCTGACTTCAACCATTTTCTTGGGGTCTGGACGAGCAAAAAGATAAAAGAAAAATTAATAAATACAGGTTGAGAATCCTCAATCATAAAACGATATCCCTTTACATTTCATAACACAGCTTATATATATATATATATATATATATATATATATATATATATATATATATATATATATATATATATATACTAGGAAGGCAGTTTTATATAATACATTTTGTGTATATACAGATAGAGGTAATGACGCTAGTCAGGCTCCCAGATTTTTAAGTGGTGAAATTAAGATTACACGTAAAGATAATGTTTTTTTGTTTGTTTGTTTATTTTTTTTTTTTTTTTACTTCCTTTACGTGTACAAAGGAGGCTCAGATTGAGGAATCGGAGAGCCGAGTTCGAATTCCAGTCAAATCCATTACATTTACTTACGTGCTAATACCATTTGGAAAGGTATGAATCCTCTTCTTCTTCCCCAAATAAAACCGGGTTCTATAGTCTTGGATGGCAACTGGCCTACCACAGAAAGAAATGGCAACCAACTACGGGAAAAAATCTGCCTCGTTAGTCATGTATCGAAAGATGCGTGATAGACTAAGCGTGTATCACGCATGGCACATAACTCACTGACTGACTTTTCAGTCGAATCCATTACATTATCTTACGTTGAGAAAGTTATAGCTTCTTCCCCCCAGCTATGGGTGAATAGCAGGACAGATCGAGTTCTATAGCCTTGCAAAGGAGCTGGTTTACCGCACAAACAAATGCCAACCTACTGCGGGGAAAAATCTGCCTCGTTAGCTATGTATCGAAAGATGCATGATCGCCTAAGCGTGTATCACGCATGGCCCATAACTGTCTTTCGTGTACAAATATATCACTAGATACAAAAAATATATATAAATCCAGAAGTTTTGAATAATATCCTTACTGCGTACGAAACACTTGTTAAGTAATCCACGAACGAATGTGTTGCCGTGGCGACCGCTAAAAAAAACAACAACAAAAAAACTAGCATTAACGTAGGCTTTGTAGCTGGTCTGGGGACCCCTACCCACAACTGATGAGGGTCACATACAACAGCCGTATATCATCTAGGAAACTTCCCAGTGCTTTCTGAGATTTTCCATTTGTGGTAAGTTTTTCGGATTTTCGAGGTTTTCGGGTTTGGGAATTTCGGATAAGGGATACTTAAATTATAGTTCTATAAAATTTAAAAAAAAAACAAATTTTATTCGCAAGAAAAAATAAAATAAAATAAAATGCATACCATAAGTATAAAGTTGTTATCGTTGAGAGTTAAAGAAGCCACTTTGGGAGGGAAGGAGGAAGTGAGGGAAGGCGATAGTGGTGGCGGTAAAGATAAAAAAGAAAGGAAGCTGAAAGAAAGCCTTATCGACAGAACAGTATAAGGAGTGGTAGAGCTTCAGTGCGTAATTTTGAATTGCATAGGAAATCTACCGTTAAGTGCACTCACATTTCCCGCCTTTTAGCTTGTTTTCAACACATTTTTACTTTTTGGCGGGAAAATAGCGCCATTGTTTGTCCCTCACACGTGTATCCGTTTGTAGTTATCATAAAGCAAAATTCCAACAGCAGAATTTATGTAAACAAAACAAGTCCAGTAAGTGGTTTCTCTGAAGGAAAAAAAATGGAATACAAGTTCGATTCCTGTTGCGCGAAACCGTTTTCATTCACAGTGACTTTTGATCTCTAGCCAGGTTGATGTTATTTTAACAGTTAAAAAAAAGACAAAACAACAAAAAAAAAACAAGTCACTCATTGCTTCATCTCGTATTTCTTGCTTTCAGCATATCCAGTGAGTGTTAAATTTTCCGAGACTAATTAAAGGCTCCCAAAATTTCAAATTTTTTTGTTTTTTTTTCTGATTGCAAGTTTTAGTGATTTGTAGTATCAATTAACGCTCTCAAACTAGAAATCGATACGTTATCAACACAAAAGATACCTAGGTGACAAAAGAACAAATTAAAGCATAAATTACTGAAAAACTTTCATCAACAACAATCATTGTCATCACCGAAAAGAAATGAAATATTCTACCCATGTTAAAACGGTTTAATTATCAACGATGAAGTGGAAGTCTGTACCATCTTCATCGAAAAGCTCTTGAATTGTGGATTCAAAATTTTGTAGTCGTTATCATGTTTTCAATGTCATTAGCATCCTTAACCATAAGTCATTGCATTTTGTACATCCTCGATAAGACCGTGACGGTCAACGGTCACAAAATATAGTTGCATTATCAACGATGTTTTCAACGTCAATAGCATCCTTAACAATAAGTCATTGAATTTTGTACATGATCAATAAGACCAGGAGGGTCAAAGGTCACAATAAATAGTTGCATTATCAACGATGTTTTCAACGTCAATAGCATCCTTAAGGACAAGTCCTTGAATTTTATACAACCACGATAAGACCGTTACGGTCTACTATCAAAAAAATGTTTGCATTGTCAACGAAGTTTTCAACGTCAATAGCATCCTTAACGATAAGTCCTTGAATTTTGTACATGATCAATAAGACCGTGACGGTCTACGGTCAAAATACATGGTTGCATTATCAACGATGTTTTCAACGTCAATAACATCCTTAAAGATAAGTCATTGAATTTTGTTCATGCTCAGTATGACCATGACGGTCTATGGTCATAATAATTGCTAGCATTATCAACGATGATTTCAACGACAAAAGCATCCTTAACGATAAGTCCTTGAATTTTGTACGTGCTGAATAAGATGCTGACGGTCTACGGTCACAATACTTGGTTGTATTATCAACGCTGTTTTAAACGACAATAGCATCCTTAACGATAAGACCTTGAATTTTGTACATCCTCGATAAGAAGGTGACGGTCTACGGTCACAATATATGGTTGCATTATCAACGATGTTTTCAACGTCAATAGCATCCTTAACGATAAGTCCTTGAATTTTGTACGTGCTCAATAAGACCGTGACGCTCTACGGTCACAATAATTGGTTGTATTGTCAACGATGTTTTCAACGTCAATAGCATCCTTAAGGATAAGTCCTTGAATTTTGTACGTGCTCAATAAGACCGTGACGGTTTACGGTCACAATATATGGTTGCATTATCAACGATGTTTTCAACATCAATAGCATCGTTAACGATAAGACCTTGAATTTTGTGCAACCACGATACGACCGCGACGGTCTACGGTCACAATACATGATTGCATTATCAACGATGTTTTCAACGTCAATAGCCTCATTAACTATAAATCCTTGAATTTTGTACAACCACGATAAGACAGTGACGGTCTACGGTTAAAATATATGGTTGCATTATCAAAGATGTTTTCAACCTCTATAGAATCTTCATCGATAAGCCTTTGAATTTTGTACAGACACGATAAGACCGTGACGGTCTACGGTCACAATATATGGTTGCATTATCAGCGATGTTATCAATCTCTATAGAATCTTCATCGATAAGACCATGGATTTTGTACAACCACGATAAGACCGTGACGATCTGCGGTCACAATACATTGTTGCATTGTCAACGATGTTTTCAACGTCAATAGCATCCTTAAGGATAAATTCTTGAATTTTGTACAACCACGATAAGACTGTCACGGTCTACGGTCACAATATATAGTTGCATCATCACCGATGTTTTCAACGTCAATAGAATTGTCATCGATAAGACCATGTTTTTTGTACAACCGCGATAAGAGCGTGACGGTCTACGGTCACGATACATGGTTGCATTATCAACGATGTTTTCTACGTCAATAGCATCCTTAACGATAAATCCTTGAATTTTGTACAACCCTGATAAGACCGTGACGGTCTACGTTCACGATACATGATTGCATTATCAACGATGTTTTCAACGTCTATAGAATCTTCATCGATAAGACCATGAATTTTGTACAATCTCTATAAAATATAATTTTCTCCAGTCACAATAAACGGTTGGATTATCCGCGATGTTTTCAATGTCTATTCGATTTCCGTTTTACTCCATATCTCATCGCAATCGACTGTGTTTGTGGAGAACCCGCATATACTTTCCATTTTTAAAGATGCTCAGAAGATTGTCGGCGCATTTTATCACCCCAGGAAGTTCGCTACACCTCCTCCAATGCTTTAGATTTACAATTGTCACATTAAACCAAACATTTAAATATCGCTCTTATATGTCGGTTTGTGAGAAATGATTTATTTCCCACTCCGCAGTCTCTCACTCCATAGTCGAAAATCTATTGCGAATCTTCAGATAAGTTTTATTCCTTAATTCTACTGATTGAGTCCATTACAGTAGAACTACTTCCATGGAGTCTTATCACCCCTATTCTCCGATTCCGTATTTCAAATGTAAGGAGAAATATTTTTCCGATTTTTTTTTTTTTTTTACCGAGAACTGACATTTTTCAAAGCTGATTCCCGCGAGAATGCTTCTCTGAACATTCCAATATTCAAGTCAAGGTTGAATTGTTATCTATCCTCTCTAGCTTCTTCGTCCCCATCATCTTAATTTTCTTCAAGCTACTGTCGCATTCATGTCACGAACCTCGTTTATCACCCTTCTACCTTGACCGAAAACCTCGAAAATCCGAAAGATTCGACACAAATGGAAAATTTTCGAAAGCAGTAGGAAGGTTTCTCGATGATATTCAGCTGTTGTATGTGACCTCATCTGTCTTGGGCGGGGATTCCCCAGCCCAACTATGTAGCCCTACATTTTGCACGTGGCCGAGTTGCTAGAATGTTCTCATTCTGTCCAAGAGACCCTTGTTCGAATCTCACCATGGTCGATTTGTCTGGATTGGAATGTTCGATCCCAGCTTGCAGCAACTTTGGGAAGTGCCTGAAAAGTATACTTGTCACTTTCGTAATGCTCGTTGTCGTAAAGATCGTTGTAGTAGAGACTTTGTAATTGCAGATAAAACTATAGTAACGCCGTTGAACAACACTGGTGTCAAACGCCTTCGAATAACACCCGAACTAATAGTCAGTCAGTTATATGCGAACATATATCTTTCGATACATGACTGACGAGGCAGATTTTTTTCCGCAGTAAGTAGACCAGTTGCCACCCAAAGCTATAGAACCTGGTCTGTCAGCTATTTACCCATAGATGGGGG
>OZ010599.1:35692324-35704824 GCA_963932145.1 Acanthosepion lycidas
CTTCTACTTCAGCAGCTTCTTCTCTCGCACTTCCCGACGGTGGAATTCCCTTCCTCTTACTTGTTTCCCTGATAGCTATAATATTCAAATATTCAAGTGTAATGTCAATTCACATCTTCTGATGCCTTGATCCCCGTGCTTCTCTTTATCCTTTCTTCAAAAAAGAAACAAAACAAAAAAAATACTAAATAAATAAAATATAGACGAACACTTTATTTTTACCGTACCTGCACATAGGAGAGTTGATGGCGTAAATGGACGGGAAAGGAAAGAGATGCTATTGTTTGGAAAAGGGAATTGTTTTTATTTTTAAAATTTTGAAAGGCAGAATGCTTTCTCTATAGCGAAGAAAACGGCGACTTACCTCGTCAAACCAAGCGACAGCGCTTCGCGTGTATCCTACGACGGAAAAGAAAATTACTTACCCAAAAAAGGGCACGTATTCCGCATGACATACTGAAAACGGAATATTTAGATTAAAAACGAGTCCGTTAGAGGAGACTCTATAAAAGTTTTTTGATATGCAAAAATTTGGCGTCCTCTCCCAGTTGTCGACGAATGGAAAAAATGCTCGGCAGATAAAAGCAGTTGGTGTTCTCGAATCGGGAGGGAAATCTTGATCTATTTTGGCTACCGCATTCGTCGGAGAATGAGTTATTTTTCTAACTGGTTACGCATTGGGATTTGTGAGATAGTACCTGCGAATCGAGTTTTCGACTTTTCTTTTTGCCTCCGATATTCGAGTCTGAACGTAGTGATTTATTCTCTGCGTTGTGGAAATAATCTGCGACAAACATTTCCTTTGCTTTCAGAAGGCTTACAATCTCTCAGATGATTAATAGAGAACAGATTCATTTTAGAGGAGTTCAAATTAACAAACCATTCACTTCTCCAGTTAATGACAGAATGTTGGTCATTTTTAAGATCAGCTGCCAATTTGACTTAATGGAATCGATTAGACTTACTATTAAAACAGGAGTAAATAGTCATGTCATCATCATGGATAAAAGGTTGACATATATGTATGTAAGATAGATTCTGACGATAAAAATTGTCTAGTACGACACAGTGAACCAACTTTCCTAGTAGCAGACCTAGCAGTTGATTCAATAAATAATAAAAATAAATTGATTCAATAAATAAACATATATATTTACATATACAGTGGCATAGCCAGAGGGGGAGTGCTGAGGGAGTGGTCTGTCCAGGATCGTACTTTTATGGAAGTGGTACTTTTGTGTCTGCTGTTGGCTATAATCATGTAAAGGCTGAGTTGAAATAAAAATGGTTTTAATGTCGTTGGTGGGGAGTACTCACAATTAAAGGATCTTTTCAATTTTAAGTAACTTAAACTATAGCATATATATTGGCCTAGCTACTGTTTGTAGAGTGATAATTGAAAGATGAAATAGTTTTTGACGATGCCATTGAAGAATTTGCCAACAAAAAGCAAGAAAAGTTACTTTGTAGAAAGATGTCATTTTCATTTCAGAAATAAAGACGGTCCTAATGGAAAATATTAGCCCAAGAAAGCTGAACAAATCACTCTCCTGGAGGTTAGCATTAGCCATACTGATAGAAGGCAGAAAGGGGTACGCTCAGGTGATTAATAGAGAACAGTTTCGTTTTGGAGGTGTTAAAATTAACAAACCATTCATTTCCCCAGTTAATGACAGAATGTAGGTCATTTTTAAGATCAGCTGCCAATTTTACTTTATCGAATCGATTAGACTTACTATTAAAACAGGAGTAAATAGTCATGTCATCATTATGGATGAAAGATCGACTTGTAAGATAGATTCAAGCAAGAAATATCGTCTAGCATGACACAGTGAACCAATTATCCTAGAAGCAGACCTTTCACTTCATTCAATAAATAATAAAAATAAATTGATTGACTAAATAAACATATATTTTTACATATACAGTGGCATAGTTAGAGGGGGGTGGTAAATATACCTGCTATACAATATATTTTATGTAGTAATATACACTATACATACTTTATGATATGTCCCGGAAAGGGATATATTCGTTCGAAAGTAGCAAAGTTTTTTTGGACTACTATAACCGAGTAGGACAATTTAGCAGATAACCATAATGGACTGGTCCTCGTCGTAGTGGTAGACAATAGGCGTAGGCAATGGGCGTCGCCCCTGTACCTCCACATCAGTCTGTATTTATGGCTGACACCATTCAATCATATTACTGTGAGGGGGAAACAGGTGTGTGCATATTCATTATATTACTTTAGTATATATTAAAATTCAAAGAACTAAATATCTACTTTGCGTTGTTGTTGTCATTGGTCTGGACTTCGTGATGTCATTTTTGGCTGCGTGCCAATAGAAATTGTTGGCGCGCCGCGTGTAGCACGCGTGCTGTAGGTTGCCGACCTCTGTCTTAGACTATCGCCTGATTTCAATCTCCTAAAAAGAAAACCGTATCGTGGTTATTTGTTTTGAAAATTATCGTTTCGGGTCCGACTTTCAACATTGGGCTACCGATTTTTGGATCCGTGTGCAATCTGACTTCGGTTCAATTCTCTGGGAGGGATTTTTTAATTATGTAGTAGAACCCCGGTTCACGAATTTAATTCGTTGCTAAAACCCGTTCGTAACCTGAAATGTTCGCAAACCGAATCTATTTTTCCATAGAAATCAATATAAAATGGATCAATCCGTCCCCGGTACCAAGATGATTGCTTATTTAAACAACTATACTCAAGTTTATACACAAAACTAATGAAAATTATTCAATCTAAGAAAAAAATAAATAAAACCGATACTAAACAGATAAAATATAGACGAACATTTTAATTTTATAGTACCTATGTAAGTAGGAAAGTTGATGGTGTAAGTGGAAGAGGAAAGAAAGAGATGTTATTTTTGGAAAGGAGGAGGAAAGACATGATCGTCTCTTTATTTATAAGAATAGTATAGATTGTTGATTTTGCAATACTGAACTGAGTAGGAAGAGACAATATCATCAACAATTGTTTTTTTTCTCTCAACTTTTCTTTTTCCTTTACCAATATCACTGCTAGATTTCTTTGGATCCATAATAAACAGGAAAAAATGCATAGAACAATAGAATTGGAAAAGAAAAGCAAAGCACAAAACACGAATGTATACAACATGGCGGTCGACTAAGAAATAACACGACTAAGAAATGATTCCGTTTGAGTTAACTCGGTTCGGCAATGTTGTTCGAGAACCGAATTTTTTTTTTTTTGATAACCAAAGCATTTTCATCTCAAATTTTCTGTTCGAAACCTGATTTGTTCGACATGTGAGACGTTCGAGAACCGCGGTTGCACATCAATTTACGAACTGTTTCATAACTGAAAGTTCGAAGGAATGTTTAGGGGATTGACATTCCTTAGCTCCATGCCACGCGAACCAACCTCATTCCCTTCGTATTCCATTGGTCAAATGTAAGCCTCTACCTTGACTGGCTCTCGTGGCTAAATTGAGTAGGAAGAGACAATATAATCAACAACTGCTTTTCTCTTAACTTTTCTTTTTCCTTTACCAGTATAACTACTAGCTTTCTTTGGAGCCATGACTGAGGACTAATGAAGGAAAAAAAAGGGAGCAGTACAATAAAATTGGAAAAGAAAAGCACAGCACAACACATGAATTTATACAACATGGCGGTCGACTAAGACATAACACGACTAAGAAATGATTCCGTTTGGGTTAATTCGCTTCGGCAATGCTGTTCGAGAACCGAAATTTTGTTTGATAACCGAGGCATTATCATCTCGAATATTCTGTTTGAAAACCAATTTGTTCGACATGTGAGACGTTTGAAAATTGAGGTTTTACTGTAAATAGACCACTAAAAAGCAAAACAAATTACAAAATAGCACATAAATAAACAAAAACAAATACAAAAAAATAATCTTTACTTTCATATTCACAACGTTTCGACCGTAGAACACGCTAGACTTCTTCAGGTGATATTATTTAGAATTTCAAACCGAGCTCTTTATTTAGTACACGAGAATAGGTTGTTCTAATTCCACGAGGCATACCTTTTGAGATCTCAGTTTCAGCTAATTCCCATTAGTAACTCAACTCTCCAAGGTATTGAACTCACAACCCTTTCGGTTAAGTCACTTTTGGATCACCCAAGCTATGTATACGGGATGGACTCAATTATCAAGTTAAATGACTGTTAAACAATCAACTTATTGTTGGCTACAATTGAGTGAAGTTTGTATTAGATTGCTTGAAAATTAAGGGAGTTTTAGTTTAAAATTTGTGTTGAAATTGATTTGTATTGAAATCATTTTTTATTTACTGCAGTTTTTCGCTAAACGCAGTGGCGTAGAGGTAAAAAAGGAAGTATCGTTGAGCTCGTCATGATATAAGTAACCTACATACCGAGGAAAAAGTTGAATTTACCGATTTTTGATCGACTTTATCGATTATAGATTTTTTTTAAATTATCATCGATTTTTTTACGCTAAGAACCTATCTCTTACAAGGTACAATGTATGTGCCAAATTTGATCAAAAACGGCTGGATGGATCTCGAGTGAAAAGGTATCACACAGGCAGACAGACAGACGGACAGGCAAACTCTGTTTTATATAATAAGAGATAGCTACAATACCCCATCTCAGAAATGAAGACAAATGCCGATTTTGTTTTTTTAATTCCAGAAAAGATATAAATTGGGATTTAAGCCTAAAATAGACGAAGATAATAAAAATGATAAAATGGCGGAATTAAATGTGTGTTTGTTGAGCTGAAAAGATGCATTAAATCCGATGAAAATGATAAAAAAAATGATAAAAATATAATGATAAAGGCTGACTCATTGCGCCTTCTTCGACTAATGTTTTCAGCTGACATGAAGTAGAAAGACGGCATTGAAGCCATTGCCAAGGCTGCAGCAAGGAAAATTGTTTCACAGTGCCGTATTAGATAATTATGCTCTCTCCAGAATCTATCTTCCATATTACGTCCAACATTCGTCGTGGCTTTGACTATTCCTGCCACATCTGGTCTCGTGCTCCTGTTATATATTTAGAGACAGAAAATATGGCGATTGGCGTTGCATTTAAATTTTTAAAGAGAGAAGCTGACAGAGAAACAAGACAACGGAAGTGAATTCCACAGGTGATAACTGCGAGAAAAAAAACCTGTTAGAATCTATGTTCAGTCAGTTATGGTTCATGCGTGATACACGCTTAGATAATTATGTATCTTTCGATATATGACTGACGAGGCAGATATTTTTTCCCGCAGTAGGTTGCCGGTTCTTTATGCGGTAGACCAGATGCCAACTAAGTCTATAGAACCCGGTTTGTCCTGCTATTAACCAATAGATGGGGGAGAAGAAGAGGATTCATATCTATTAGCATGTAAGTGAATGTAATGGATTCGACTGGAATTCGAACTCGGCTCTCCGATTCCTCAATCAGAGCCGCTATCCATTACAGCCTCCTAATAATCGCTCGAATAGCAATCACTGTATAGTGATCCGAATAGAAAAAATAGTATAGTTAATAGATTAGAGAATAGCCGTCCGTAGAGTAATAGAGGATGGACTAGAAATGGAGATCAATTAGACACACGCTACCTGCCTTATATGGGTTTTCTCTATGGTTACGTGGTCTGTTTAATTCAACAACGGCTCTCCGATACCTCAATTCGAACCCTTTATCCACTACTCCACCGTGCCACCGTCACGAATCTATGTAACGTATTTATAAGTTTACCATTTGCCCTTCCTTCGAAAATTGCTGCCAGATATGGCCCAGTGCTACTGCTATATATAGAAAGGTTTTAGTGTAACTTACTCTTTTTGAGTAGGTACACATCTACTTATCATCTCTTAGTTGCGTTTCTGTCTTTGCGCAGAGTGCACTCAGTTGCGACTCCGTCAAAGGACAGAGTCGTAACTGAGGAAAATTATACTGAGAGGTGTCTGTCCCGGGGAACAGCTGGCCGAGGCCGCGCTTTCTCATTGCACTAGAGATAAGGATCGGTGCAAGCACCGTGGCCAGCGCAACCGACAGTTGCGGGTGCTCGGGGAATTGCTGTTCCTTGCCCGGGTGCAAGCGCTCGGGCTCTCCACATTAAACGACCTTGTGTCACAACCTGACCTCGTGGGGGGTTGAGTAAATATCTATATAGAAAGATTCTTGGTAAAATCCAAGAGAAGATTTTGTAATTGTATCGTCCCTGACATGACATCTCGGTTTCAACCACTTTCTACCGCCGTAATATATTTTCTCTGTGTCTTTTCTATAGGGACTTCCTGTTGCGGTTTTTTGTGTATGTATGACTAGTGAGCCAATCCAGATGACTCAACTTCCTTTATAGTCTACCAATAGAAGCTTAACCAATCAGGAGTCGCAGAACATTGTATTCGTCGTGTATAAAGGCGGCCATCTTTGTTTACCCTACCGGAAGGACCAGCGCTAACTTGACAGGCGAAGAGGATAGAAGGAAGAACTACGCTCTGCTAAGATATCCACTGCGAACCTGAACTACGCTTTCCTACTGTCTCCGAAATATTCACTGCCAACCTCTGGGTTCTATACTCGAAGACGACCGTCATGAAAATGTCTAACACTTTCATCCCTAGACTTTATGAATTTAAGCGAAGTACTTGATTGGCGGCTAAGTCTCATCATTTCGCAGTTGAAATGACTAGAATGGCAACGGCAAGTTCTGTGCTAAAAGTTTATGTGGATAAAAAGAAGACAATTGGAAAATATATTTCTTTTACTATAGTAAAAATGTAACGCTCTTGTGCATTTTGAATTTAATGTAACTAAAAAAAAACATTTCGCTTTTAAACTTGCCTTCATAAAGACGGACTGTTGAAACACGTCAGTAATGATTAAGAAATATATTTTCCAATTGACTTCCAAATTTGTATTATCATCGGAATTATTCTGAGAAATTTTAAAATATCACATTCTTCTGTCTCACTTCTTGCTTGTGGAACTCAATTCCTGCTTCTTAATTCCCAGTCAAATTTGATCTTCAAAATTTAAATGTAATTTCAATCTTTATCGCGCGTCTTCTTAATTCTTGTTCTTTTATTGTTCTCTCTCATTGATAGTAGTTTTTCTCCTATTCCCTAACAACCAGTAATCCCTTGCGTCTTAGTGGCTTTATTGCCTTGCCTGTGGTGAAATCATTAAAAGAAATGACCAAGCAAGAAAACTGATTCATCTGAAAAGTTTATCTATTACTTCAGCTTCAACAAATCTTGTTGTGGAATTGGAATAATCTGGAACAATTTGGCTAAGCTATACATTAACGTTTATAGGTGAAAAAGTCGACGGATAGTGTAACAGTGGAGCATTGGAATAGCTATAAAACGCCTTTTAGAAGCTAAGCAAAGTATTAAGAATTAGGAAAACTTGATTGGAAACGAAGAAAGAATTGTTGAACTGCTATGCAATAGCAGTTTTCCTACATGGAAGTGAACGCTGGACAATCAACTTACAGATGAAGAAGACATTTCAAGACAAAGAAACAATGCAGAAGGATGCTGAGGATACCATGGGCCGAACATGTGAGCAACGACGAAGTTTTAGAGAAAATGGAAAGAAAAAGGACACTTATACTATAATCGGGAAAAGTGAATACCATGGATAGAATATGAAGAACAGACTTAAAGCAAGAGAAATGTAATTCTACAGAAGCATGCTGAGAATAACATGGACCGAACATGTGAGCAACGACGAAGTTTTAGAGAAAATTGAAACAGAAAGGAGACTTACACTTAACATCGGGAAGCTAGAATACCATGGATGGAACATGAAGAAGAGATTGAAGAAACAGAAATGTGGTTCTACAGAAGCATTCTGGGAATACCATGGACCGATATTGTGAGGAACGACGAAGTTTTAGAGAAAATGGAAACAAATAGGACACTTATACTTAAGATCGGGAAGAGAGAATACCATGAATCGAACATGAAGAAGAGACTTGAAGCAACAGAAAGTGGTTCTACAGAAGCATGCTGAGAATACCATAGACCGAAATTGTTGTTGGACCGAACATGTGAGCAACGACGAAGTTTTAGAGAAAATGCAAACAAAATGGGCACTTATACATAACATCGGGGAGAGAGAATACCATGAATCGAACATGAAGAGACTTAAAGCAACCGAAATGTGGTTCTACAGAAGGATGATGAGAATAACATGGACCCAAATTTAGAGCAACGACGAAGTTTGAGAGAAAATGGAAACAAAAAGGACAATTATTCGTAAGATCGGAAAGAGAGAATACCCTGAATCGAACATGAAGAAGAGTCTTGAAGCAACAGAAATGTGGTTCTACAGAAGTATGCTGAGAATACCATGGACCGAACATGTGAGCAACGACGAAGTTTTAGAGAAAATGGAAACAAAAAGGACACTTATACTTAACATCGGGAAGAGTGAATACCATGGATGGAACATGAAGAAGAGATTTGAAGCAAAAGAAATGTGGTTCTACAGAAGCATGCTGAGAATACCATGGACAGAACATGTGAGCAAAGACGAAGAGTTACAGAAAATGGAAACAAATAGGACACTTATACTTAACATCGGGAAGAGAGAATACCATGAATCGAACATGAAGAAGAGACTTGAAGCAACAGAAATGTGGTTCAACAGAAGCATGCTGAGAATACCATGGACCGAACATGTGAGCAACGACGAAGTTTTAGAGAAAATGCAAACAAAAAGGACACTTATACTTGACATCGGGAAGAGAGAATACCAAGGATGGAACATGAAGAAGAGACTTGAAGCAACAGAAATGTGGTTCAACAGAAGCATCCTGAGAATACCATGGACCGAACATGTGAGCAACGTCAAAGTTTTAGAGAAAATGCAAACAAAAAGGACACTTATACTTAAAATTGGAAGAGAGAATACAATGAATCGAACATAAAGAAGAGACTTGAAGCAAAAGAAATGTGGTTCTACAGAAGGATGCTGAGAATACCATGGACCGAACATGTGAGCAACGACGAAGTGTTAGAGGAAATGGAAACAAAAAGAACACTTATACTTAACATCGGGAAGAGAGAATACCATGGATGGAACATAAAGAAGAGACTTGAAGCAACAGAATTGTGGTTCTACAGAAGCATGCTGAGAATACCATGGACCGAAATTGTTGTTCAACGACAAAGTTTTAGAGAAAATGGAAACAAAAAGGGCACCTATATTTAACATCGGGTAGAGAGAATACCATGAATCGCACATGAAGTAGTGACTTGAAGCCACAGAAACGTGGTTCTACAGAAAGATGATGAGAATTGCATGGACCGAACTTGTGAGCAACGATGAAGTTTTAGAGAAAATGGAAACAAAAAGGACAATTATACATAACATTGGAAAGAGACAATACCATGAATCGAACATGAAGAAGAGTCTTGAAGCAACAGAAATGTAGTTCTACAGAAGCATCCTGAGAATACCATGGACCGAACATGTGAGCAACGAGGAAGTTTTAGAGAAAATGTAAACAAAAAGGACACTTATACTTAACATCGGGAAAAGAGAATACCATGAATCGAACATGAAGAAGAGATTTGATGCAAGAGAAATGTGGTTCAACAGAAGCATGCTGAGAATACCATGGAACGAACATGTGAGCAACGACGAAGTTTTAGAGAAAATGGAAACAAATAGGACACTTATACTTAACATCAGGAAGAGAGAATACCATGGATGGAACCTGAGGAAGAGACTTGAAGGAACAGAAATGTGGTTCTACAGAAGGATGCTGAAAATATCTTGGACCGAACATGTGAGCAACGTCAAAGTTTTAGTGAAAATGCAAACAAAAAGGACACTTATACTTAACATCGGGAAGAGAGAATACCATGGATGGAACATGGAGAAGAGACTTGAAGCAACAGAAATGTGGTTCTACAGAAGCATCCTGAGAATACCATGGACCGAACATGTGAGCAACAAGGAAGTTTGAGAGAAAATGTAAACGAAAAGGACACTTATACTTAACATCGGAAGAGAGAATACCATGAATCGAACATGAAGAAGAGACTTGAAGCAACAGAAATGTGGTTTAACAGAAGCATGCTGAGAATACCATGGACCCAACATGTGAGCAACGACGAAGTTTTAGAGAAAATGGAAACAAATAGGACACTTATACTTAACATCGGGAAGAGAGAATACCATGGATGGAACATGAGGAAGAGACTTAAAGGAACAGTAATGCGGTTCTACAGAAGGATGCTGAGAATATCTTGGACCGAACATGTGAGCAACGTCAAAGTTTTAGTGAAAATGCAAACAAAAAGGACACTTATACTTAACATCGGGAAGAGAGAATACCATGGATGGAACATGGAGAAGAGACTTGAAGCAACAGAAATGTGGTTCTACAGAAGCATCCTGAGAATACCATGGACCGAACATGTGAGCAACGAGGAAGTTTGAGAGAAAATGTAAACAAAATGGACACTTATACTTAACATCGGAAGAGAGAATACCATGAATCGAACATGAAGAAGAGACTTGAAGCAACAGAAATGTGGTTCAACAGAAGCATGCTGAGAATACCATGGAACGAACATGTGAGCAACGACGAAGTTTTAGAGAAAATAGAAACAAATAGAACACTTATAATTAACATCGGGAAGAGAGAATACCATGGATGGAACATGAGGAAGAGACTTGAAGGAACAGAAATGTGGTTCTACAGAAGGATGCTGAGAATACCATGGACCGAACATGTGAGCAACGAGGAAGTTTTAGAGAAAATGGAAACAAATAGGACACTTATACTTAACATCGGAAAGAGATAATACCATGGATGGAACATGAGGAAGAGACTTGAAGGAACAGAAATGTGGTTCTACAGAAGGATGCTGAAAATATCTTGGACCGAACATGTGAGCAACGTCAAAGTTTTAGTGAAAATGCAAACAAAAAGGACTCTTATACTTAACATCGGGAAGAGAGAATACCATGGATGGAACATGGAGAAGAGACTTGAAGCAACAGAAATGTGGTTCTACAGAAGGATGTTGAGAATACCATGGACCGAACATTTGAGCAACGACGAAGTTTTAGAGATAATGGAAACAAATAGGACACTTATACTTAACATCGGGAAGAGAGAATACCATGGATGGAACATGAAGAAGAGACTTGAAGCAACAGAAATGTGGTTCAACAGAAGCATGCTGAGAATACCATAGACAGAACATGTGAGCAACGACGAAGTTTTAGAGATAATAGAAACATATAGGACACTTATACTTAACATCGGGAAGAGAGAATACCATGTATGGAACATGAAGAAGAGACTTGAAACAACAGAATTGTGGTTCTACAGAAGCATGCTGAGATTACCATGGACCGAAATTGTTGTTCAACGACGAAGTTTTAGAGAAAATGGAAGCAAAAAGGGCACCTATATTTAACATCGGATAGAGAGAATACCATGAATCGCACATGAAGTAGTGACTTGAAGCCACAGAAAGGCGGTTCTACAGAAGGATGATGAGAATTGCATGGACCGAACTTGTGAGCAACGATGAAGTTTTAGAGAAAATGGAAACAAAAAGGACAATTATACATAACATTGGAAAGAGACAATACCATGAATCGAACATGAATAAGAGTCTTGAAGCAACAGAAATGTAGTTCTACAGAAGCATCCTGAGAATACCATGGACCGAAAATATCTGTAACGACAATGTTTTAGAGAAAATGCAAACAAAAAGAACACTTATACTTAACATCGAAAGAGAGAATACCATGAATGGAACATGAAGAAGAGACTTGAACCAACAGAAATGTGGTTCTACAGAAGCATCCTGAGAATACCATGGACCGAACATGTGAGCAACGAGGAAGTTTTAGAGAAAATGGAAACAAATAGGACACTTATACTTAACATCGGAAAGAGATAATACCATGGATGGAACATGAGGAAGAGACTTGAAGGAACAGAAATGTGGTTCTACAGAAGGATGCTGAGATTACCATTGAACGAACATGTGAGCAACGAGAAAGTTTTAGAGAAAATGGAAACGAAAAGGACACTTATACTTAACATCGGAAGAGAGAATGCCATGGATGGAACATGATGAAGAGACTTGAAGCAACAGAAATATTGTTCTACAGAAGGATGTTGAGAATACCATGGACCGAACATTTGAGCAACGACGAAGTTTTAGAGATAATGGAAACAAATAGGACACTTATACTTAACATCGGGAAGAGAGAATACCATGGATGGAACATGAAGAAGAGACTTGAAGCAACAGAAATATGGTTCTACTGAAGCATGCTGAGAATACCATGGACCGAAATTGTTGTTCAGCGACGAAGTTTTAGAGAAAATGGAAAAAAAAGGACACTTATACTTAACATCGTGAAGAGAGAATTCCATGAATCGAACATGAAGTAGAGACTTAAAGCAACAGAAACGTGGTTCTACAGAAGGATGATGAGATTTGCATGGACCGAACTTCTGAGCAACGGCGAAG
>OZ010599.1:35707324-35722324 GCA_963932145.1 Acanthosepion lycidas
GAATTTGTCGACTCGAGCCGCTGACTAATAACTATTTAAATCAACTATGAACACACTCTTACAGTTGCTTCCTGGTTTTGTTCATAACGTTTCCACATAATCTTATATATATATATATATATATATATATATATATATATATATATATATATATATATATATATATATATATATATATATATATATATATATATATATTTAATCTGTTTAGCAGGTTACATAAACTCTTTTTAAGCATGGAATCAAATAACGCAGCCCATTATTTGGGAGGGGAGTTTTCGAGTGGGTGAGACAAGTCGTCTGCTTATCCATTCTCTGTGCGGGTCTGGATAAAGAATCATTTCCTTTCCTCTTGGTCGTGTTTGCATCTTTACATGACTGCTTTTTCCTTTTTTTTTTTTCTTTCTATTTCTAACTTTTCGTAAACAACTTGACATTATTGTTTTTTGCCAGGTCGTTTTTTGTTTGTTTTTTTCCCTGACATTGAATCGCCAAAAACTTGCGCCATTTTGTTTGGCGCGCGTGCGCAACCTCCAGTCATATACAGAGAAGCACATACAATGATGGGCACACATTCACACACTGCGTAAATACAGGCCCATACAGTGGCCTCATTCGATTTAGACAGACGCGTATGCTGACCGAAAACTGAAATTATTTCCCTTCATTTATTTATCTACCCAGCTGTACACAGATTAAGATCCATTATTTCTTTATCATTCGATGTGGATTTTACAAGTGAATGAGCGATGATATATTCTGATATAACGCATATGTTCAAAAAATACTGAAATAATATAGTCTACCGATTACGGCATAAATATTTAATAAAAATAAAATACAATAGTCCTCATCCGAACTTCGGAGTGGTTCGGGTATGAGGACGAGTTCGAATATAATGAAACATGTTTAATATAACTTAACAAAATACAAGAACTTATCTCAAGATATGAAAAATAAAGTGTATCACGAAAGTAAATCTTAATTTGTAATGTTTAATGCCCAATAAATCTTATTTTCAATTGTCTTTCTTATTTCTTTTCTCATTTCGCTTACTTATTCGCTGTTTTAATTTTTTTAAATTAAGACATTTCTGCAAATGAAGGGACCTTGTAGATTCTGAACGACTGAACGAAGATTTTTTTCTCCATCATTTTGATAACCTCATCAGTAGCTTACTATACTGAGTCTCAGACTTCTTCACCATCATCTTTTATATTTTTCACCATTATTGGAAGAATTTGATTCTTCCTCTGTATCTTGACAATCCAAACCATTTTGAAACGATTCTACCGTTAAATTCGACTGTAATTCATTACCGTCTTTTAAGTCATCTGAAGTGAGATTATTCAGTGGATCAACTTCAAGCGTAAGTTTTAGTGTTTCGTTCAGATTCTGTAAGCTTTGTTAATTTGCAAATTCAACAAATTAGAAGCTTCGCCCAGTTTTTCAATAATCTCTAATTTCTGACGAAACGTGAAAGAATTTCTTTTCATATTTCTTCCAGTTGAAGTTTATTCAGTGCAAGACATTATGGGTTGAGAAATTTAAAGTTACTGACAATTATCTAAAACGAAAAGAAAAAAAAAATTAGAATGTAGCATAGTCCTACAATATCTAAATAGCAACACAGAATAGTTCGGATATGAAGAGTTTCGAATATAAGGACTTCTACTGAATTTAATAAAAAATTCCATTCTCTAGAATATAATTCCATCCTTGGTCCTACTCTGGTTTTAATTTTCATTAATGACCTTCCTTATGACACCAGATCTGATCTACGCTGATGATACAACCATTTACTCTTGCTTTGGTATTAATGGTAATCAATCCGACGAGGTTAAAATGGCAACCGATGTCCAAAAACGACCTCAAATTCACTGTTAACCGGAACAAAAGATGGCTTATTAATTTTAACGCCTCCCAAACTAAACATCTCTTCATTAATCATCTAGATACATCCCTCTATGCCTTCCTTCAGTATGGCTGATGCTAACCTCTAGGAAAGTAACTCGTTGCGTCTTCGCAGAATAACGTTCTCAGATCGCTCGAAGTGGAAAGGCGATATTGAATTCATTCCTAGATCAGCTGCTAAGAAAGTTGGTTCAATATGTCGTGCGAAACATTTTTTTCTTTTCAGAATCTATTTCACGTATATGTCTATCATTCATCCATGCTTAGAATATTGTTACCACGTATGGTCCAGTGTCCCTGCTATTTACCTTGAGCTCCTTGATAAACACACACACACGCACACACTTGCAACCACACATGACGATGTGTTTTCATGTGTGTATATCTATCTATCTATCTATCTATCTATCTATCTATCTATCTATCTATCTCAAAACGTTTCTATCTATCTCAACGTTTCTATCTATCTATCTATCTATCTATCTATCTATCTATCTATCTATCTATCTCACCCTCTTTCTCTATCTTTCTTCATCTCTCTCTCTTTTTGTCTCTCTATCTGTATCTCTATCGCTCTATTTCTCTCTATATCTCTCTCTTCCCCTCTCTTTCTCTTTCTCTTTTCTCTCTCTCTCTCTCTCTCTCTCATTAACTCTTTGTGTTTCATTTTCACTCACTCCTTTCCTTTCCCTTCTATACTAGTACACACCTCTTTTTGCTTAACCTCTCTCGTACACACGATATGCATTCTTCATTCACCCTCGGCTCATCTCTCCCTTAAAACACACACGCGCGTGGTCTCTCTCACACACACATAAACACACATAAACACACACACACACACAAACACACACTTGCAACCACACATGATCAGGTTTTTTTATTTTTGTTTGTCACAAACAAATTAATATGTGCGGTTTTGGTTCTTCAACAGAATTCATTTTTTTGTCTTTTTTATTCATTACAAATGTCGACATTTACGCTATTTACATTATTCGGACTATTGTCCTCGTCTTTGTCGCCATGCTTATCACAGCGTTTCGGCCCTTCAGTATCTGTCTATATTTCTGAGATGAGGTATTATGTACACTATTTACATTATTCGGACTATTGTCCTCGTCTTTGTCGCCATATTTTTTACATCGTTTCGGCCGTTGTACGCTCCGGCCTTTACAAGGTGTGGTTGGTATGGCCGAAACGTTGCGATAAACATGGCAGCATAGATGAGGACAATAGTCCGAATAATGTAAATACTGTACATAATACCTCATAATACCTCATCTCAGAAATATAGTCAGATACTGAAAGGCCGAAACGTTGTAATAGATATGGCGACAAAGATGAGGACAATAGTCCGAATAATGTAAATAGGGTACATAATACCTAATCTCAGAAATATAGACAGATACTGAAAAGCCGAAACGTTGTGATAAATATGGCAACAAAGAAGAGGACAATAGTCCGAATAATGTAAATATTGTAGATAACACTTCATCTCAGAAATATAGACAGATAATAATTACCTCATCTCATAAATATATAGACAGATAATAATTACCTCATCTCAGAAATATAGACAGATAATAATTACCTCATCTCAGAAATATAGACAGATATTGGAAAGCCGAAACGTTGTAATAAATATGGCGACAAAGATGAGGACAATAGTCCGAATAATGTAAATATTGTAGATAACACCTCATCTCAGAAATATAGACAGATAATAATTACCTCATCTCAGAAATATAGACAGATATTGGAAGGCCGAATAGTAGTTCAAATAATGTAAATAG
Organism: Acanthosepion lycidas; assembly: GCA_963932145.1. Taxonomy (NCBI): domain Eukaryota; kingdom Metazoa; phylum Mollusca; class Cephalopoda; order Sepiida; family Sepiidae; genus Acanthosepion; species Acanthosepion lycidas. The sequence continues at coordinate 35,711,032 of OZ010599.1, forward strand.
TGCACATAATACCTCATCTCAGAAATATCGGTCGACATTTACATTCCTAACCATCATAATTATCATTACCATTATTATTATTATTATCATCGTCATTATTATTATTATTAGTAGTAGTAGTAGTAGTAGTAGTGGTAGTATATATATAGGCTGATGACACACACATTTACTCCTATCTCGATATTATGTCGGACATAATCAAAATGGCAGCCGATATCCAAAACGACCTAAAATCGTTGTTAACCGGAGCTTAAGATGACATTGATTTTAACGCCTCCAAAACTAAACTTCATTCCATTAATCATCTGAGATACCTCTCCCTGCCTTTCATCCGCATGGCTTATGTGAACCTCCAGGAAAGGGACTCATTGTGCATTCTAGGAATAACGTTCTCCGATGATATGAAGTGACAAGACTATATTGAATCCATTGCTGAGTTAGCTGCTAATAAAGTTGGTTCCGGATATAATGGAATATGCATACACCTGTGTTCCCCCTCACTGGAATATGATTGGCTGGTGTCCGTCATAAATACAGACGGATGTGTAGGAGAGTCAAGAGCCTTAGTCTGAGAGCTAAGTCTATAAAGACGCCCACTGGACTACGCCATTGATCTACACTTCTTACCTGCGACTACGACGCGTACCAGTCGATTACTGCTACCGTATTCTACTTGGTTAGAGTAGCCAAAACCATTTAGCTACTTCGTTCAAATATATCCCTTTCCGAGACATACCAATTATTATTATTATTATTGATATAATGGAATATGCATACACCTGTGTTCTCCCTCACAGCTACATGTTAATTCTTTTCTTTTTTATGCGCAGTGTCCCTTCAGGATGTCGGCGATCATGGCTCTCCACTTCTCCCTATCCCTGTTAGCTCTCAATAAGTTTCGTCCCACTGCCACCTCCCCCAGACCACGTTCTGTCATCAGCTTGCTTAAGCCCGCCAGGTATGTCATGCGTTGCTTTCCATTGTCTCTCTTTCCCTCTATTCGCCTTGCGAGTACCATATTCTCCAGGTCCTCCTTTCTCATTACATGTCCCAGAAATTTTATCTGCCTCTTCCTGATGTTAAGTATAAGCTTCCTCCTTGTTTGCATCCTCTCCAAAACCTCATCGTTGTTCACACACTCGGTCCATGGTATCCTCAGTATCCTTCTGTAGAATCATACCTCCGTTGTCTCCAGTCTCTTCATCATCTTTGAGGAGACGGTCCAATATTCTCTGCAGTAAAGGAGGTCAGATGTTACTTAGCAGCTCCGTACACTTTTCTTTGTTACCAAAGAAATCCTCCTGTCTCGCAATCCATTTACGTTTTCGGATTTCAGAGCCGCACTTACCGTCCTCTGTCAGAACACTAAAACTTTTATCACTAAAACCATTATTATCTCAAAGAAAAAATCTGAAAATATTTTCTGGCTTTTTCAGGAATGCATGACAAAGGGTTAAATAACCTACAAAGTGTTGATAAGCCACACAAAACGAATCCATCAAGCAAGCAGTCGAGTACTTTGCCGTGTGTAGTTTTCCACTCGGGACTATAGAGAATAATCATGAAATTCCAATGAAGGCGCCATTTTAACTTTAATCTTACAACGACCTTTCATTAGAACGAAACTTTGCAAACCCTTTTTCGTACATGAGCATCCGTTATGACTCCGTGACCATAAAAAACGACAGATACTTCAAAACGTTTCCATACAGATATTCTATTGCTTAAACGCCGGTAAATGCACTTCTCATCCCCCCATTAGAGGGGTTAAGTAATATATTCTTTAAGCCACCGTGTACGCTACTATGACGATTCTAAGCTATGTTAGTAGATAGTAAGGGGTCTTGTTTTGCAAAAAGAAATCGCTTATGACACAACCTAATAGTATACTCCCGGTAACTCCGCTAGATCCGATAAATAATCCGTCGATTCTTTGAGGACATAGGTATAAACACTGCAGAGTGACTGCCAGGTTCATGTATTATTATGTCTACATTATGCGCGCGCGCGGGTGTGTGTTTATAGATACAATTATTTAAGTAAATGCTCTGTTTATAATAAACAGTATTAACAACATTTACCGGCCTGAATGTTCGTGAAATCTCAAAGAAAATGTGTGGAGTATACAGGTTCGATTGACTTACCGAATTCATAGTTAGCATCGATGAAGGCTTAAATACGAAGGCTGAAGGTATGAACAGACTGAGATAGATAGATAGATAGATAGATAGATAGATAGATAGATAGAAAGATAGATAGATAGATAGATAGATAGATAGATATGAACTCACTGCGATAGATAGATAGGAATAAACAGACTGAAATAGATAGATAGATAGATAGTTATGAACTGACTGCGATAGATAGGAATGAACAGACTGAAATAGATAGATAGATAGATAGATAGATAGATAGATAGATAGATATGAACTCACTGCGATAGATAGATAGGAATAAACAGACTGAAATAGATAGATAGATAGATAGATAGTTATGAACTGACTGCGATAGATAGGAATGAACAGACTGAAATAGATAGATAGATAGATAGATAGATAGATAGATAGATAGATAGATAGATATGAACTCACTGCGATAGATAGATAGGAATGAACAGACTGAGATAGATAGATAGATAGATAGATAGATAGATACAGGATCGCCTAAGCGTGTATCACACATGGCATATAACTGATGAACTGGCTGCTATAGATACATATGAAAAGATTGATATGTATATGATCTCTTAATATAGATAGCTATGAACTGACTGAGATAGATAGATAGATAGATAGATAGATAGATAGATAGATAGATATGAACTCACTGCGATAGATAGATAGGAATGAACAGACTGAAATAGATAGATAGATAGTTATGAACTGACTGCGATAGATAGGAATGAACAGACTGAAATAGATAGATAGATAGATAGATAGATAGATAGATATGAACTCACTGCGATAGATAGATAGGAATGAACAGACTGAGATAGATAGATAGATAGATAGATAGATAGATAGATAGATAGATACATGATCGCTTAAGCGTGTATCACACATGGCATATAACTGATGAACTGGCTGCTATAGATACATATGAAAAGATTGATATGTATATGATCTCTTAATATAGATAGCTATGAACTGACTGAGATAGATATGAACAGATGACGAATTTAATTTTTTTTTTAATCTCTTATTTGATGGCAAAAATATTTTTACTGGCAAATTTATCCATAATATTTTACTAATCTATTTTGAATGAAATTTTAAAATTAGTTTTATAAATTGACATAACTAACTAATTATGAATAAATATTTACTAATGGACATCTTTTTATATACTATTCCCTTACCTCCAATTCATCCGACGTCAACGTTAAGAAAATAATATTTTCTGGAAGCAAAGGAGAAAGCATTGTGCTGTAAATGTTTTAAACGCAATATTCTGTATTTCGGTTAACTGTTGTTTTATTCTTTGGACGATTTTTTGTTAGGGAATTTATTATCTCTTTTAATTTCAAACCAACCAACTGCATATATTTAAATTATAAATATTACAAGACTGTGCTTTCACTGATCACCTAAACGAAATCCCAACGCTTCAAATTTTGAATTTAACCATATTATTTAATCACATTTCCGAGTTTGTTTAGCGGCATATCAACATCTGTATGGGTCATTTAATACCGAAATTTAATTTTTTTGAGAGCCATAGTAATTTCTTTTACAGAAATGTATTGTTGGAAATGTTTTTTCATGTATTGCTTGTAATGTTTTCTATGTATTGCTGCCTTTTTTTTTTTTTTCTTTTTTTTTGAGGAGAATAGACAGAACGTAAATAATGATCGCGCCACGTCTCAGAAATTCAGACAGAACGGAATTAGGTGATAATAACAACAAAGATGAGGAGAAAAGACAGAACGTAAATAATGATAAATTCACGTCTCAGAAATTCAGACAGATGGGGATTAGGTGAAAATAACAAAAAAGATGAGGAGAATAGTCAGAAAGTAAATAATGATAGCGCCACGTCTCAAAAATTCAGACAGAAGGCGAATAGATGAAAAAAACAAAAAGGTGAGGAAAAGAGTGAGAACGTAAATAATGATAGCGACACGTCTCAGAAATTCAGAAGGAAGGGGATTAGGTGAAAATAACAACAAAGATGAGGAGAATAGACAGAACGTAAATAATGATAGCGCCATGTCTCAAAAATTCTGACAGAAAGGGGATTAGGTGATAATAACAACAAAGATGAGGAGAGTAGTCATAACGTAAATAATGATAACGCGACGTCTCAGAAATTCAGAAGGGAGGGGATTAGGTGAAAATAACAACAAAGATGAGGAGAATAGAACGTAAATAATGATAGCGCCACGTCTCAAAAATTCAGACAGACGGGGATTAGGTGATAATAACAACAATGATGAGGAGAATAGTAACAACGTAAATAATGATAATGCCATGTCTCAGAAATTCAGACAGAAGGCAAATAGGTGATAATAAAAACAAAGATGAGGAGAATAGTCACAACGTAAATAATGATAACGCGACGTCTCAGAAATTCAGACAGAAGGCGATTAGGTGATAATAACAACAAAGATGAGGAGAATAGTCAGAACGTAAATAATGATAGCGCCACGTCTCAGAAATTCAGAAAGTGGAGTAGGTGATAATAACAACAAAGATGAGGAGAATAGACAGAACGTAAATAATGATAAATCCACGTCTCAGAAATTCAGACAGAAGGGGATTAGGTGAAAATAACAAGAAGGTGAGGAGAATAGGCAAATAGTATTTCACCCCAAGCAGAGCGGGAGTGCCACTAGCATGCAATGGGTTATAGAGAGTGGGAGCAAGTGTAAAAAGGCGTGGGAGAGGAAAGGATGAAGAAAAGGACGGGAAAATAGATCAAGGCATCTGGAAATGTTGATTTACATTGCATTTGAATATTTGGAGATTATAACTATCAGGGAAGCAAGTAAGAGGAAGGGAGTTCCACAGACGGGAAGTGTGAGACAAGCTCTTGGAGTAGAAGGGACGGCTACATTTAACCATTTTGACAATGAAAGGGTGTGACTGAGATGCCAACCTAGTAACACGTTTAAATCCATGCAGTTTGGAAACCATGAAAGTAGCTCGTCGGAGCAGTTACCTTGAAAGTATTTGTAGAAAAGACAGAGGGAAGAGACGGCACATATGCGAGGAAGCCACTGTAGGCTAGATGCCAGATCAGAGCCAACCACATTGTATATCTGTCTATGGGTTTTGTCAAGGACCTTAATACGAACAGTGGGATCTCCAGACCATATATGGCAGCAATATTTCATGCAAGGCCAAATGTTTGATTTATAGATTTGAAGGATGGATCGAGCGAGAAAAACTTTCTGGCGCGACACAGAAAACCAAATTTCCTTGAGGTGGATGAAGCTATTGATTTAATGTATTTGTTCCATCTCAGGTCAGCGGAAAGTGTGAAACAAAGCAGTCGCAGATAGGTACTCTCGTGGAGTTGAACATCAGACATTCTAATCGAGGGCAGGGAGAGTTCGTTGTGGTGGGTAAAAAAGATCAGTTTTGTTTTTGAAGCATTAAAGTTAAAGAAGTCGTACCAAAAATGGCATGGAATTCCTGCCCAAAAGATGGCATGAACGTCATATCAAAAAATGGTATGAAAGTCGTATCTTAAAACTGCATGAAAATCGTACTCAAAGATGAATCTAAAAATGGTATGAAATTCGTGCTCTAAAGATATGAAAGTCAAACCCCAAAATGGTATGGAAGTCGTACCCCAAAATGGCATGGACGTCATAACCAAAAATGTCATGGAAGTCATACCCAAAAATGGCATGGAAGTCGTACCCAAAAATGGCATGGAAGTCATACCGCAAAATGGCATGGAAGTCATACCCAAAATGGCGTGGAAGTCATACTCCCAAATGGCATGTATGTCGTACCCCAAAATGGGATGGAAGTCATACCGAAAAATGGTATGGAAGTCGTCCCCAAAATTGGCATCGAAGTCTTACCGAAAAATGACATGGATGTCGTACCCAAAAATGGCCTGGAAGTCATACCCAAAAATGGCATGGAAGTCATACACAAAAATGGCATGGAAGTCATATCCCAAAATGGCGTGAAAGTCATACCCAAAATGGCATGGAAGTCGTACCCAAAAATGGTATGGATGTCGTACCCCAAAATGGCATGGAAGTCATACCCAAAAGTAGCATGGAAGTCGTACCCAAAAATGGCATGGATGTCGTACCCCAAAACGGCATGGAAGTCATGCCCAAAAATGGCATGGAAGTCGTACCCAAAAATGGCATGGATGTCGTACCCCAAAATGGCATGGAATTCATACCCCAAAATGGCATGGAAGTCGTACCTAAAAATGGCATGGATGTCATACCCAAAAATGGCATGGATGTCATACCCAAAATGCATGGAATTCGTATCTAAAATAAATGTTACACAGAGCGACACCGAAAATATACGAAGGACTGAAATTCGATCAGTTTGCTTTGGTTTGGTTTGGTTTACGGCATATCACCTCAATGGGTCATTTAATACCGACAACTTTTTTTTCCTAGCTATGTTTTTATTTTGTCAAAAATCCATTTCTGGTAATATTTTTTTTCCTCAAAAATGTATAACTGGTAATGTATTTTAAAAAATGTATTGCTAGTAATAGTTTTTCTTCTTCAAAAATTTATTCCTGGCAATGTTTTTTACAAATTATTTCTGGCATTAAAACCTGATTTTACCCATTTATGAATGCTTTTTACCCCCGTTTCGAGGTTAACTATTTGGCCATAGCTGGGGCCCTAACAGGTGCTAACACTTCGGGTCAGGGTGGACCTGTGAACACCAGCAATTAAGAAGTGATCCTACGCTCCTCAAAGCATCCTGATCAGAGGTCTTTCTGTTGGACGTAGTTTGTCGTCTTACCCTGGACGCGGATGTTGTTTATCGTCTTACCCTGGACGCGGATGTATTTTATCGTCATACCCTGGACGCGGATGTAGTGTATCGTCATACCCGGCACAGCCGATTAGTTTTGGAAATAATGTAATCAAACAATACGTCATGATCACTTTAGTGCAAAGGTCGATATAACTACCGAGGAAGGTCCTGGGAAATATAAAACTTTGTATCAATTGATCCCAAGCAAGTATCTTGCACGAACAATAGGATCTACCTGAATATATATATATATATATATATATATATATATATATATATATATATACAGAGAGAGAGAGAGAGAGAGAGAAAGAGAGAGTGAGAGAGAGGATGCGGATTACTGAAAAATATTGAATTGGTTAGACGTTATTTTCTCCTTCTGCTGATGCTGCCACTGGAGGGTAAATTTAAAGTAAAAAAAAGAAAAAAGAATACCAATGCCAGATATAATGCGTTGTTCGTGATTCCATTATACTGTCGAAAAGATTTTATGGCTTCCTTATTTTCTGAAAAATATTTTGCCTCGAAACATTAAAGTGATTTTCAGCCTCGTTGCAAGGTTTCTTCAAACGTGTCGCTCGAACTCGCCAGTGGCAGTGCAGTAAGCCTTTGTTCAACCTCAGTTGCCATCTCTCCTTTCCATCGATTCATAAAAATACATTTGATTCTTAAATGTACTCACACGCACGCACGCGCACGCACACACACACACACACTCTCTCTCTCTCTCTCTCTCTCTCTCTCTCTCTCTCTCTCTCTCTCTCTCTCTCTCTCGCTATCTATCAATGTATGTATTTATATATGTACGTGTAAATGTACACCTAGCTAAATCCGGACATACCAAAATGAAAAAAATACATTTCAACAGAGTTTCCATATATGACACTAAACTTCATAGAAGAGAAGCAATGATGTTGAAAAAATATTTCTTTGCTGTGCCAAATGAATTCTATTTACATTAGACTATATATATATATATATATATATATATATATATATATATATATATAAAAGCGAACGTAGAAGTCAACACTTAGAGGCGACAGCCTGTTTCATGCTATATGTAATCGTCAGGCCACGTGTTCTGTTATTTTTCTCGGTTATTTATATATATACCGGTCGGTGGTGCATTGTGGACAATCTATTATGGCGGTTATTTTACCGGAAGTCGTTGATTTATTTGGGTGAAATTATTTTGCTTGTTTTCCTTTATTTTTATTTTTTGTTTCTTATTTTATTTATTTATTTATAACCGCCATAATAGACTACACACAATGCACCACTGACCCGTATATATATATAAATAGCCGAGAAAAATAACAGCAGACGTGGCCTGACGTTTGCATATAGCTTGAAACAGACTGTCGCCTCTAAGTGTTGACTTCTATGTTCACTTTTATATTTACACACGCTCTATCTCTGATATTGAGCACTTTATCCCATAAATATAGCACACCTTAAGACTATAGTTCTTCTCAGACAGAAATCGAACTTGTGTCCTATACTGAAGCGTCAACTGATCTGACGTGCTATACCATTCAGCTACAGAGTAGCGTCTAGTCCAAATTACCGTTTATAAACTTACCTGTAGCTGAGTGGTATAGTCCGCCAGATCACTTGACCGATTTCGTATGGGACGCAAGTTTGATTCCTGTCGAAGAACGTATATTTTCTACGAAGTTTCTCGAACATTCAAAGTTGTAAAATGGTATTTAAAATAAAACAGAGCATTTACTTAAATAAATTGTATGTATTCAAATAATATATAAACAGAAAATATATTAAATAATTGTCGGACTTAATCAATTTCATAATATGTTGTCGATGTTCACGCTAAGATATGTTTCGTGAGCAGATGTGATTGTTCAGGAAAGATAGTCGAAGATTTATTGTTTATAGACAGTAATTTGAACTTTGATAACAAGACGCTTCTCTGTAGCTGAGTGGTATAGCAAACCAGATCAAGTGACGGTTCTTTATAAGACACAGGTTCAATTCAACGATTTAGGAGAACGCATATTTTCTACGAAATTTCTCGAACATTCAGAACGATTAATGTGATTAATACTGTTTATTTAAAAAAAAACAGAGCATTTACATAAATAATTTGTATCTATTAAAATATCGTATAAACACAAAATATATCAAATAATTGTCGGCCAAGCAAAGACTAAATAGTATTTTTAAATAAATAAAAACAAGGCATCTACTCAAATATGGCCATTCACTAAAAATAACGTTTAAATAATAATAATAATAATAATAATAATAATAATAATATATATATATATATATATATATATATATATATATATATATATATATATATATATATATATATATAAGTGAACAATGAAGTCAAAACTTAGATGCCACCGGCTGTTTCATGCTAGACACAATCTTCAGGCCATGAGTATTCTTTTTTTTCTCGGCTATTTATATATACGGGTCAGTGGTGCATTGTGGGTAGTCTATTTTGGCGGTTATTTTGCCGGAAGCTGCTTATTTGTTTATTCATTTATTTGGGTTAGATTATTTTGCTTGTTCTAATTTTTACTTTTATTTCTTATCGTATATATTTAATTATTTATTTTTTACCTCAATCGGTGTTTTATTAACGCAGTAAAAATATGTTTATATCGATTATTTATTTGGGTGTTGATTGCTGTAGTTTATTCTAACTCTCATTTTGGCCGGAACAGATTTTAATTTGTTTATTACTTTACTTGTTTTTTTCTAACGGTTAATTTATCGGGATCGTTTTGTTAGTTTGTTTATTTATTTGGATTAATTTAGATTAATTTATGCTACTTGCTTTTTTATTATTTATTTATTATACTGTATATTTTTATTTACTCTTTTCGGTTTTCGATTTTTAAGTTACGTTGTATTTTTTTATCGTTATAATATCGTTATATATATATGTATATATTAGGTTGGTGCAAAATAATGTCGTTTTCTCACATAGTAACATATGTGAGAAAACGACATTATTTTGCACCAACCTTATATATATATATATATATATATAAAGTTGGAAATTCCATTCATAACGAAATAAATGCAGAAGCTTTCGGCTTTCGAAGCTCATAATTAGTGTTGGCTGAGACAATTGTTGAGTTTTTCCCTCCTTATCTGGAAATTACCATTCTTAGCCATTTTTTTAAAACCGTATACTTTCTATTGCCACAGCAGTCGTTATCAAGAATTGCATGTTTAGTCTGTCTGTGGAAATATGTTTTGGCTAATTTCTGGCTCCCCTTTTTCGCTGGGACTAAGTTTAGTTCACTGAAAGGTGGTTAAACTGAATTCCTGTTTATAATATATATATATATATATATATATATATATATATATGTGTGTGTGTGTGTGTGTGTGTGTGTGTAAGTATTCTTAAATAGTTGACGGCCAATCTTTGTCGGTATTGTTTAACAAAACATGTCAAAAATAATTATTGCTGCCTAAATAGACGTTTTATGACGGACTCTCCCGTCGAGTTCGGCGTATGATGTTCCGACGACAAAAAATTAATTATCTGCATGCCTATGACGGCCATGACTTTTGAGACCGGCTCGACAATTGCACAAAAGATCACAAACAGTACAGGAGAATGCATTGTATCCAAGTGCAGCTGGAACACTGTTAGATGTCTTATTTTGCTTTCTCGTTTCATGTAGTCGAATGATGGTTACTTCTCAGTGCAGCTATATCGATGTTGTACTTCTTTAGCTTCAATGCGACCAGAGGGTTTTTTTCTTTCTGGTGCTGAGTTGTTGTCCTGGAGAGTTCGTACATTCCAAGTACCAAGATGAAGTTGATATTGTTTCGTAAAGTTTTTTGCAGTCTCCGGATATGTGTAGAACTTATTAGATGTAGTTGTCAGAAAACCAACACAATGATTTGTTTCAAGTGGTGAAGGCTTGTGTCGGACCATCCACACCTTTGGGATCTGTCGATAAAAGAATTAACGGTGCAAAAGACTTGCCACGGAAACTCCGAACGACAGTCGTCATGTGTTATTATCGCGAAGTTTAACTTCTCCGGATTAGACTCAATACCAGCCAGTACACGCCTCTCGGCAGACACATGCAATATAATGATCGGGTTAAGCTGTCATGAGTTTTCCTTCCCATTTGAAGTCTTTTTTATCTTGAAACCAACACTAAAAGGATTGCTAACCAAAACTCAGAGAGACTCCTTTCACTTTCATCAAGGGCAGCTAGCCTGCGCCAGTTTTCAACCAGGTACTTTACCCAGCTCCGCGGGTTTTATATATATATATATGACACTGGATGTCGGAGTAAAGAGATCGTCATCAATGT
>OZ010599.1:35727324-35892324 GCA_963932145.1 Acanthosepion lycidas
ATACATGATCGCCTAATCGTGTATCAAGCATGGCACATAACTGATTAATATTCGCTTATATGCTAATACCCTTGGGAAAGGTATGAATCTTCTTCTTCTCCCCCAGCTATGGTTACATAGCAGGACAGACCGGGTTCAATACAGCCATGGATCTCAACTGGTCTACCGCAAAAAGATACCTACTGTGGGAAGAAAAATCTGACTCGTCAGTCATGTATCGAAAGATAAATGATCACCGAAACGTGTATCAAGCATGGCACATAACTGATTAATATTCGCTTACGTGCTAATACCCTTGAGATAAGGATGAATCCTCTTCTTCTCTCGATAAATCAGGAAGACAGTAGAGAGCCAGTGACATTGCATTTAAATTTTTGCAGATTCAATTTGCTTGGAAAGCATGGAGTCGGGAGGATGTTCCACAAGCGAGAGGTGCGAGATAAGGAACTATTATCATAGAAGTTACGGCTTCATCTAGCTCGCTCAACTGTAAATTGATGCGATCTCGCTACCAGTCTAGTGTTGCGCTTAAATCCATACAGTCTAGGCGCCATAGAGAAGAAACCATCCGAACAATTACAATGAAAATGTTTATAAAAAAGGCACAGAGAGGTAATCTTACGGCAGTGGGAAAATGAGTGAAGAAGAGATGCGAGATCAAGACAAATTATATTGCTGATTTTTTCACGGAGCTCCAGGAAAATAGCAGGAGCAGCCGACAGTAATATGACAGCAATATTCTAAGCATGGACGAATGAAAGAAGTTACTTGCATCTTTTGGATTTCGGAGACGTAAATTAACTACGTTGCGAGTTTGAAGATTTACCATATATATATATATATATATATATATATATATATATATATATATATATATATATATACTTACATATATATATATATATATATATATATATATATATATATATATATATATACATACTTACATATATATATACATATATATATATATATGTATATATATATATACATATATACTTATATATATATATACATACTTACATATATATATACATACTTATATATATATATATATATATACATACTTACATATATATATACATACTTACATATATATATATATATACATATATATATACATACATACTTATATATATATAGATACTTATATATATATAGACACTTATATATATATATACATATATATATACATACTTACATATATATATATATATATATTACATCTATATATATATATATACATACTTATATATATATATATATACATAATTATATATATATATACATACTTACATATATATATATATATACATACTTATATATATATATATATATATACATACTCACATATATATATATACATACTTACATATATATATATATATATATACATACTTACATATATATATATATATAAATATACATACGTATATATATATATATACATATATATATATATATATATATATATATATATATATATATATATATATATATATATACACTCGTGTAATGCGCGATTTCGCTTATCGCGCGACCTACAAAATTTCACTTATAAAAAGGATTTTATCAAGTATCTCGTGTATCAGGCGAGTTTCTTTTAGAGAGACCAAATTACAATAGACTAACCTCTTTTCCTCTATCTCTTTATCCCATCTTCTAGTTAAATAAGTTAAAAAAAGTAAACGAGAATGATAAAAGTATCATCAATAACGCTATATTCGTTGCGTAACGCGTACAGCCATAAACAACCAAACGAGAAACAGCTAAACATCTTATCAGCGTAAACAAAGTAAAGACGCACATTTGCTGTTTCTATTTTATAATACGATACTAATATGTAAATGTTATATACCTTATTATTGGATACAGTTTAGCAAAACACCCGTTTTATTAAAATCGAATTTATTTCAAATGCAGCTGTACTTTCTGACTACAGTAAATGGATATATAGTTTGGTCATCGGCGTAACCAGGGCCAGCAGTATATACGTTAATTTTACATCTCTTGTAGGATGTGACCTCCTTAAAATTAGCTTCAAAACTAGCTTTTCAAACGTCGCATGATACGGGAGTATATACGGCAGTTCTAATCTGACAGAGATAGGGTCTTGTGTATGACCTGAAACTACACCCGACAATGAGGTCTCGACTAGGGGACAGAAATTGGGTACCCCGAACTATTGTTACCTATGGATGATTGGCTGGTCAACTTTAACGCTTCAAAAACAAAACTGCTCTCTATTAATCACCACAGAGATCCTTCCCTGCCTTCTATTAGAATGTCTGACGCTCAACTTCTCGAGAACAACTCTCTTCGGCTGCCCGGTCTCACGTTGACTGCTGACCTGAGATAGAACAAATACATTGAGTCAATTGCTTCGTCCACCGCAAGGAACGTTGGCTCACTGTGCCGCGCCAGGAACTTTTTCTCCCCGGAATCGATCCTTCAGATCTACAAATCAACAATTCGCCCTTCCATGGAGTATTGCTGGCATATATGGCCCGGAGCCCCTTCTGTTTGCCTCGGGGTTCTTGATAAGCTCCAGATGCGGATATGCAATATAAATGGCCCTGTTCTGGCATCTCGTCTACAGTCGCTCTCTCACAGACGCGCTGTCGCCTCTCTCTGTCTTTTTTACAAATACTTACATGGCAATTGCATTCGCTGGTTCCCAGACTTCATGAATTCAAGCGCCCTACGAGGCTGGCATCCCGCTATCCTCCCTTCACTGTCGAAACTCCTAAATGTAGCCGTCTCTTCTACTCCAATAGCTTCATGTCTCGCACCTCTCGCCTGTGGAACTCCCTTCCCTATTCAAGTTTCCCTGAGAGCTATAATCTCCAGATATTCAAATGTAATGTCAATCGACATCTCCAGTTGCCTTGATCTATCCACTACCCTTCTCCTCATCCTTTCTTCTATCACTCCTATTTGATCTTGCTCCAAATTTTCTGTAACCCCTTGCGTCCTAGTAGCTTCTCGTCTTGCTTGGGGTGAAACGCTTAAAAAAAATCTACCACCTGTTTGCCTCCCTACCAGGGTTACAGCATTTAGCTGTTTTTTGTTTTGTTTTTTTGCTTTTTTTGTTTCAGCTTTTTTTTTTTTTACATGTCTGTGTGTGTGTGTGTCGGCATTAATATGTGTGTGCGTGTGTGTAACTAATATTGACGGCGGGTCAAGGATGAAAAAGAAAGAAAAAAGTAGGAAAGAGGAAAAGGAAATAATTTTTTTTCTTTCGACGAATGATTAACATGAATGAAAATGGGGGTAAGTGTAAGCAGAATGTGAGGCTTGAGCGCGTTTCTCTCTCTCGCGCTCGCTCGCTTTGTGTGTGTGTGTGCCTGTGTGTATATGTCTCGGGGGCGGGAATCAAATCTGTAGTTAACACTTGAAGCCAAGCACGCCGCCATATTGCTGATCAAATAGAAAGTGTGGCTGTGTTTACTTCTTTTTTTATGGAAGAGAGCACATTGCTGGTGAACCGGAAGTCATCCTGGATTGAACAATAAATTGCCAAGAAGAGTCGTATGATGCGTAGTTTAGAAGATGGAAAACAAATTGTCGCTAGCGGAACGTACACAAGTCGATACCCGATCAGTATCGACTGGGTTACTGTGGAGAGGGGGTATGATGTTGAAAGACCCGAATTCTCTAATGAACCTCGACGAGTAACATTGCTCATGATGTGTACTAAAGCATCCAATAGATATATTTTACGAAATAACTCCAAGGATTGCAAAGGACAAAAACGCTAGTCGATTCAATTTTGATAATGACAAGCTGAAGACTTTATCTAGTCGGTCTGAAAATCTTTCTGTCCAGATATAATAGTGTTGTTTTTCATTTGAATTGATATCTTTCATACCAGATGTGGTATACTTGCTATTCTTTTGAATTGGTACCTTTCATACCAGATGTGATAGTTTTGCTTTTCTTTTCAATTGATATCTTTCATACCAAATGTGATCAATTTATTTGTCGTTTGAGCTGGTAACTTTCATACCAGATGTGGTATACTTGCTTTTCTTTTGAATTCGTGCCTTTCATACTAGATGTGGTAGTTTCGTTTTTCTTTTGAAGTAATATCTTTCATACCAGATGTGATAGTTTAGTTGTTCTTTTGAAGTGATATCTTTTATACCAGATGTGATAGTTTCGTTTGTCTTTTGAAGTGATCATCTTCATACCAGATGTGATAGCTTCGTTTTTCTTTTGAAGTAATATATTTCAGACTAGATGTGATAGTTTAGTTTTTCTTTTGAAGTGATATATTTCATACCAGATGTGATAGTTTCGTTTGTCTTTTGAAGTGATCATTTTCACACTAGATGTGATAGTTTTGTTTTTCTTTTGAAGTGATATCTTTCATATCAGACGGGATAGTTTAGTTTTTCTGTTGAAGTGATATCTTTCATACCAGATGTGATAGTTTCGTTTGTCTTTTGAAGTGATCATTTTCATACCAGATGTGATAGCTTCGTTTTTCTTTTGAAGTGATATCTTTCATACCAGATGTGATAGTTTCGTTTGTCTTTTAAAGTGATCATTTTCATACCAGATGTGATAGCTTCGTTTTTCTTTTGAAGTGATATCTTTCATACCAGATGTGAAGAATTTGTTTTTCGTTTGAGCTGGCAGGTTTCATACCAGATATGATATCTTTGTCTTTCTTTTGTATTGGTGTTTTTCATGACAAATCTGGTGTATTTGTTTTTTGTTTGAGTTGGTATCTCTTTCATAGCAGCTCCTGCAGCGAGCTACATATTAGAGTCAAGATCATCAAACTCCAGAAGTGTTACTATTGGGTAGTGTTTTAGCGGCCAACGGGAAATGCAACACGGTTATCCTAAGGTGAACTGGAATAGTGGAAGATGTCTTCCAAAAGCTAAGCAAGGAATTAAGAAAAATAAAGATTTCATGGAAAACAGAGAAAAAATTGATAAACTGCTATGTAATATCGATCTTTCTATATGGTAGCTAATTATGGGCAAAGTCCTCATAGATGAAGTGGAGACTTGTGGCAAGTGAGATGTTGCTCTACAGAAGGATGCTGAGGATATCATGGACGTAATTAGCATGGAACGAAGAAGTTTTAGAGAAAACAGAAACAAAAATGACAGTTACACTCAGAATCCCAAAGAGAACGGCGTCCTAAGACGTTAAACTGAATCCGCGTCCTGGGTAAGACGATAAACTACGTCCAACAGCAAGGCCTCTGATCAGGAGGTTTTGAAGAGCGTGGAACCACCTCTTAATTGCTGATGCTCCTATGTCCACCCTGATCCGTGGCGGTAGCACCTGTTAGGGTCCCAGCTATGGGCAAATAGTGAACCTCAAACTGGGGATAAAACGCTATGGAAGCGTAAAAATAGATTTTAATATAAGCAGTAACAATAACAAAAATATTACGAGCAATACATTTCTGAAGGAAAAAATATTACCGGTAATGCATTTTTGAGGAAAAGGGTATTACCAGCAATAGATTTTTGGAAAAATATTACGAGCAATAAAAATCTTTTCGGCATTAAATAACCCATTGAAGTTGATATGCCGTAAAACAAAACAAAGCAAATCAAACCAAACAAAAGAGAAAGTTGAAATTTCTTAGACGCAACATCATCACCACCATCATCATTCGTCGACCTCACTGTGGTTGGTCGGACCTCCATTAAGAATCACGTTCTATTTTGTTCGGTCCTTTATTGGTGTTCCCAGATTCCCAATGTCCAACCCTGTGTCCCGAACCATAGTGTCTGGGAAAGTCAACTTTCGTGAAAAGACACCTCCAGAAGGATGCCGCAGGAGTAAGCATAAGATGACCTCCCCGAGCACTTAGTGGCAGTGGCCAGCAAACTGCAATCGCTTTTGTTTGAGCTTAAGAGAGATAGGTTTCATTTCTCCATGAATTGTGTTAAGCGTTGCATGGGATCTCCAACCAATGTTCTGAATTTTTCGAAGTAGATTTGTATGTGTTCCATCCAGTCGTCTTTCAAGACGACTTGATAATGTCCAAGTTTCTGATCCATACACTAGGACTGGTTTAATCAATGTTTGAAAGGTTTGGACTTTTAAGGGGGATGGGAGGGTTTTTTTTAACTTAAGAGAGATTTGTCTCAGTTTTCCATGAATTGTGTTAAGCGTTGCATGGGATCTCCAACCAATGTTCTGAATTTTTCGAAGTAGATTTCTATATGTTCCATTCAGTCGTCTCTCAAGAAGGCACAGATAATATCCAAATTTATGATCCATACAGTAGGACTGGTTCAATCAATGTTCGATAGGTTTAGACTTTTAAGGGGGATGGAAGGTTCAAGCGCCAATTCTTGCGAAGTTTGTTACACGCATCACATGCAAAAGCTTTGCGGATGTTGAAGTGTTTTGGGGAATCTATTATGTGAGATCCAATATATCTGAAGTCTTCAACGTTTTTGATAGATGTATTAGGTTGGTGAAAAAATAAATTCGTTTTCTAACATATGTTACTATATGAGAAAACGAAATTATTTTTGCACCAACCTAATATTATTGAGTGACTTTAACTCGGATGGTTCAGGGGAGGTTGTGATACATTCTGTGTTACTAACATTGCAATAGTGTCCTACCTGGTTTCGCTGCTTGCTCGAGTGATTGCAGATAGGATTCTGCACCTTTGACACATTGAGAAATTAATGCAGTATCAACGGAAAATTCAGCGTCAGTCTGGTATTGTGGAGACATAATGAGGAAAGATGCTTCGGAGAATTTAACACTTACAGTTATCACTTACTAACACTTAAAAGAGCGAGCAACTTAAATAATGAGATTGTGTCAGTGGATAACATGAGAAGAAAATACTAAAACACCATTAAATATTGCTAAGAGCTAGAAAGGAGAGGAACATGTGGAGAACCATGATTGCCCATGCTCGGAAGGGACACGGCATACCAAAGAAGAAGACTTTTCACAAGAGACATGGCAGTCTTTACCGATCTCTAAATGAAAAATAAATATTAATTCCTATATTATTATATTTTTATTATATTATATATAATTTATATTATATTATTTTTTTTTCTTTTAACATACAACGTGTGTTATCACGTGCGATACTCTGTCTTCATCAGCCGCCGACTAGGGGTGATATCACGGTTTCCGTGGCTATGGCGGGACTGCCACCTCTGGCGCCACCAACAGCGTTTGCCACCAGTCAGGGTATGAGGATAAGCTAATTGATCGTTCCTTTAAGTTAATTCTATCTATATTATATTATATTATATTATATTATATTATATACAGTTCACAGACGAGCGAGATTTAAGAAAAGAAAAAAAAAACAGTGTTTGATAATGTTAAATAATATTTCGATAGACTATGTCTTCAAGTTATATTTAAACATAATGTATATAAATATACAAAAAAAAAAAAATTATTGAAAGACTTTGTACAAATGTTGCTTGCCTTGTAATGAAAAAATGGCTGTCCTGGTAATGAATGCGTCAAAAAAGGAATGTATGAATGCATGCAACAGAAACGTGCTTAAAATCATGTCGATCTTGTTCACCTTGAGATTTTCCGTGAATTGATTAGTTACAAAGAGGAAATAATCAAACAGCTTGGTATAAATCTTATGGAACTCTCCTGTCATTCTGTTTATTCCCCGCGGCGAGAAGTTAATAATTTGCTGACGTAACCATCCTCATGCGTTTTAAGGATCAACAGGTCTCACGGTGTTTGACAATGTTAAACAATATTGCAACAACATGTCTTCTTACTAACGACTGTAATTTCGACAAACTTCTTAAGGTGCGCATTCTACCGACATGAAAGTAAGGTCCTGGTATATTTCTTGTGGGGTTTTATGTAAACTCCCATAGTTAATAATACTTTTTAAAAACTATTGGGACAGGTAGCCTAGCCGCTTAAGCCCCCTTCTGCAAGTACGGTTCTGGTATTGTTGTAGAGGGGTATTTTGTGTGCACACGAGGTTTTTAGTTATTTAAAAATATAGAGGAGGGGGAGTAGCCCCAAATCCCGACTCCAGAATGGCCGTAAAATGAATTTTCAATCTAGTTTCATTTCATAGTTACCGAATTTTTCCACCTATCAAAATTACCGAATTTTACGTTACAGAATCTTCTGTTACCGACTTTTTCCTAAATTCGATAGTGTTTTTGCTGGCGACTTTTCCAACGACTGTTTTTAAAATCTCACCAGCCGCGCAGGCGTTCTTTTATTTAAAGATTCTTGAACCTCATGTCGTTTCCAGACGATAAACAACTCTCCGTCAGCATAAAGCCTCTGTGTTTACTCAAAATACCTAGTTTTACTGGTAGACTTAACGAATGAAAATGTGGTCCCATAAAAATGTTGAATTCGTTTAAAAAGAAAAAACGCAAGGAAAAGATGAAATCGTTTCTATATTCTAGAAATAGGAGGTCGGTAAAAATTTACAGAATTTATTTGTATTGTAAATATAACATCTATTTATGTTTATAATATGTATAATTACCTAGTGGGATAAAATATACATCTAGTACAAAGAAGTGGAGACGTGTAGAAAATTACTTTAGGGAAAAATTCTTTAATTTAAATTCCCTTAGGAAAAAAAGCAGTCAGCTTTCAGATCAATCTGTGGAAGGTTGAGTGGATTGAATATTCTACCCTGTCAACTTGTCCGTAAAGAAAAGGGGAAAGGGTAAGAGGAAAATAAGGTATTAGGTTGGTGCAAAAATAATGACGTAACAATGTCGTTTTTTGACGTATTTTTTAACGTCAAAAACCGACATTATTACGTCATTATTTTTGCACCAACCTAATAAAACGAAAATGTTTATATTCCCGAAATCGTTAAGATGTTTTATTACTACTGTTTTCTTTTCTATGTTTTTTTTTTGTCTTTTTATGAAGCTAGTTTTTCATTCAAAAGGGAATATAATAGACACAAAAAAAAATCACTGAATGATTCCTCTTACTACTCCCACTCAGATTTTTACTGCAACTCAGACTGACTAGTTGTTACGTTGATCCCAAGAAAAACTAAAACGACTACCCTCAACAACTGACCCATTACATCTGAAACGTTTTCTGTTTGAAATCCTTTAGTGAAATCCTTATAGTCAACTAGCAGTATGGCCCGGCGTTGCCCATGCTTGATTCAAAAATCGTACGACTCGCTATCACTTGACTTAAAATATTTTTGCCCTTCCTTGCCTTTAAAGGATTGCCCTTTGCCGTGCTGATGTTGCTACATGCCTTACTTCTTGCCTATCTCACACTGCGAATTTTTTCTAAGCTCTATACTAAACATTAAATCTGTTACGAAAAAAGAACTAAACAAAATGAACACAAAACGATCAGCTTTAAAAAAAACGACTCGTAACTGGAAAAACCGAATGAAAAAAAGAATGTTAACAACAAATACTTTTTCACACCCAAGCACGCGAATGAGCCAATTGAAGTAAAGTGTCATGCAGATTTAAATTTTTCCCACTTGTGACGAATGCAGCTATCGATTTTTTGTCGAACTGAACCCTTTATTTCGCTAACTGGGGTAGACTGTTCTTGTAGTTCTAGTGTTTAATGGGTGTCAGTTATCTGTTAATTTACCTCTGAAAGTTCTCCACTGCCTTAACCGGGTATTGAACTCACACTCTTTGGGTCCTGTCACTGGATCTAACTAATGCTTTTATCCACTGTGCGATGTGTCCTTGAGGAATTGCGTAAGAATTTCTGGGTATTATAAACCTAATGTCTTCAGCAACCATTAAAATAATAAGTATGATGATAAAGATGAGGACAATAGTCCGAATAATGTAAAAAATGTACATAATACCTCATCTCGGAAATATAGACAGACACTGGAGAATCTGTACGGACCAGATACACCGACAATATGGTGATAAATATGGCAACAAAGATGAGGACAATAGTTCGAATAATGTAAATAATGTACATAATACCTCATCTCAGAAATATGGACAGATAGTCAATTTACTGAGTCAATCCTTTCACCGTCTTTTTTTTTCACTGTATAAGTAAGTCCGTCTAAATCTCCACACTTCGTCAAACCCCCATTTTTATCTCAGGTCAAGTCTTCTTCATTCCAATTAAAGGCCGAAGCTACAAAGCTGGCATGTCTTTTTTTTTTCTTAATCTCTGAGCTGGTTGGTGTGATGATTTACGAAAAACCTTTCATAAGAACAGTTTGATGATTAAGCACGCTGTCATGATGATTGCCTTACAAGCTGTGATTATCTCACTGGTAACAGAATAGCCACATAGGTGAGTGTACACATGCACAGTAAGGTCCCCTCTGATTAATTGCCAATTTATATCAAAGCAGTACAATCTGCTTGTGGAAGGTTGACGGGGTGAAAATTCGATCTTGTATAAATATCCAACTCGTCAGAAAAAGGGAAAGAAAAAATGGAATGTACATTAAGATAAATACATTATATATATATATATATATATATATATATATATATATATATATATATATATATATATATATATATATATATTCCAGAAATTAAAGCATTTTACAAAAACCGTTTCTTTTTATTCCCGGTTCTTCTCATGAGGACAGTTTTTCATGCAACAGGCATTAGATTGCTTTGGCTTGTTTTGATTTACGTTATATCAACCCCAATGGGTTATTTAATGCCGACAACATTTTTAGGATAGATTAGTATGAATAGAATATGAATTCTTTGGTTTAGATTGGTTTATTTTGTTTTACGGCATATCAACCTCAATGGGTTATTTAATGCCGACAATATTTTTAGAATATATTCGTATGAATAGAATATGTATTCTTCGGTTTAGATTGGTTTATTTTGTGTTACGGCATATCAACACCTCAATGGGTTATTTAATGCCGACAACATTTTTAGAATAGATTAGTATGAATAGAATATGAATTCTTTGGTTTAGTTTGGTTTATTTTGTTTTACGGTATATCAACCTCAGTGGGTTATTTAATGCCGACAAGATTTTTAGAATATATTCGTATGAATAGAATATGTATTCTTCGGTTTATTGGTTTATTTTGTGTTACGGCATATCAACATCTCAATGGGTTATTTAATGCCGACAACATTTTTAGAATAGATTAGTATGAATAGAATATGTATTCTTTGGTTTGGTTTGGTTTATTTTGTTTTACGGCATATACCTTGGGAAAGATTACAAACTTCTTCTCAACCAGCTATGGGTAAATAGCAGGAGAGACTTTGGGTGCCAACTAGTCTACCGTAGAAAGAAATGGCAACCTACTGCGGGGAAAAAATCTGCCCCGTCAGTCATGTATCGAAAGATACATGATCGCCTAAGTGTCTATCACGCTTGGCACATAACTGACTTATATAGTTTTGTATTTGATCATATACGATCTTCATTTTGGAATGCATACGATGGTCTTTTTGTTAATATATGAATACCATAAGAAATAAAGGGCTTTTACGTGCCGTGTCCCTTCAAGAGGTAGAAGATCATGGCTCTCAGCAACTTCCTATCCTTTCTTGATTTTTGGAATACATACGATGTTCTTTTTGGTAAGATAGTCTTTCGTACCACAGAAAATAGACGAGACACTGGACAATTCCTGTTTGGCCCCTCTTAGTACTTCAACTCAGACTTTTAATGGAACTTAGACAGGTTACATGAGACATTGTTCACGACAAAAAAAAAATTAAAATTATTAACCACGACACTTGACAGTTGGATCATTCCTAAAACATCTGAAGTGTTTTCTGTTTCAAATCAGATGGAATTGCTAGATGTAACCGTACGTTCTATGCTAACAGTTTCTTCTCTCGCACTTCTCGCTTGTGGAACTCTCTTCCGGCTTCTTGATTCCAAGAAAAGAAATTAAATGCAATGTCAACAAAATTTTATTTTTCTTATCGTGAACTTTTCATCATCTTTTCTTTTTATGATCAGATTTTTTTTGAACGCAAAAATCAGGGGTGCATTATACACAGGTAATTTTTTTTTTTTTTTTTTTTTGAAGAAGTTAAAAATAAAGCATTTTCGGTGACCGGTTGTACTATACACGGGTTATTTATCAGGAGGGGTTAAAATTCATGTAAAAAAACTCATGGGTCGCACTATGCAAGAAGTCGTCTTATATACGAGTATATACATTATGTGTGGCAAAGAGATTTATTTATAATTTTTTTTTACAGTGTATTTTTCTTCTACTTAGCTCCCTCTTTCGAAGCTGAGTGGACGTGTTACCGAAATTGTTAAGAGTCCTAAGACAAACATGTCCTTTCTCATCTATTTCTCCCTCTTGTCCTAAGATGTAGCCGAATGCAGATGAAGGCGTCTCCATTGGGAAACATCTCTTTTCCCGAGTTAACTGACACCTGAATTTTTGTATTTTATACAGTGATAAATGTATTTTTCATCTACCTTGCTCCTTTTTTTGTAGCTGACTGGACATGTTACCGAAACTTTTAATAAGACTGCTAACTCTTTATTTTCCAATATTTCTCTATATTTTTGTATTTAAAGATTTTGAGATTTTTATATCATGGGGTGTTTTTGTAGGTCCCCCCTGTGAATATGTAGTATTGTGGTATATGTAAGATTGAATGGTGACGGACGAGTTCTTTTAGTAAACAGGTAAATTGTATCAGATGACTGGGTCGTGATTGTGATTAACTAGGACTAGAATAGTTAGCGAAGGCAAGCCTTTTCCGCACTTCCCTTTCGGCTATATGCCATTATTATTGCATTTTATACAGTAAAAATGTATTTTTCTTCTACTTTGCTTTCTCTTTTGAAGCTGACTGGACATGTTACCGAAACTTTTAATAAGATTCCTAACTCTTTATTTTCTATCGTTACTTCTTCAAGGAGAATTACTTGTAGGCAACATATAGTCATTTTTTTTTTTTGTAATTTGACTCAAACGATTGCCACCGCGAGATTATACCAGAAACAAGTAAAAATTCGTTATCGTTTCTTTCTTTGTTCGATGAGTTTCTTTTTAAATGCTAATAGTTGCTATTGTAGTTTTTTCTATCTTCCTTTTCCTCAAACAGTCGGACGTGGGTTGACTACAACGAAATTTACTACTAAATCATTATTATCTCTCCTCAAAAAATCTTACAATTCATGAATATTTTCAGGCTTTAAATAACCTGGATATTAAGCCGTAGAAATTAATCAACAAATGTTGTGTTTACTTTTGTGTTTACTATGACGTCTGCGTGACAGGTGAAAATAAATGGACAATGTATCGAGTAGTCAGGGAGTTAATGACAGTCCACGTGCAGTCACAGTAGCAACCGGATGCAACAGTCCGAGTCAAAGTCATTAAGAAGTCTATCTGCGTCTAGTTTATTACCTGTCGTACGAAAAAAAAAAAAAAAAAGAAAGAAAAATACTTATTATAAAAAGAGCTGAGCATTTTCTGGAAAAGAAACATTTTGGATTTACATTTTATTTAAATCTTTCTCCTTCTAGACGATTTGAATATATTTACAAGGCAAAATTTTAACTCTTCAAAGAGTCATCAAAAGTCATTAAGAAGAAAATTTTAACTCTTTCGATTTTCAATGGACTGATCGAATAGCTAGATGCTTAAAAAGACATTTTGTTTTGTTTAATTTTTTTTCCTGTCAGGATTTTAAATTAAGGAATTTTTTCCAAAGTAATTTTCAAGATGTCTCCATTTTGTGCTTTATTTGGATATTGTACCACCAAGAAGTTGTACATATTATAAGCTGAAATATATGTTATAGAATTACAATATAAACATAAATATATTCTTGAGGTTTTACTGACAACCGTTGGTTAATACACGTTTTATTGTGAAGACATTGACTAGCTGAATAAATATGACATCTTGTATATGTACGCATGTGACAGCCTGTTTGAATGTAAATCTTTAAGGTACACCTGATATTTCTTTAAGTAAACATCTCTCTGCCTATAGTCATTCTGTCTGTCTGTCTGTCGCTCTCTCTCTCTCTTAAACACAGACTATATATATATATATATATATATTAAGACATGTCTCATTAAATAATTTAGTCAAGTTTTATCTGCTTATTTTAATAGGTAATTATGGACAAGTTTCTTAATATCCTAATTTAATGAGATATGTTTTCATGAAGACATGCTACCAAATATAGGACACACACACATATATATATATATATATATATATATAGGACATATATATAGGACATATATATATATATATATATATATATATATATATATATATATATATATATATATAGGACATATATATAGGATATATATATAGGACATATATATATATATATATATATATATATATTGTGTCCAAAAATATACTTACCTTTTGACTTGGTCATCAACCTTAGTATTTAGAAAGATTTAATTTCATTTAATTCAAACCGTTAATCTTAGTGAATGAATAAACATTAATTTTTAAAAATTTTAATCATTAATCTTGTTTGCAAGTCAATGAACACTGCATCTACTGTCGTTTAAAAATGAATACATTCTCAGGATACCCTTGATATATATATATAATGAAACATATATATATATATATATATATATATATATATATATATATATATATATATAGGACATATATATATATATATATATATATATATATATATATATATATATATATATTGCGTATATTTGGCAGCATATATATATATATGTCCTATATATATATATATATATATATATATATATGTATGTATATATATATATATATATATATATATATATATATATATATACATACATATGTCCTATATATATATATATATATATATATATACATACATATGTCCTATATATATATATATATATATATATATATATACATATGTCCTATATATATATACATATAATGTCCTATATATATATATATGCCCTATATATATATATATATATATATATATATATATATATGTGCTATATATATATATATATATATGTCCAATATATATATATATATATATATATATATATATAGGGCATATATATATATATATATATATACGTTCTATATATATATGTATGTGTGTGTCCTATATATATATCTCTATATATATATATATCTATATATGTCCTATATATATTTTTTTTTTTGCCATAAAAAAAAAAATTACTTAAATAATATTTAAATATAAAATTTTTAATAATCGTAATATAAATATACTTGATATAAAAAAATAATTCTACTTATTGTACGTAATTCAAATATTGGGTGGGTACAGAGATAGTGGCACAGTGATGTCGTTTTTTGACGTATTTTTTAACGTCAAAGAGCGGCGTTATTGCGTCATTGTTTCTGTCCCAGCCTAATACATTTACTTCTATTAAATAAAATATAGTTTATAAAAACTAATAATGAAAATATTTTAAAGTTGTAATTAAAATTGTAGTTAATTAAAATGAATTCTCACCTAAACTTCTTTTAAATTATAATTAAATAAATAACTAAATGTTACTAAATCAGAGAAATGAATTAGATATTTTTGCCATAAAATTAAAATCGTAATATAATTGTAAAATAATTTTACTTACTGTAAGTAATCCTAATTCTTAAATACATTCACTTCTATTAAATGAAATTATAGTCTATAAAAACTAATAATGAAAATATTTTAAAGTTGTAATTAAAATTGTAGTTCATTAAAATGAATTCTAACCTAAACTTCTTTTTAAATTGTAATTAAATAAATAAGTAAAGTTTACTAAATCAGAGAAATGGAAATTTTACTTAAATAATATTCAAATATAAAATCTTTAAAAAATAGTAATATACTTGATGTGATAATAATTCTACAAACTGTAAGGGATTCTAATTACATTTAATTGTTCTTGAAAGAAATATAGTATATTAAAAATTAAAAGTAAAAATATTTCTAATCGTAGTTAAATAAAAAGTATTCTGACGTAGACACCTCCCAAAAATCTTTAAATATACGAACGAAAAAAATGCCGTAAGAATTTTAGCCGTTAACACAAAAAAAAAAAAAAAATCCAGACGACACGCTTTTAACGGATGTTAGATTTCATTGAAAAATACATCCCTACCCACTACCAAAACGTAACAATAACTGATACATTAAAATATATACATATTGAACACCCAGACACTCCTAGTCTATCAAAATAGATTTATCTGTAACCTTGGAAACATGAATTTTGTTTTAGCTGTGTATTTAAAACCCAGTAATTTTTAAAGTTACTCCAAAATTCGCTTGAGGATGAAATGGAAGTAATGTCTTTAATTTAATTACAAAATTAAATTCGGGGCTTTTAGCTTCCATTTTTGAAACATGGTTGGAACTGTGTAGCGAAAAACCATATTTTAAGTCTATTAATTTACAATATATATATATATATATATATATATATATATGACATATATATATATATATATATATATATATATATATATATATATATATATATATATATATATCAGTTACATTGAAGACGACGGACAAGGTACTGCGATTAAGTTTCTTATTCAATTATTCTTATTATTCTTGCATTCGTTTAAGTTCGTTTTTTTTTATCTTGACAGAAAGTGAGTTAAAAACGGTTCCAATGTTCTATGTCCGAACGCTTTTGGCTACTTTATTCTATATTAAAATTACCAGCAATACATATGACCCTCGACAAAAACCCTCTTTACAAAAATACGCCAACGAAACATGATCTCCCACAAGCTGCGTCCTTGCAAATACTACACATTTTATTTATACCGAACCTATTCCAACAAACTTGTCGATATTAAATAAACCATTGAGGTTGACATGGCGTAAAACGAAAACCAAACCAAACCAAAGCGAACCTACTTATATCTACATTAGCATGCCGCCACACTCCAAGCCCACAACTCTCAAGGTTTTTTTGCTCCTCACTTTAAAACGACACGTGACAAGGATACCTCGCGCCACAATTATGAACTTATTTGCGCTGACTAGCTTTCACACTGGAACCTACGCAGCTAAAGCCTAACCAGCACCTCAGTCAGTAAATTATGTGCCATACGTGATACACACTTAGGCGATCATATATCTTTCGATACATGACTGACGAGGCAGATTTTTCACACAGTAGTTTGCCATTTCTTCCTGCTATAGATCAGTTGCCATCCAAGGTTATAGAACTTGGTCTGTCCTGCTATTTGCCCATATCTAGGGATATAAGAAGTGGATTCATGTCTTACCCAAGGGTATTAGCACGTAAGTAAATGTAATGGATTCGACTGGAAATTCAGTCAGTCAGTTATATGCCATGCGTGATACACGCTTAGGCGATCATCTATCTTTCGATACATGACTGACGAGGCAGATCCTTTTTTCCGTATTAGGTTGCCATTTCTTTCTGCGGTAGACCAGTTGAAACCAAGGCTATAGAAGCCGGTCTGTCTTGCTATTTACCTGCTGTAAAGTGGGGAGGAAGATTCATGCCTTTCCCAAGGGTATTAGCGCGTAAGTAAATGTAATGGATTCGACTGGAAACTCAGTCAGTCAGTTATGTGCCATGCGTGATACACGCTTAGGCGATCATGTATCTTTCGATATATGACTGACGAGGCAGATTTTTTCCTGTAGTTGGTTGCCGTTTTTTTTGTTTTAATTTTGCGGTAGGATAATTGCCATCCAATGCTATAGAACCCGATCTGTCTTGCTATTTACCCATAGTTAGGTGGGGATATGAAGTGGATTCATACCTTTCCCAAGGCTATCTTTCGATACATGACTGACGAGGCAGATTTTTCCTGCAGTAGGTTGCCATTTATTTTTTTTTTTTTTTGTAGACCACTTACTATCTAAGGCTACAGAACCCGGTCTGTCCTATTATTTACTCATAGATGGCGGGGGGGGGAGAGGATTCATACCTTTCCCAAGGTTATTAGCACGTAAGTGAATGCTATGGATTCGACGGGAATTCGAACTCGTCTCTCTGATTTCTCAAGAGCCTCATTACGAACCTAAAACACTCAAAATTGGATTGCACCCAAAATGCAGAATGATATTTCTAAGCACTCACCCCCGTCTCATTATGAATTTAAATTTTTCGATAGCTGGCCGGCGCCTCAATAAGATCTTACACATTGTAAAGCTAGCCCCCGTCTCTGTAAGAAACCACAACTCCCATGGCTCACTAGAAAAAAAATAGACCTCTCAAGGCTGGTTTTATTGGTCCGTCCCCATCTACGCAGGTGCATTCCCCCCCTGACAACTCATTCAAATAGCCATGCATCTACCCCGTTTTTTTTACGACCATCTTTTGTTCATTGTTACTGCAGTTTCTTCTTACCTTCGTCCCTAACACAAACGCCGACATTCGCTGCACCAAAATTCACAAAGCTGCACATAGTCATCTGCAGAGCTTGCAGCTGCATATCTACATGACTCCCAGAAGCTCACCCCCCCCCATCAATCTGCACATTTGCATTCGCTGGTTGTGCACCGCCTTCGTGATGCAAGACTCGCGGGACGGTGACGCATCTAAAAGTGAGTTGCACATAGCAATTGCAGCATTGCTGCAGGGCAAAAACTGCATTCTAGATGCAGTGTTGGTGGAGAAGTGGGAGGAGTCACTTAGATGTGATTTATTTTAAAGTGACTGGTGGGGGCTATAAGATAAGGGCCATGCTGTTTGCGGGGTAGAAGCCATTTCTTTTCTCCTTTTTTTCCTGAAAATATTTCTTGATAATCTTTTTCTGAAGTTCATTTGAAAAATCCACTTCTCATTTAATAGCATACGCCCTCACACGCATGCACGGCGTGCAACGCGCACATACATACATATATATATATATATATATATATATATATATATATATATATATATATATAAAGGTGTTTCATTAAAATGGATTATAAATAAGGGTGTTTCATTAAGACAGATCAAAGTCAGCAGCAAATAAATCAGGGTGAAAATTTATTTATTTCTCTATTTGATCAAGTTGTTTAAGTCATGCCTATTATATATGAGAAATAAAATCGGTCAAATGTTCTGTAAATCTGAAGATATATATATATATATATATATATATATATATATATATATATATATATATAATATTAGTGGTAAATATACACATATATATGCAATCATATATCTAAAATATATAAATATACATACATACATACATACATACATACATACACATACATATATATTTGTATAAAAAGTAAATCCAAGAGGATAGAATCCATGTAGAACTCAATGTCCGGGACAGAGTAAGGATTTAATAAAAAGGCTTAAACACTAATATTCCATGGTGTTAATTTATTCCATTAGAATCGTAAATACGATCCAATTCATCAGACCTACAAATTCAAAAAGAAAACAGAAAAAACAACTCCGGGAATAAAAATAAAATTTTGTGAGAGTGTATGTTTGAGAGTGTGAGAGTAAATGAAAGCTATAGAGAGGGGTAACAGACAAGAGAAGAACAGGAAGGTCTGAAGATGAAGGAGGGGGATTAAAATTTAACAGAGAGAAGTTTTAAAGAGGTGAGTCAAAGACGGTTTAAGTGAGAGAAATATGAATGTTGTCGGATGTCTAATACATTAAAGATACACCGGTTTTCTTTTTGAATTTGTAGATCTGATGAATTGGATCGTATTTACGATTCCAGTGGAATAAATTATGACCATGAAATATTAATGTTTAAGCCTTTTTATTATATATTAGGTTGGTGCAAAAATAATGACGTAATAATGTCGTTTTTTGACGTTACGTCAAAAAACGATATATAATATATATATATATATATATATTAAAATAAAAAGAAAGTTGTCGTCGGATTAGCCTCGAAATCTGATTTGTGGTTCTTTAAGCTTATATAGCACTCTCTTTCATTTAGTTGACCTACTCTATCATTGATTTTCAGTTTATCAGTGATTTTTTTTCTGCTACTATTGATACTTCCAACTGTGTTGAGATGATTATTGTTAGCCTTTTTGTACTTCTTACGTAAATCTTTATTTATTATATATATATTAGGTTGGTGCAAAAATAATGACGTAATAATGTCGTTTTTTGACGTATTTTTTAACGTCAAAAAACGACATTATTACGTCATTATTTTTGCACCAACCTAATATATATATATATATATATATATGGAATAACTCTGTCGGGATCATTTACCTAAATTCTTTTTGCATGAATGATTCATTGTAATATAAATTGAACTGCACCACATACTTTATATATATATATATATATATATATATATATATAATTATTTATTTTTAAAGAAAAAAAAAAATTTATAACATAAATATGTTATAAAATCACTACAAAAATAGCCATTTATTCAACATCATCACTTGATAAGACACCGAAGGTGTTGAAACAAAATGGCTATTTTTGTAGTGATTTTATAACATATTTATGTTATAAATTTTTTTTTTTCTTTAAAAATAAATAATTATATCTGCTCTACTTTGTATTGAGCACTCTTTTAAGAATAGTAATTGTTGGTTATTGGAATTCATTCCATATACACCAATCATATACTTGGGTATATATATACATATATATATATATTATGAAATAGACAAAGTCCGACAACTATTTAAAGACATTTTTATGTTTATAGATAAGAAGATGTATAAGCATAAAAATGTCTTAAAATAATTGTCAGACTTTGGCCATTTCATAATGTGTGACGTCATTTGTTTACATTTGATACGCCATACGCAGATATGAATGTACGTGAGAGATTCATGGAAGATTGAAGTTGAAATACAATAAATTCGGCCTTGGTATTCGTGGCCAAATCGGTAAAGGCACGTCAAGCTAAATGACAGTTCCGTATAGGATACAGGTTCAAATCCTGTCGAATAGGATACAGGTTCAAATCCTTTCGGAGGACGAATGTATTATGTGAATTTTTTTCGGACATTCAGGCTGGTAAATGTTGTTTAATGCTGTTTATTAAAAACAGAGCATTTACTAAAATATTTGTATCTATAAAAAGGATATATAAACATAAAAATGTCTTAATATATATATATATATATATATATATATATGTATGTGTGTGTTATAAATTCTTCGGCATATATAATGAATAAACTTTATATATCTGATAAAAGATAGCTAAATTGAAAGAAAAATATCCTGCCATGTGTTTTTGCCCTCAAAAGGACTTCTTTAGACTAAAATAATCTTCTTATTGATGGGATAGGTAGTGGGAGGGGACGAAATAAAAACAAACATCGATCATAATTATACATCGAGATAAAAGCTGAAAATCAAGGAATGCTAACCTTTAAACGTCAAATTTCTAGCAATAGATGTATCTAGATGTACAATTTAGCAGATCTAATTAACTTTGCGAGCGAATCTGTTTTGGTTTTTATCACTTTTTTTTTTAAATCAGTGTCACCCCACGCAAGGCAGTACAGCCACTAACACGCAAGAGGTTACATGATGTGGAGGAATTACGAACAGAAATATTATTAATAAGAAGTAAGGGAAAAGAGAATCACAGGGGTCATTAGACAGCGATTGGCATTGAATTTAAATTTTTGCAGATTAAAGCTGACTAGAATGCATGCTGCCGTAAGGCAGTTCCACGAACAAGAGGTGCGAGAAAAAACTGTTAGAATAGAAGTTACGGAAACATCTAGCTACTGTAAATTAATGAGATCTCGACTTAAATTCAAAATCTCGTTGAGGGTTAGGGTCAGCGTTAATAGTAACCCTAACACTAGGTACCATACCGAAGAACACACCCGAACAGTTGCCATGAAATTATTAAATAAATAAATAAATAAAGGCACAGAGAGGCAACCTTACGGCCGTGGTGACGTGACTCAAGCTGGCGCGCCAGATCAGGACCAATAATATTGCTGATTCTTCTTTGGATCTTATCACGGAGTTCAAGGTAAACAGCAAGCTCACCGGACCATATATGGCAGCAATATTCTAAGCATGGACGTATAGTAGACGTATAGATATGCAAGATAGATTCAGGAGAGATGAATTGTCTCGCCTGACACAGTGAATCGACTTAGCAGCTGACCTAGCAATGGATTCAGTATAGTCTTTCTACCTTATGTCAGCTGAGAACGTTAGCCGAAGAAGGCGCAATGAGTCACTATCTTGGAGGTTAGCATCAGCCATGCTGATGGAAGGAAGAGAGGGGTCTCTCTGATAGTTAATAGAGATAAATTTAGCTTTGGAAGCGTTAAAATTGACAAGCCATCTCTTATCCCAGTTAACGTCGGTTTTGAGGTACCTGATCCGACTGATCATGCTTAGTATCGAGCAAATGGTATTGTCTTCAGCGTAGATGCCAAGTTGAGAGCTGATGCCACCGGGAAGGTCGTTAAAAAAAAGCATAAGACCAAGGATGGAAACCTGTGGGACGCCCGCGTTAATACGAAAAGATCTAGATGAGTGGCCGTTTACAATATGATAAAAACAATTGGATCATCTCATAAGTGAACTCGGGGGTACCGTAACCTTTCAGCTTGTGAAGAAGACCTGAATGCCAGACCCCGTCAAATGCTTTTGCGATTTCCAAAGCTACGACTATGTCTTAACCGTTTTTATCTAGAGCACAATAGACTCTTTCCACAATTATCGTTAGCACATCAGCAGTTGACCTGGAGAAAAGAAAACCGTATTATTTGTCTTAATAAAGCGCCTGCGATGAACTAATTCCGCATTGATTAGGGCCTCTAGGAGTTTCCCGCAAAGGGGTAGAAGGCTAATAGGCCGATTGTTGGAACAACAAACGATGACTTTCAGCAGGAGGCAGCGGGACATTTATTATAGAGTTTAGAGAAAACAGGATCCAGTTCTGGAGCACACTTCTTAACCCTAGAACACTAACCATCAATTAAAGTTACACCACTACTAAACATGGGTATATCATACCCGATTTTGAAAATATATATATATATATATATATATATATATATTTATTAAAGACATTTTTTATTTTTTAACGTTCTTTTTATAGATACAAGTATTTAAGTAAATGCTCTGTTTATAATAAACAGTATTAAATAACATTTACCGGCCTGAATGTCCGAGAAATTTTCATAGAAAATATTCGTCCTTGGACAGGATTCGAACCTGCATCCTATACGGAATGTCTTTAAAATAAAATATAAAAAATGTCTTTAATAAATAAATTGTCGGACTCTGTCCATTTCGTAATATATGACGTCATTTGTTTACATTCGATACACCAATGAGCAGTTATGAATGTACGAGATTCATAGAAGATTGAAGTTTATAAGCAGTAAATTCGACCTTGTCTACCGAACGATCCTTGGTGGCCGATCGGTTAGGCCCGTCAGCGTAAATGACGGTTCCGTATAGGACGCAGGTTCGAATCCTGTCCAAGGACGAATGTTTTCTATGTAAATTTCTCGGACATTCAGGCCGGTAAATGTTATTTAATACTGTTTATTATAAACAGAGCATTTATTTAAATACTTGTATCTATAAAAAGAACGTTAAACATAAAAAATGTCTTTAATAAATAAATTGTCGGACTTTGTCCATTTCGTAATATATATATATTAATCATTATTTGAAATGTTTTACATGCAGGCACTTCAAACTTTGTACTTTCAGGTGAAGATAGGAACTGAAAAAACATATTATTTAGGTAACAAAATCAGGCACTGTAAATAGTAATTAAAAATAGGAAAATTTGCGCTGGGTACTATATACCCATGGTTAGTGGTTAGTGTTCTAGGGTTAATGACTATTACAGGGATGTAACCGGTTTAACATGCTTTGTGGGGATCAAGGTTAGAGATGATAGGAGAGGTTTTGGGAGGTTTATATGCATAGCAATCAGCAGAGAATTAGTTCTAAGTAGGCAGTTCGATAGAGATACTCCGGATGAGTTAAGAGTAGAGTTTTTGTAGAATTTATGGTCAAAGCATTCAGCTTTATCGGCAAAGGATGATGACACCTTATTTCGTTTGAAGATGGAGGGAATAGAGACCTTACACTTATTTAGTAGCCTATTACAGAGACCCCAGCAGTGACGAGAGTCGAAGATTTTGGAGCCAATGCCTCATTTTCTCAGCAAACAGGGACTTGTCTCCTTCGAGGACTCGCTTACATTTGTTACAAGTAGTTGCAAATACGCACCAGATATGACAGGAAAGAAAGAAAGAAATAGGATTTAAAGAAAGAGAAAATAGATAAATGAAAAACGCTAAAATAAAGACGAAAAAAGAAAGAAGAAAATAAAGAAAGAAAAAAGAAAGAAAAACAAAAACAAAGAAGGTGGACCTAAAAGAATGGGAAAAAAGGAATGAAGGAAAAATATTAAAAGAAAGAAAGAAAGAAAGAAAGAAAGAAAGAAGGGGCGCTACAGGAATGAAGAAAATGATCGAAGAAAAATGTTGAAGGAAAAAGAAAGAAAGAAATAGGATTTAATAAGGCTAAAATAAAGATATCAAAGACCAAAAATAAATAAATAAATAAAGAAAGAAAGAAAGAAAGAAAGAAGAGAACCAAATATAATGGGAAAACTAATAAAGAAAAAGTGAAAGAAGGAAATAAGCCCCCAACGAAAGGGAAAAATAAATAAGAAACACGTCAAAAGTAAGACAGCAAAGACCGAAAAGAAAGTAAGTAAGAAAGAAAGAAAGAAAGAAAGAAAGGGAGAAAAAGGATGTAAAGAAAATAAACGCTGAAATGAAGACAGTAACGACCAAAAAGAAAGAAAGAAAGAAAGAAAGAAAGAAAGAAAGGTAGAAAAAGGATGTAAAGAAAATAAACGCTGAAATGAAGACAGCAACGACCAAAAAGAAAGAAAGAAAGAAAGAAAGAAAGAAAGAAAGAAAGAGAGAAAAAGGATGTAAAGAAAACAAACGCTGAAATGAAGACAGCAACGACCAAAAAGAAAGAAAGAAAGAAAGAAAGAAAGGGAGAAAAAGGATGTAAAGAAAATAAACGCTGAAATGAAGACAGCAACGACCAAAAAGAAAGAAAGAAAGAAAGAAAGAAAGAAAGAAAGAAAGAAAGAAAGAAAGAAAGGGAGAAAAAGGATGTAAAGAAAATAAACGCTGAAATGAAGACAGCAACGACCAAAAAGAAAGAAAGAAAGAAAGAAAGAAAGAAAGAAAGAAAGAAAGAAATCAGAAACAAAGATGGAGATCTAAAAGAATGGGAAAAAAATGAACGAAGAAAAATACTTAAAGAAAGAAATAGTCCTTAAAAAAGGAAAAAAAAGGGAAACAAACAAAAAAAAAACAGGTTAAAAGAAAAATGAGCAAAAACAGAAAGAAAGAAAGTTTAAAAATCGACGAGAAAATGACATAAAGGGAAGGAAAGATAGGCAGGAAGAAAACTGATTGGAAAAAAAGTGTAAAAGAGGAAAAAATGTAGATAAACAAATGAGAAGGAAAATAAAGAAGAAATAGTTTTTAACAACGAATAGAAAGAAACGACGAAAAAAAAGAAAAGAAAGGAACAAAAAAGGAATTCGTCCTTGACTAAGTTCTCCTGAGAAAACATTTTTTTTTCTTTTCATTATATAGCATTTCCTGTTCTTACCATCTGTTAATTCCATCCACTGCTACAGCGTCCTTAGTTGGCCTTCTTCTTTCCTTAATGACTTTACCGGGTGTAAATATAAATTACCCGTAATTCTTCACTTTACATATTCGGTAAAATTCTGTCGACTAATCTCTCATCCATCTGGTGTCTACGAAATTTCACACACGCCACGAAATTCGTCATATTTGCAGTATGTATTTATTCAGTTGAAGACCTTATTAGTTTAGTCGGTAAAGGCAAAACCTATGGCAACTGTTATATGCTTGTAAAATCCGTGTTTCTTTGCTAATGGGATGAGTCTTCGTGATTTATTTGCATCTTCTTTTCTCGCTGTTTTTGGCCGATGAGTTTTTCAGGTTTTCATTGCTGCACATCGACATTCAGCACTCGATGACTGATGGAAAAACAACAACGACGACAATAATACCTCTTCCCCCCACAACCCCCCCCCAAATCTACTAGACGAAAAACAAGTATTACCAGATGTGCTACACACTTGAGCATGGCTGGATAACGCATCGGTCGAATACATTAACATAAAAGCAGCAAAGATGAAGATATTGGTTCAAATTCTTCTTCTTTTCCAAGTGCCGGGTCCCTTCATGGGCTATCATTGTTCTCTACAACTTCCCGCCCTTTGTACCCCTTAGTATAGTTTGTCTTTTTTTTTTTTGCTATATCTCCTAACCCCTTTTCTGCAAACTAGCTCGTTAGGCAGAGGTTATTCCCTGCTTCCCTCTGACATGTCTTGCGTACAATGTCCTGTTAGTGTTAAATTTACCAAGCCCTCTTTCCTCATTATGTGCCCTAGAAATTTTAACAATTTCTTTCTAATGCTACATGTAAGTGTCGTTTTTAGCTTCCATCATTATTCCCTACTGTAGAGCCATATTTCTCTTCCCCGTCTGTTCGGCTTTCTCGGCCATATAGGAGAAACGATTATGCAGAAAAGTTTATTTTTTTTACATTTTTTTTTCAATTAAATTTTCCTATTTATTAACGCTTTGCTTATCTTTTAGAAGGCACTTTCGCTATTCCAATTTACCTTCGCATTTCGGTGTCGAAATGTCCATCTTCAGTTCAAAGACTTTCTAGATATTTAATTTTTGTCTTAGGTGAATTTTGCTTCTCCCAAAAATATATGATTTAGCTAAAAAATGGAACTCTGTCAAAAATACAAAAAAGATGAAAAAGACAACAACAACAACAAAAAAAAGCAAACAAAGAACCCAAAGAAACAAGGAAAGAAATAAATAAAGAATGAACGAGAGGAAGACAGTATGGAAGAAAGAAAGAATGAATGAAAGAAAGAATGAATGAAAGAATGAATAAATGAAAAAAAAGAAAGAAAAAATCAAACAAAAAGACGGTAACAAACGCTATTAGAAAGAAAAAGAAAAGAAAATTTTATTTCTCAGGGAGGTGATTTTTATGAAAATGCATGGATAGCGTTACGGTTTGGGGATAAGAAAGTTTATTCAATACAAGTTTCGAGAGCCACTCAAGGTATAGAGTAGCTATTAAAATGGTAATGATGAATGTTGTGTGCTATAATAATGAAAGAAAAGTTCGTAGGAAGTTAAGAAAAGACATATAATGATTGCGCCTCAACTCGATTACACCAAGTATCGAGAGTATGTTCATATGGAAAATCATCCTCTGAATTCCTGGAAAATCATCCTCTTAATTCCTGGAAAATCATCCTCTGAATTCCTGGAAAATCATCCTCTGAATTCCTGGAAAATCAGCCTTTGAATTCCTGGAAAATCAACAATGGAATTCCTGGAATATCAGCCTCTGAATTCCTGGAAAATCAGCATTTGAATTCCTGGAAAATCATCCTCTGAATTCCTGGAAAATCATCCTCTGAATTCCTGGAAAATCATCCTCTGAATTCCTGGAAAATCAGCCTCTGAATTCCTGGAAAATCAGCATTTGAATTCCTGGAAAATCAGCCTCTGAATTTCTGGAAAATAAGCCTCTGAATTCCTGGAAAATCAGACTCTGAATTCCTGGAAAATCGGCCTCTGAATTCCTGGAAAATCAGCATTTGAATTCCTGGAAACGAGTATCAATACCAGGCATCAGCAACTTTTCCCAATGATAAGATATCCTTATTTTAATTCTAAACGAATGATCCAAATGACAATCAATCATATACCATTTCGCTTAAGGAAGAATTTAAAAAGTTTCGTCTCAGCTTCCTTTCTGTTAATAAACGCTAATTTCCATAACTTATTGGAAAAATTCGTGGTTTCAGGTGTTGTCTGTAGAAGTTTTAATTCAGAGATTTACTTCTTTGAGTTAACACCGACCATACGAGCACACCTAATCATATGACTGATGATGAATAATGGCGATAAATTGTCATGACTTCTCTATAATTTTGAATTCAAAATAGTCCCTCTCCTAGACCATTTGGGAGACCTATTTAACCCATAGCTGAGAGGAAAAGAGATCCATTGCTGCATTTCCCAAGGTCATTCATGGGAAACTGGACGCACAGCCCTGGATTCGAACTCAACTCGAAGTTTCCATTTTTTTATGCTGATCACCGTTACGCTACAGGACTGCGGTCGCATTGCTTTGAAACACCGGTTCCCCCAAAGTTAAGCAAAGTCAAGCCTGTTTAGTACCTAGATGGGGGACCGCTTCGGAATACCAAAAGCTGTGATATTGGATGTGCGTGTAGAAATGGTATACGGCCATATGACGTTGAAACACCGGTTGTCGTACGATCGCCTTAAGTTAAGCATCGTCAAGCCCGATCAGTACCGAGATGGGTGACTCCTTGGAAGCACCAGAAGCTGTAAGATTGGATGTGCGGGCGGTGTAATGGATAATGGTTCGGAATTATTGATTGGAGTTCGAGTTGGATTCGTTGTATTGGCTTATACGCAAATTGTAAAGGCATGAATCCACCACTTCTCCCTCCAGCTATGAGTTAATTAGTAAGTCTTGTATTAGGTTGGTGCAAAATAATGTCGTTTTCTCACATATGTTACTATGTGAGAAAACGACATTATTTTTGCACCAACCTAATAACACACACACACACACAAAAACAATCTCAAGAAGTAAAATTGTGTACAAAATATTTAGATTTCGGTATTAAATAACTCATAGATGTCGATATGACGCTAGAGAAAAATAACGAGCCATCCAACAGACCAAATTACGCTACCTGAATAACCTAATTATTAGGTTGGTGCAAAAATAATGTCGTTTTCTCACATAGTAACATATGTGAGAAAACGACATTATTTTTGCATCAACCTAATAATTAGATGGGAGAGATTTGCGAGTAAGAATGTTGAAATATAGCAAGGTTTCAAGTGTGCAAGACCTGCCGTTTGGTTTGTATATTCTTACTGTACTAAGTGGGATAGGATTGGAATTTCTTTGAGGAATTTTGTTTGTGATGACACGATAATTGCTGGGGGCCAAAATAAACAAAAACAGTCACACCAAACTTGAGAGCCTGTAAAATGTGGCAGTGGAAGAGGTGTGTCGTCTCTCGGCTTGTGCCTCCCAAAGAATTCACCAGAGAAAAAGCGAGAGACATAGAGAGATACAGGAGAGAGACTGAGAGTGTGTGCGTGTGCTAAATTATAAAATCGTTTGTCTCCCGTCTCATCAAGTCTTTAATTTACTTCAGAGGCTGCGAAAATAAAGAACTCTTTTTACTCTGGCGGCACTGGCTGAGGATTAATAGCAAACATTTGACGTTATATGAAATCAGGTAACGCAATAGTTTTTGGCGCGTAAGACGAAGCCGGTATGCTGAGTTCGAACTATCACCGAGCCTGTTTCGTTCACTTTGTAATTGGCGATCATGGCACTCCACAATTTCCTGTTTTTTCTAGCTCTTAATATATACTCTTCTAAACATTGTTACGCCATGCATTTATTCAAGCTTGCTATGTAGGTTATTCTTTGTTTTTCTCTGTCCTTTCGATACCCACAGGACATATTTCAATATGTACTATGGGTATCTAATTTTCCAAGCCCTCTAACCGAATTATGCACCCCAAAAAGTTCAACTCTCTCTCTCTCCTTGATGCTAAGTAAAAATTGTTGTTTCCATTTTCTCTAAATCTTCGTCGTTGCTCTCGTGTTCTGTTTATGGTATTCTCAGCATCCTTCTGTAGAATCATATTTCTGTTGCTTCAAGTCTCTTCTTCATGTTCGATCCATGGTATTCTCTCTTCCCGATGTTAAGTATAAGTGTCCTTTTTGTTTCCATTTACTCTAAAACTTCCTCGTTGCTCAC
Source organism: Acanthosepion lycidas (assembly GCA_963932145.1). NCBI lineage: Eukaryota > Metazoa > Mollusca > Cephalopoda > Sepiida > Sepiidae > Acanthosepion > Acanthosepion lycidas. The sequence goes on from OZ010599.1 coordinate 35,757,131, forward strand.
ATGTTCGGTTCATGATATTCTCAGCATCCTTCTGTAGAACCACATTTCTGTTACTTCAAGTCTCTTCTTCATGTTCCATCCATGGTATTCTCTCTTCCCGATGTTAAGTGTCCTTTTTGCTTCCATTTTCTCTACAACTTCCTCGTTGCTCACATGTTCGGTTCATGGTATTCTCAGCATGCTTCTGTAGAATCACATTTCTGTTGCTTCAAGTCTCTTCTTCATGTTCCATACATGGTATTCTCTCTTCCTAATGTTAAGTATAAGTGTCCTTTTTGTTTCCATTTTCTCTAAAACTTCGTCGTTGCTCACATGTTCGGTCCATGGTATTCTCAGCATGCTTCTGTAGAATCAGGTTTTTTTTTTGCTTCAAGTCTCTTCTTCATCTCTAAGGGGATCGTCCATTATTCACTGTCATATAAAAAGATCAATATCACATAACAGTTCGGTACTCTTTTCTTTTTTTTAACAAAATTTTCCTGTTTCTTAATACAGTGCTTTTCTTTTGAAAGGCATCTTTGGCTATTCCAATGCGCCTTAGGATTTCAGTGTCGAACTTTCCGTTCTCTTTTCAATCAATTTAAATTTTTATACTTGGTGCTTTTGGCATCTCTAAATTGTATTTTGCATGTTAGGCTGTACCATAACAAGATATTCTGTCCTCTTGCAACGGATGCTTAGTCCTTTTTTCCCGCTTTCGTTGACTATCTTCTGTAACTGTTCTTGTAGTCCCCTTTCTGTGTTTGCTGCCAATAGAGTGCTACCTGATAATCTTATGTTGTTAAAATTGTGGTGCGAATAACGAATCCTGGTTAATTTGATACTAACAGGACATTGTAGGCAAGAGGGCTTGGTAAATTTGATACTAACAGGACATTGTAGGCAAGACATGTCAGAGGAAAGCAGGGAATAACCTCTGCCTAACGAGCTAGTTTGCAGAAAAGTGGTTAGGAGATATAGCAAAAAAAAAAAAAAAAAGACAAACTTTACTAAGGGGTACAAAGGGCGGGAAGTTGTGGAGAACAATGATCGCCCATGAAGGGACCCGGCACTTGGAAAAGAAGAAGAATTTGAACCAATATCTTCATCTTTGTTGCTTTTATGTTAACGTATTCGACCGATGCGTTATCCAGCTACGCTCAAGGGTGTAACGTTTGATTTTCGTCCAGTAGATTGGGGGGGGGTATTGCTTTCGTTGTTGTTTTTTCATCAGTCATCGAGTGCTGAATGTCGATGTGCAGCAATGAAAACCTGAAAAACTCATCGGCCAAAAACAGCGAGAAAAGAAGATGCAAATAAATCACGAAGACTCATCCCATTAGCAAAGAAACACGGATTTTACAAGCATATAACAGTTGCCACTGGTAGGACTTCTAATTCTCGCAGAATTGCCTCGCAATATAGGTTGAATAGGTCCGGTGAGAGGACATATCCCTTTCTTACACCTCTTTCTATTTTGTTGAATTTTTAACTGAACTCATTTTCTATCCGTGTGTAGGTCCAGAGAGGGCTGTTGTTTCTTGCTTTTAAGCAGTAAACTGTCATGATTAAGAAAACTCGAAAAATTGAAGCAATTTTTTGCTCCTTGACCAAAACATACCTTTAGCTTTGTCACACTGCCTTCTGCACATGTTTGCTTATAGTTGGTACTAGCAGTAGAGCCCGGCGCTGCCCGAGGATGTAACAGTAAGAGATAGATCAAGTATAAACCATCATAAAGACTGAAAAATAAAATTGATAAAGATTATTGTTTAAAGTTGACGGACACGCAAATCTTAATTAGTTTTTTTTTTTTTTTTTTTTTTATGAATTGGTCAAACCCAAACTCAAACAAAAACTGTTTTTAATCGTTATGCGTTTACCGATTGAATAGAATTGTATTATAAACAATTGTCTTGTAAATGGAATTTTTAAAGCATTCTGAATGTAAAAATAAAGAAAAAAGTGTGCAACACAATAAGAAACACTACCTGCCAAAAAAAGTGAAGTTTTGTTGAAATCGGTTGAAAAATGTAAGGAATCCGATCCCATATATAAACGTACACACACACACACACACACACACACACACACACACACACACACACACACACACAACCAACCTGGGTTTTATAATAAGTATAACTCGATGACTCGATATTAATAAGTATAAATCGATATGAGTTGTCCCCCTTTCTTAATCGTGTTTTCAAATTGATTTCGTGCAAAACAATTGTGTTTTTCCAATTTTTGGCGCTGTCAGAACCACCGCAAGGTAATTTTACGTAGTCCTGGGAAGTTTTGTTGAAATCGGTTGAAAAATGTAGGAAATCCGATCCAATATATAGACGTACACACACACACACACACACACACACACACACACACAATCTGCGTTTTATAATAAGTAAGATTATTGTGGTCACAGGATCAACGATTGTGCTTAATCGTGCCAGTTTTCTTGCTGCTGCTACAGTGTAAACATGGTCGCTCCGTTAGCAGTATGCATCAAGGAGGAACAAAGAACAGTGATCGGAATCTGCAGGGAACAGGCTATCTTATCGATGATACCTCCTCGATTCGCCATCACCATCTCTCGATCTTGCTGAATCTTCTCGTGGAGGACGTTGAAGGGTGCCCCGTTCCTTTTTTGCACGTTAAGCTTGTCCAGCCACGTTTAGACTTCTCGATCTACTCATAGATATGTCTACGCCGTAGGACGGTGCATTGTCGCTGTAATGTACTAAAAGCCTCGATTAATTTCAGCCCATGACACATCTTCCGACCAGAATATCAACCCATATGAGAATACATACATCTGAAGAAGGCTGGAAAGGACAACGGCTGAAAAGTACATCGGCTGAAACGTCGTGAGTATAAGAAGATAATCATACTGTTCATAATACAAGGCATAAAAAACAGATGTCTGACGAAGGCCGTAATGTACAATAGTATAACAGCCAAAATAATCATACTGTTCAGAATATTAAGGTATATAATGAGACAGACGTCTGAAGAAGAACGTAAGGTACATAGTCGAAACGTTGTGAGTATAACGGCACTTTCTAGAATAGCAAGTCATATAAGACAGACGTCGGAAGAAGGATGAAAGATGCAGTGGCCGAAACATTGTAAGTATAATAGCCAAGATCATCGCACTGTCCAGAATAATAAAGCATATAAACATCTAGACACCTGAAGAAGGCCGTAGAGTAAAAGGACGGTACTGTCAGAGAATAACAACCAAGCTGTTCAGGGTGGTCAAAATAGCAAGGTATATAGTAACAGACGCCCGAAGAATGACGTAAGATACAATGCCCGAAACATTGAGAGTATAACAACAAAGATTATTGTTAAGGTGTCCACCCCTTTTTATACAAGTGGACTCGCCCAGTGTGTACTTGTACTGCTGTCGGTGAATACCCCGGAGTGAGAGAATGAGAGTGTGAGGTAGCTGCTTGGTAAGAGTCACAGTTGCGAAACATGTAGATTCAGAAGGAAGTCATACTTCGATACTGAATTTCCCAAACTGTATATATATTATTATTGCTACTAACCGCGTTTCTGGATCTACTAACCGTATTACCAATTGTATTATTACGTCAATACATTTATTTGCTATATTTCAGTCCTGCGTTTGTCATACATTTGAGACCGGATTTCATCCCGGAATCCACAACAAATTGGCGACGAGCGATTCGAACTCACGAGGGAAGAACAAACAACAACAAATTTTCCCTCGACGTCCAAAACAATTATTGTGCTGGTAACAATAGAAAGACATATAATGACAGACGTCTGAAGAAGATCGTAAGATAGAGTGGTCGAAACGTTGTGGATATAACAAAAAAGATGATCACGCATATTAACAACTAGACACCATAAAAAAAGGTCATAGCGTATACAGGACGAAATTGTGGGAGAATAACAACCAATATGTTCAGGCTGATCAGAATAGTAAGGCATATAGCGACAGGTGTCTGAAGAAGGCCATAAGGTGCAATGACCGAAACGTCGTGAGTATAACGACCAAGATTATCGCGCTGGTCAGAATAGCAAAAAAGCATATAACCAGATAGACATCTGAAAAAAAAAACGTAGATTACAAAGGTCGAAATGTTGGGAGGATAACAACCAAGATAATAATGTCGGCTTTGCAGACGATATCAGTTGTCAGCTGATATCACATTAAGTACACATCTGCAGGATGTTACAAAAATCGAATGTCAGCTAAGTAGAGCTGATCTTCCAAGAACCAGGTGAACCAACACTGAGTTCTTAATGAATGATTGATTTGTTTTGGTGTTTTTACACGAACGCTGACAAGACAAAGGGCTGTACTCTATAAGACAGTGGTCCCTATCAGTCTAAATCAGAAGACACGCGGAAGGAATGCACACGTCCGTTAATCCGTTCACCTCCCCAGCTTCACCTCGCCTCACTTTTTCTCTCTTACCTACGGCTGGTCATTACGAAGAGTTTCTAACGGAATAAAATTTGCCGACTGCTAAAATTTCCTCGCATGGTTTTATTTCCTTGGGTCGTGATCCGACCAAAGAATTATTTTTCTTGTATTAAACCGCAAGCGTTCAACTAGAAGAAGTTGCACTCTGTGAGCAAACCTGATGTCTGGTCGTTATACGTTTTCAGAGCCATCTCTGCAGAAAAAAAAGGTACTTGGATGATTATTTTAAAAGATTTACCAGTGACACATTAAGAGTGTAGGCAATGAACATGTAGAATAATGTTTTTGACAGAATTTAGTAACACCTCGCTGACTATAGTTTCTTCTGCTTCTTCTAGTACTGCGCAAAACATTTTACAAGTTCTCCAGGTAAGATTCTTTTGATCTAAAGTGATAAATATTGTCTTTCTCTTTGCTGGTAAAATGTACACTATAGGATCTTCTATCAGGTCATCTCATAAGTTCTGTCCGAATTTTGAATAGAGAAAATAAATGACTAAATGTTACATTTAATTACAGATTCAATCAACAATGTATTTCCCCTGATTATCTATGACTTCCTTCCATCTATTAACAAGCTTATTAATTCCATTACTGTAAAATTCTTTTGGCTTTGATTCGAAGAACTCACAAATGTTAGTTTTAACCTCTTCCTGTGTTACAAAAGCTGTTTCTTCCAAATTATTCTGTAAGCAATGAAACAAATGGTAATCTGAAGGAGCAAGATCGGGAGAATAAGGAATAGGGAATAAAGAATTTTCTCCAAACCAAGTTTTTCGATCTTTTGTGACGTGATTCTTGCTGTGTGGGGTCGCGCATTGTCCTCATGAAACATCATCTCTTTTCGATTCAATAGAGCAGGTCTTTTTTCCTCAAACCTTGGTTCAAACGCTCTAATTGCTGACAGTATATTTGAAGATTAATTGTTGCATTAGGTGGTAAGAATTCAAAGTGGATTATTCCTCGGGGATCCCACCAGATTGAAACAAGAACGTTTTGCCCATGAAGTTCCCTTCTCGGCTGTGGCTGGGGTCCTTCCCCTTTACCAAGCCACTGTCTACGACGCTTAACATTTCAATAAAAGATCCATTTTTCGTCGCCAGTTACAAGTCTATCCAAAAAAGGTGAAAGAAGTTAGTGAGAATGGAGAGAAGAGCAGATGTCAACTCAGGATTTGAGGTTGTTTTCAGACAATTCATGAGGCACCCATTTTCCAAGTTTAGGAACTTTTCCAAGTTGTTGAAGATGACGATGAACACTTGTATGGTTTGAACTAAGAACCACTGCCAATTCCTCAACTGATAAAGCAGGATTTTCTTCAAGGGCTGCTTCAAGAAGCTTTTCGTCAAACTCAAATGGACGTCCGGTTCGATCTTCATCTTCAAGGGTGAATTCTCCACCTCTGAATTTTGTAAACCATCTTCTGCAAGTTTTTTAATTCGCACATTCCTCTCCATAAACTGAGTGAATTTTTCTAGCTGCTTTGGCTGCTGAGTTTCCTTTCTTGAACTCATAAAGCATTATGTGCCTCAAATGATTCTTGGGTACTTCCATGTTAGCAGGGTTTTAATCAAACAAAATTTAATTTTATCGTTCTCTGAAATAAAATTTGATCAGTTTAAATGCATTTAAACATAAAAATAATGTTCAGCTCCATTAGACATTATAAAATACTCTTTAAATTTCGTTCATTTTAAGAAAAAGTTAAAATTCGGACAGAACTTATGGGATGACCTGATAGTAATACTTCTTTTATGCACAGTAGGCGATCGTGGTTCTCCAAACCTCCTAGCCTTTGTAACTTTTTTCTTTAGAGTAGGGTTCAACTTGTACAAGGCCTGGGACCACTCGAGGTAGAAGGTTACATTAAGAGGCAGTTTATGCGGGCAGGAGAGAAAGATAACGGTTAACCCTAGATATGAAACGTTAAGATTGTAGTGATTGGGGAAGCATCCTCTTGGGAGTCGGTTCCTCTGAAAGAAGCAGCTCAACACGAACTTACATCTCAGGAAAAGAATACAAAGAGAATGAGGGTGGTTCGCTACAATGGGCGTGGCAGAGTGTGTCTTAACCGTGAAAGTTAGAACTGGCTGAACCAAGGAATGTAGTTCGTCCGAGAACTTTTCATGCAAGCGGGCGATAGATCAGTGAGTCTTGCCACATCCCGCCTGTAAGAGAGAGGTTGGAGGATGGAAAATAATTTGTCACCCACAAAGACTCGGAGATGCCTTGGGACTCTACCGGGACTAGAATTAGAGGACTAAGCATCTTCCGTCCAAATATGACAACAGTACCCCATTTTAGGGGTCATCTGGGTTAAGCAGTTTTTGTCATCTTATTATTTCTCCCAGTCCCTGTTCAGTTTTTCATTCACCTCCAAGCAAGGCAATAAAGCCACTAAGACACAATGGGTTACTGAGTGTTAATGTATATGAAGTAGAAAAAAAAAAGAATATTATTGCGAGAGAACAATAAAAAACAGGAATTTAGATGACAGAAGAAAACGATTTATTCCTCTTGAGTGTCAAATTCTCCAAGCTTTATTTCCTCATTATATATCCCAGAAATTTCATATATATTTATTTTCTAAATTAACGTGCGCTTTCTTTGTTTCTATTTCGATTAAAACTTCCTCGTTGATCATATGCGCAGTCTATGGGATTCTCTTCATCTTTCTGTAGAACTACATCTCCAGTCTACTCTTCATCTGTGAGGGAATTCTCCAGAATTCCATGCCACAGGCGAATTGCTATTGCGTAGCAGTTTAGCACTCTTTATTTCTAAGGAAATATTTCTTTATACTTTATATTTTGTTGAATTTTTGAAAGGCACCATTCGCTCTCATGATACGCCTTGGGATTTCTGTGTCACATCTTTCTATCGTCCGTTATGATATATCCAAATAGTTGGTTTTGACGTTTCAAATTCGTAGCTCGTGTATTGTGGGCGTTTCTCTTGCTATTTCAGGTGATTCTATGTTATTGTCTTGTAATTACATGGAAGGCAATATAGATTTTCATTCGTAAGCATCGGTTTCTATGAATATAAAATAACAGTCTAGGGTATAAGAAGAAAAAAAGGCAGATGTAGAAAGAAAGGAAGAAAGAAAGAGGCAAGAAATAAAGAAAGAAGGAAAGAGAGAATGAACAAAGAAAGTAACAAGTAAATCCCCCCCCACAAAAATATAAGAGAAAAAAGACAGCAAGAAAAAAGAAAGAAAGAACAAAGAAAGTAAAAAATAAATCCCCCTAAAAAAAAAGAGAAAGGTAGAGAGCAACAAAAGAACGAAAGAAAGAAAGAAAAGAACAGAAAGAAAGAAAGAAAAGAAATAAAGAAAAGAAAGAAGGAACGAAGACAGTGACAAATAAATCCCCAACAAATAAAAGAGAAAGAATGAGAGTCAGAAAAGAATGAAACAAGGAAAGCAAGCAAGCAAGAAAGAAAGAACAAAAAGAAAGAAAGAAAGATGAAAGAAATAAAGAAAGAAGGAAAGTAAGAATGAACAAAGAAAGTAACAAGTAAATCTCCCCCCACCACAAAAATATAAGAGAAAAAAGACAGCAAGAAAAAAGAAAGAAAGAACAAAGAAAGTAAAAAATAAATCCCCCCCCAAAAAAGAGAAAGGTAGAGAGCAACAAAAGAACGAAAGAAAGAAAGAAAAGAAAGAAAGAAAGAAAAAAAGAAAAAAAAGAAAAGAAATAAAGAAAAGAAAGAAGGAACGAAGACAGTGACAAATAAATCCCCAACAAATAAAAAAGAAAGAATGAGAGTCAGAAAAGAATGAAACAAGGAAAGCAAGCAAGAACAAAAAGAAAGAAAGAAAGAAAGATGAAAGAAATAAAGAAAGTAAGAATGAACAAAGAAAGTAACAAGTAAATCTCCCCCCCCCACAAAAATATAAGAGAAAAAAGACAGCAAGAAAAAAGAAAGGAAGAACAAAGAAAGTAAAAAATAAATCCCCCCAAATAAAGAGAAAGGTAGAGAGCAAAAAAAGAACGAAAGAAAACAAGCAAGAAAGAAACAAAAAAAAGAAAAGAAGAAAAAAAGAAAAGACAGAAAGAAAGAAAAGAAAGAAGGAACGAACGAAGACAGTGACAAATAAATCCAAAAATATAAAAGAGAAAGAATCTCAGTGAGAAAAGAACGAAAGAAGGAAAGAAAGCAAGAAAGAAAGAAAGAAAGAAAGAAAGAAAGAAAGAAAGAAAAGAAAAGAAAAGAATGAAAGAAAATAAAGAAAGAAGGAACGAAGACAGCGACAAATACATCCCCCCCAAAATAAAAGAGAAATAATGACAGTAAGAAACGAACGAAAGAAGTAAAGAAAGAAAGCAAGAAAGAAAGAAAGAACTAAGAAAGTACCATATAAATCACCCCAGCTAACTCCCAGAGAGTATGAAATACTGCAAGTAAATAACGAAAAGAAAGGAAGCAAGAGAGAAAGAAAGAAAGAAAGAACAAAGAAAGTATCAAATAAATACCCCAAAATAAAAGAGAATGAAAGACAGCAAGAAAAGAAAGAAAGAAAGAAAGAAAGAACAAGGAAAATAACAATTAAATCCCCCTCAAAATAAAAGATAAAGATAGACAGCAACAAAAGAAGGGAAACAAGAAAGAAAGAAAGAAAAAAGAAAGAAAAAAAAAGACAGAAAGAAGGAACAAAGAAAGTAAGAAATAAATCTCTCCAAAAAATAAAAGAGAAAGAAAAACTGTAAGAACGAAAGAAAGCAAGACAGAAAGAACAAAGAAAGTAACAAATAAATCCCCTCCAAATAAAAAAAGAATGAAAGATAGAATTAGAAGCGAAACGAAAGAGAATATTAAATAAATAAGGAAGGAAAAAAACAAACAAAAACAAAAAAAAATATAATATAAAAAAAAACAAATAAAAATTATATAAAGAAAGAAAGAAACAAAATGAATGAATGAAAGCGACATAAGAACAAAAAAACATGAAGAACAAAAAATCAAAAAGAGATCACAGATAGAAAAATGACTAAAAGGATATAAGTATCAGAAAGAAAGAACTTAGAAACAACAACAAAAATTATGAAAATAAAAGAGAGTAAGAAATTCCGAATGAAATACAGAAGGAAAGAAAGAAAACAGAAAAAGAAAGACGGTATGAAAAAAACAAAGCAAAAAGCAAAAAGCAAAAAAAAAAAAACAAAAAAAACAAAGAAAGAAAGGAAAAAAAACAATTTAACGAGAATACAAAGAAACGGAAAAGAAAGAAAAAAAGAGGCAAATTGAAACAACGAAACAAACAAAAAGAAATAAGAAAGGGAAAGAAAAAAAGAAACAACCAATGACACAAAATAAAGAAAAAAAGAGAAAAAAATTAAAAAAAAGACGGAAAAAATTAGACTAAAAGTAAATACAAAGAAAGAATGAAAGAAAACCAAAGTACAAGAAAGAAATAGGCATAAAAGTAACAGAGAAGGAAAAACGATAGAAACAAGGTAAAAAAAAAGAAAGAAAAAAAAAGAACGTAAAAGAAGCAGAAATGTATCCGCCATTCTTTCTGCAGTTAACATGGCAGATAATTCAGCTCACTTAAATGCCAGGTTGTTAAAGCTATGTTGACCGATATCATTAACCAGTTTTCGCAGGATCTTATAATTCTGCTTGCCCCTCCCTTAGCTGTGCTCTGCCAATACCTTCATAATTAATGGACTATTCCATTTTGATCGCGTGAAAAGACGGAAAAGACATATCCGAATCGGTACCTGGTTTCAACGAGCAAAAGAAAGAAAGAAAGGGAAGATATTCTGCCAATATATCATAAATAAAGAACTATTTCGATTTGATCGCATGGAAATAAAGAAAAGGTATATCAGAGACGCTACGTGAGTTTGTTGATCGCAAAAGCGTCAAACCCAGTGTCACATGGTAAGTACATTTTGGACACAACACACACACACAAACACACACACACACAAAAACACAAACACAAACACACACACACACACACACACACACACACATATATATATATATATATATATATATATATATATATATATATATATATATATATATACCGGGTGTAACAGCGAAATTGTCCAAATCGTGTTGCCCAATTGTTAGATTAATTTCTGAATCATTGTATCTTAGAAGTGATTAAAGATATCTTACTGGAATTGAATTTGAGCAAGAAGAATGTATAATTACTCTCCAAGCTTAACAGAAAAATCGTGATGAAATCGATCATAAACGAAAATGACAGGTTCATCATTAATTAATCAGAGGTGAGGATCGAACGCTTCGTAGTTTTCCGGGTGACCTTCTTTTAAGCGCTGGTCATGTGGCCCTGACATTTTCAACTTTTCAATTTGGCAATATCGATTTTCTATCCAGAACAGCGTCACTCCAACGCAACATGAAAGAAGCACGAATCTCTCTTTGCGTTGCAATTAAAGATTCACCAGTCTTGGTAGACATTTCAACAGCAAACGCACGGTCTTTACCGGTGGAAGCGATAATCTTAACGGATGGTATCTAAAAAGTAAATGCTAAGACATTCGCTACCCGAAGTCATCATTGCCACTTGCTTAAGAACATTAGCATCACACGGTGACAGTTTAAATATTGGTGTGGCGGATTTATTTCTTAGAGTCTGTCTATATTTCTGAGATGAGGTATTATGTACAGTATTTACATTATGCGAACTATTGTCCTCATCTTTGTCGCCATATTTATCACAACGTTTCGGCCGTTGTACGCTCCGGCCTTCTTCAGTATCTGTCTATATTTCTGAGATGAGGTATTATGTACATTATTTACATTATTCGGACTATTGTGCCCATCTTTGTCGCCATATTTATTACAAAGTTTCGGCCTTTCAGTATCTGTCTATATTTCTAAGATGAGGTATTATGTACATTATTTACATTATTCGGACTATTGTCCTCATCTTTGTCGCCATATTTGTACGTTGTGCGCACCGGCCTTCTTCAGTTGGTTGGAATTTCGAACTGAACCCTTTATTTCACTAACTGGGGTAGACTGTTCTAGTTCCACGTGCCATGTTTGATGGGTGCCAGTTATCAGTTATCTCCTGCTAATTTTCCCTCTGAAAGTTCTCCACTGCCTTAACCGGGTATTGAACTCACACTCTTTGGGTCTGTCACTGGATCTAACCAGTAGATAAAGGCGTTAGTGACATATATATATATATATATATATATATATATATATATATATATTGCGTTGGTGCAAAAATAATGACGTAATAATGTCGTTTTTTGACGTATTTTTCAACGTCAAAAACGACATTATTACGTCATTATATAATTATATAATCATACATAGAATCAATCAATGGCGAAATCACTTCGATAGTAGAACAATGTATGCATTAAAATACTGTTAATCTATTGAATTATGTGATTGTCATTTATAAAACGGTTGTCAGATGTTTCTAGTGTATATGTTTTAATTAAGCGTGTACTTTCGAAGACCATGTCTCCATCATCAGGCTGTAATATATATATATATATATATATATATATATATATATATATATATATATATATATATATATATCTAAGTGAACATTGAAGTCAACATATAGAGGCGACAGGCTGTTTCATGCTAGACGCAATCGTCAGGCCACGTGTGTTGTTTTTTTTCTCGGCTATTTAAATATACAGGTCAGTGGTGCATTGTGGGTAGTCTATTTTGGCGCTTATTCTGCCGGAAGTCGTTTATTTGTTTATCTATTTATTTATGTAAATAAGAAAGGCTAGAATATGTAGGTCATTAAATGACCCATGTCCTAGGTTTATAAAAAATAAAAATTTACTGAATCAGAGATATGAAATAGCTATTCTTTGCCGACTTTGTCAAAAATTTCCCTTAAATTATATTTTAAAATAAGCGTAGCTGGTAATATACATACTTATCTTTGATATGTAATAATAATTTTAAAATAATTTAAGTAATTCTATTCTATTTATTTGTTTTAAAAAGAAATATAATCTATTAGTAATAAAAAGTAAAAATAATAAAATAATATTTTAAAATTTTAGTTCAATACAACGTATTCTAATCCAAATGCCCCTTTTCGAAAGAATCTTTCTCTATACAATTAGAAGTTTAATGAATAAAATGCCGATAAACTTTTTTGCCAGAGATAAAAAAAAATCCAGACATGTGTTTAACGGATGTCATAATTCGTTGAGAAATGGCACCCTTACCCTACCTAGACTTAACCTCTTTTCAAACGTAACTCATAACTGATACAATAATAGTTAATAAAAAAAGAACACGCTACCACCCCTGTCTAAATGATTGAATTTCTCTGTAGCTTTGCAAACAAAAATTATGAATGTATGTGCTTTTACAACTCAATAAATTTCAAAATAAGTTATTCCAAAAATTCGCTTGAAAATGAAAGAGAATTAATGCTTTTAATTTAATTATAAAAGTTTGAATTTTTTAGTTTCTGTTTTTGAAACATGGTAATTCCTGTGTAGGGATGAAAACATTTTTAAATCAGTTAATTTATAATATATATATATATATATATATATATATATATATATATATATAATTCCAAGAGAATAGAATCCAGGTAGAACTCAATGTCCAGGGCAGAGCAAGAATATAATGTAATATAAAAAGTATATATTAGAGCTTGAGTCTTATATATATATATATATATATATATATATATATATATATATATATATATATATATATGGATAGAAGATAGAAGCATCTTCTAAGCGAGTCTGCAAGAAAAATTATGTACAAATGTAGTGATAGATAATTCTTTTTTACTGGTAAATTTTCCGTCAAAGTGGCATGAACTATATTTTTAAAACAGGATCTTTTCATTCATAAACAGATTCGGGTTTTTTCTATATTATTGAATTGTTCGCGAAGATGGATTTCTCGAAATTTAATCATTAACCTTTGTATTTGTTTTATGTATGAATAATTCATGAATTTGTAAATTGTTTGCACCTTTATTGAAATATATATATATATATATATATATATATATATATATATATATATATATATATATATATATATATATATATATATATATATATATATATATATATATATATACCGAGTGTAACAGCAAAATACTCCAAATCGTGTTACTGCATAATTATCCATATCAGAAAATGTTTAATATTAGGTTGTCCCAAAAGTTCATAAACACTTGCAAAAAATTGAAATTTTACTCGCCAAGTAATAACAAAAACAACAAAAATTATTCCTCAAAATAAAGACCATCATTTTCCAAGACTTTCTGTCATCGATCTGCAAGCTTTCGGATCTGGTGAAAGTACCATTCAGCCGGCTTCGAATCAAAGAATTCTTGACACTCTTCCTCGACTTCATCAAACGAGTCGAATCAGCGGCCCTTCAGAAAGTGTTGCATGAACAGAAAAGGGAATAATCTGATGGAGCACAGTCAGGACTAGGCTGGATGTTGCAGAACTTCAACGCCGTCCAGCTCTTCAAACTTGTCTTTGCTCTTCCTGGCAGTGTGTGGCTTGGCATTGTCCTGGTGCATCAAAGCGCGCTTTCGGTTGATCAGAGCCGGGTACTTTTGCTTCAACTTTTCGTAGACTCGCTCCAGTTGCTGACAGTGAAGTTCGGTACTGATGGCACGGCCATTCGGAACCAACTCAAAATGCACGATTCCTTCAAAGTTCCACCAAACGCACAGCATGACTTTTTTGCCGAATCGATCTTGTTTTGGAACCGACGGTGTCTCTTGCCATTTCTGAACCCATCGCTTGTCTCAATTGTGCTGGATTGTGTTGCATAAACATTCAATTTTTCGTAAGTGCTTACGAACTTTTGGGACAACCTAATATCTAAGAAAAAATCTAAACTAATTGAGTTTACAGAGGAGACTTTTAATCATCTTGACACCATTTGTCATTAGAATCACTGAAAATCCCTCTGAGTATTCAGCTAGAAATTGAACAGGTTAAAAAATTTTGTGTTATACAATGTTGTATAGTGAGCGTCAACGGCGCCAGTTGGAGCCTATGTTGCCTAGGCCCATCGTCCTGCCGAGGTATTGGGCGATGACGTCAGTTTGATAATAAAGTTGTATTCTTCTCTCGCAGCCGGTGATCGCTAGTTGTTTTGAGTCCAGAGTGAAAATAATTTCAACAGAGCGAATTTTTATTAATCACGTCGACGATACATTTTTTAACTACCCACTGGGGTCGCTCCCACTTCACTGGAGAGCCGTTTCAGACACGAATTGAAAACACGTCTACATTGTTTGACAGTTAAGAAACAACTCTCGGAAAACACTATCTCTATCTGTCGTTGTCACCCTGGCTCAGCCAATTAAAATTGACTTCCTTATTTTGTTTTCCATCTGACCTCAAAGGTCAACCTCAGGAAGTCGGAGCAGCGATACATTTCCTCTAAAATGTAATAGTCAACTGAACTATTATTTAACACGGCCCACTGTCTTCTCAGCTGAGCAGTTATGAGAGGAAAAAGATCATTGAGGCCAACATTCATAATCTGGCTTCCATCGTCAGAGTTCATTCAAGAACCATCACGAGAACACTGAATAAGTTTTAAAAAGAGAGACCAGTAGAAAGGAAAACTGGATCAGAAGGCCAGAACAGAAAGAAGGATCAACGTTTCAACTTGGAGCCCAAAATATCAATTAGAAAAGATCTAACTCAATCCATAAGACAACTGTCACGGGAGAGAGGAGATTGAGTTATAACAGTCCAAAGAGCAGTGAAAAAAAGACTTGGCAATGAAATCGTACGTGAAATCTGTGACTCTGTGACTTCTTACACCAGGACAGAAAGTTAGAAAGTTCAAGAGGTCGAAGATCATCTTGAATAAGTTGGAAAATGATCCTGGAATAATTTACATATATTTGAACTTTATTTCAATCCTTCATGAGCTTCCGGTCCTTAGCTGTGATCAATTAATGATGAACATGTCATTTTCGTTTATGATCGATTTCATCACAATTCTTCTGTTAAACTTAGACTGTAATTACGCATCCTTATTGCCCACAATGGAGTCCATTAGTGCTATAAAAACCTCGGTTAATTCCAATAAGATATCTTTAATCATGTCTCAGATACAGCGGTTCAGAACTTAATCTAACAATTAGACAATTTTGCTGCTACACAATTTTGTTGTTACATCTGGTCTGTGTATATATATATATATATATATATATATATATATATATATATATATATATATATATATATATATATATATATATATATATGTCGCCCGCGATCGCGAATCCCGTGACCTGTTAGGTCCGTAGGTGCACAAGGTGTGCCTACAAAGTGGTCGATAGGAAACAGTACGACTTGAGCAAAGCAGCATAATTCTAAAATCAAAATAGTACTCAACAATGCCGGGCCCTCAACGTCCTCCAAAACAACCCATAAATAATTTAAATAAAATGCGCAGCCCAGTGGATAAAGGCGTTTGTTAGATCCGGTGACTAGAAGCAAAGAGTTGTGAGTTCAATATCAGGCCACAGCAGTGGGGAACCAAAACATGGACAGTTGAGTTAAAGGGAAATAACTGAGATATCCAGAAGAGGCATGGCAGGTAGAACTAGAACAATCTACCCCGGTTGATGAAATAATGGGTTGAGTTCGAAATTCCAACCACCTGAAGAAGGCCGGAGCGTAGAGCAGCCGAAACCTTGTGAATATGGCAACGAAGATGAGGATAACAGTCTGAATAATGAGAATAATGCAATACCTCATCTCAGAGATATAGATAGATTGCTTTAATACCATAGATTATTCAAGTGTAATATTCTAGAATATATAATGTTATTAGTAGTTATTTTCAGCCTAAAAATACAAACAGAATATTCTGTAATTGATATTCGTGCAAGAAGGTTATCATCATGGCAAAGGGTAAAGAATTGACAAATTCGCAAAAAAGAACCGATTCTTAAACTCTTGAAAGAAGGTAAAAGTTACAAGAAAATTAGTTCATTAATTCCAAGTATTAAAAACTCAAAATTCTTGAATACTAAAAAAAGAACAGGTGTTCCACGAGAGATTTCTTCGAAATCTTCGCGGAAAGTAATGCATCAAATTGAACAAAATCCAATGGTTACTCGTCAAGTGATTCAGGATGATTTGCTTTCATCATGAATCTGTGTCACTAAACGAACAATAGGCAATGAAATTCATACAAACAATCTAAAGTCATGCTAACCAAGGAAAATCCCACTGCTATTGAAAAGACACAGGGATGCTAAGTTGAAATTAGATCGTTTGGACATAATTCTAAAAAGGGAAGATGGCGATGTCTTCAAACAAAAGAACTGTTCTAACAGTGGAATTTGGTGGTGGCAGCATCATGGTTTGGAGATGTTTTTCTGCAAAAGGTACTGCCAATAATATCAGTAATAGATATTTTAGGATGAATGCCGCAGTGTTTCAAAATATTTTTGAAGCAAATTTAATGATTTCGGTTAAAATCTTGAACTTCCTCCTGATTGTATCTTCTAACAAGATAATGATCTTTAATCACACTGCAAAATCTACGAAGAAATGGCTTGTTGAAAATAATGAAAATATCTTAAAATGGACACGTCCGTACCTAGATTTAAACCCAATCGAGAATTTGTGGCAATATTTGAAAATTCAAAATCAATCAAGATCTCCGACATCCCAGATCTGACGGCCATATGCGAAGAAGAATGTAAGAAAATTGCAATTAAAATTTGCAAATCATTAACTGAGTTGGTTGCTTTAGAAGCGAATAATGGCTATTCTACAAAGTATTAAATGAAGATAATGTATTCTTTTTTGTATTGTACGTATACTTCTTTCACCCATTAAAATGGATAAATAGGCTTTATTTCAATGAAATCCAAATGTTTTCTGTTTTCTAGGCATATTTAGCTATTAAGCATCTGTGTGCAGTTAATTATATCAAAAGTATGTTTATTCATTAGGTATAAATACAAAAATTTCAAAAATTGCATGTATATGAATATTTCTCTCCCCCACAGTATATATATATATATATATATATATATATATATATATATATATATATGTGTGTGTGTGTGTGTGTGTGTATGTGTGTGTGTGTGTAAAATATATAGATAATATATATATAAATATAAATATAAAAAATATAATAATAATAATAATAATAATAATAATAATAATAATAATAATAATAATATTTATATTAAATAATATATAGAATATATTAAATATTTCTATTGAAATAGAAATCTCGTAGTCGGAGCCCTAGGACTGGTTGGAAAAGATTCCAGTAGACTAATTGAAGGGATTCCCGGAAGTCCATGCCTCAAGGAGATACAAAAAATTGTTCTGACAAGTACAGCCCACACTTTACGAAGGGCTTTATCTATGTAATTTTTTTTTTGACAGTGGAAAGTGTCATGATGCCATTTCTAACCTTAGGTCCCTGGGCGGGACCCGGATAGAAATGTTTAAACGCCAGAAATCAAAGAAAATAAAAATATAAATAATAATAAATATAAATAAATATAAAAAAATATATAGAAAATAGGAAAGAACTCGTTAGGTAAATAATCCAAAGTTCTTTAGTATTTTTGTTATTTTCGTTCTGATCGTTATGCTCGTTACTGTATATATATATATATATATATATATATATATATATATATATATATATATATAGTAACGAGCATAAAGATCAGACGATGTTAAGACAAAAAACATAACATTTTATTTTAAAGCTTCATAGAACATTTTATCAAGAAAAAACAAGGATATAAAGGTAAATTATATAATCCCAAAATATAAAGCTCAATAAACTTATTTTGATAAAGTTATTAGAATAATTATATAACATTCGAAAAAAATAGATGATCAAAAACATCAAAACGATTAACAAAATCATACTATTATAATGGATACATCATATCCAAATGAAAATAGCGTTCATTATTCATTAGTACTTGATGTGTAGACCTTTACTTTCAATAACAGCTTGACATCTTTTGCTACACGAGCGAATTAATGTCTTGCATTCATTAACGGATTTTTTCTCCTATTTTCCTTTCAAATCAGTCCATAGTTCTTTGACGTTTGTTGGATTCTTTTCCTTAACTCTTTCATTTAGTAACTTCCAAACATTCTCAATAGGATTCGTGTCTGGGCTTTGAGCAGGCCATTCCATAACAGTAACATCCTCCTCAGAAAGAAATGTCTTAACAGACTTCGCTGTGTGACATGACGCGTTATCTTGCATAAATACAGCTCGTCTTCTTCTCTTTCCACGGATGGATAAATAGCAGGGCACTGAGTTCTATAGACTTGGATGGCAACTGGTCTAGGAGAAGGACAATTCTGAATTCCAAACCTGCGGAGAATCGTTTGAGGACCTTGAAGCACGTAGTGCACCAGCTCTCTGTATTCGGCCCTTCAAAAGGTGTGATTGGTTCTGCACAAAACCTTCACCACTATATCAAATTTCAAGTGCTGGTGTATGGCTGTCGATTCCTAGGAACTGAGCTGCTTGACCCTCATACGTCGAGTACGACCGGAGAGTCCACCATATATGAATAAGGACAAAAGGCAAACTTATCTTAGCTGACGTGTTTCGTCCTCTAAGGGACTTTATCAAAGCAAATACAAGGATTTTATTTTGTAACAAATTTTATTTTATATACAACAGCAATTGCTTCTTCAAAATGTTTAAGTTTAGAGCTGCTCATAAATATTCATTAGCTGAAAAGTAGTTTGCCTGATATTTTTTTGCTGACTTGATGAATATTTATATAAAATATTGTTTAAAAACTAAAAGGGCGTCTACTCAAATATGGTTATTCATTAAAAGTAACGCTTGAAGTGATCAAAATATGTCGGATTAACAAAGAAAAAAACATCTTTTCATATATATATATATATATATATATATATATATATATGAGTGGAAGGGGGAAATATGAATGTTGTCGGATGACTAATACATTAAAGATACATTTCGTGGTGACATACACACACCATAGACGATCTAATGTTAAAGATCAGAATAAGAGGGCGGGAGAGAAAAGGAAAGAATTTGTAGGTCTGATGAATTGGATCGTATTTATGTTTGTGTGTGTGTGTGTGTTCATGGTAATTGTTGTGATGAACTTTGGTACTTTGACTTTATGAATTTAAGCGTAGTACTAGACTGGCGAAAAGGTATCATCCTTTTACAGTTGAAAATGTAACCGCAAGTTCTATGCTGACAGTTTCTTCTCTCGTACTTCTTGTTTGTGGAACTCCCTTCCTTCTTCCTTCCCATGAACTTTGATCTTCAAAAGCTTACATGCACTGTCAATCGTTATCTTGTCTTCTAAATTCCGTTCTTTTATTGTCCTATCCCCTTAATAAGTAGGTACGGTGGAGATAACGGTTCGATTTTAGCCAATTTTGAATTCCAGTGGAATCCATTACATACGTACTAATACCATCTTCTTCTCCACCAGCTATGTGTAAATAGCAGGACAGACTGAAACTCTGAATTCAATAAAACGGTTATCTTGCACAAGAATCACTATTTCGGCTGCATTTTATGTGGTGACCCCACGACCCTGATGGGTCATGGAATTCGCGATCGTGATCTACTTAATAAGGTTTCCTTTTCCTAATGCCCCCCTCCTGCGTGTTAGAGGTTTTCTTGCCTTGCTTGCAGGTGAAATGATTTACACTCTTCTGGAATTGAAAAAAAAAACTTGTACAGATATTGTAATACTAAATTTATGCAAACATGTTTACCTTTGGGACTCGAAATTCACAGGAGATGCGCAAAATGGTGGCCTTTAGCTACCAGACATTTATTCGTACGGTGAATTATTGCCTGGGCCACGTTGGGCAACGTTCCCAGTAGGATTGCTGCACATGTCTTTTCTTTTTTTCAATTTCTTGTCTAAGGGCCGCCAATATAATCGGTTTTCTACGATACACACAATCCTTTCGAGTTCCCCTATAGGTAAAAGTCTGCCGATGTTCAACCAGGAGAACTTTGCGGGGAAATCTACTGCGTATCTTTCAAATTCACATTCAGATAAGATCGTACGTCTTGCTACTAGGGTTGAAAGAAAAAATTCATCATTTTTATAAAGTCTATGAATGGCAATGTTATGCCAATTTGATAAAATGACGAAACACAAGTTTTTCCTTTCTTGAAGTGTGTGTACATTCTTTTGGGCGGACTGTATATATATATATATATATATATATATAGTGTTTCTTATATGTAATTAATAAAAATGATTGTGTGCGTTGCTCATAGTTTTAGAGTAATATATCTTCTCTCTATTATTTGTACACGGAGGAGGTTGGACATATAAAACCTGGTATCTTATTACGATAAGGCTGTGCAATAGTCTGTAAATGCCCTCAATTCTACCCCTTCCGACAAGAACAGGGATAACATTAGATCATCGGCTGAATGACATAACGCACCAAATAAGAGTGTCTAGTCATAAAAGCTGTATACATTGGGTGGTGCATTGCACGTTGCATCCCCTCTTGCTGCATCTGTCGGTGCAGCAAGCCAGCACCAGATGTACGGGTGCAGCAAAATGTCTGCCTGACCTGCACATGCATTTGCTGCGCAATGAAATCTCGCCAATCACTTCCGACCGCCATTTGCCCCCACTAACTCCCCTTTTTTTTTGTCTTGTCACTGTAAGCAACATGGCAGACATAGTTACGTGATAACATGATTAAACCTTTCGGACGCGCGTTTTTCTCCCCACCCCCGCATTTTTTTTTTTTTTTTTTTTTTTTTCAACTGATAATATCATTCTTTGCACATTTTTTTTTTTCCATTTTATTTTTGTGATATTTTTTTCTTTCTTTCTGGCTCGCCATGTAATTTTTTTCCCACGTTTTAACTGCATTTTTTGTCTTGCTGGCTGGACTCAATTATATAGGTATATATATATATATTTTTTAAATTTTGATTATCGGTCACTTCTGTTCTTTCTTTCTTTTTTTTTCTTTCTTTCTTTCCTTTTCGTTTTGTTATATTTTCTTTCTTTCTTGTCATGTCATATTTTCTTTCTTTCTTTCTTTTTTTTCTTTCTTTCTTTCCTTTTCGTATTGTTATATTTTCTTTCTTTCTTGTTATGTCACATTTTCTTTCTTTCTTTCCTTTTCGTTTTGGTATATTTTCTTTCTTTCTTGTTATGTCATATTTCCTTTCTTTCTTTCTTTCTTTCTTTCTTTTCTTTTCGTTTTGTTACATTTTCTTTCTTTCTTGTTATGTCCTATTTTCTTTCTTTCTTTCTTTCTTTCTTTCTTTCTTTCCTTTTCGTTTTGTTATATTTTCTTTCTTTCTTGTCATGTCATATTTTCTTCCTTTCTTTCTTTCCTTCTTTCTTTCCTTTTCGTTTTGGTATATTTTCTTTCTTTCTTGTTATGTCATATTTCCTTCCTTTCTTTCTTTCTTTCTTTCTTTCTTTCTTTCTTTCCTTTTCGTTTTGTTATATTTTCTTTCTTTCTTGTTATGTCATATTTCCTTCCTTCCTTTCTTTCTTTCTTTCTTTCTTTCTTTCTTTCTTTCTTTCTTTCCTTTTCGTTTTGTTATATTTTCTTTCTTTCTTGTTATGTCCTATTTTCTTTCTTTCTTTCCTTTTCGTTTTGGTATATTTTCTTTCTTTCTTGTTATGTCATATTTTCTTTCTTTCTTTCCTTTTCGTTTTGTTATATTTTCTTTCTTTCTTGTTATGTCCTATTTTCTTCCTTTCTTTCTTTCTTTTTTCCTTTCCTTTTCGTTTTGTTATATTTTCTTTCTTTCTTGTTATGTCATATTTTCTTCCTTCCTTTCTTTCTTTCTTTCCTTCTTTCTTTCCTTTTCGTTTTGTTATATTTTCTTTCTTCCTTGTTATATCATATTTTCTTTCTCTCTTGTTATGTCATATTTTCTTCCTTTCTTTCTTTCTTTCTTTCTTTCTTTCTTTCCTTTTCGTTTTGTTATATTTTCTTTCTTTCTTGTTATGTCATATTTTCTTTCTTTCTTTCCTTTTCGTTTTGTTATATTTTCTTTCTTTCTTGTTATGTCCTATTTTCTTTCTTTCTTTCCTTTTCGTTTTGTTATATTTTCTTTCTTTCTTGTTATGTCCTATTTTCTTCCTTTCTTTCTTTCTTTTTTCCTTTCCTTTTCGTTTTGTTATATTTTCTTTCTTTCTTGTTATGTCATATTTTCTTCCTTCCTTTCTTTCTTTCTTTCCTTCTTTCTTTCCTTTTCGTTTTGTTATATTTTCTTTCTTCCTTGTTATATCATATTTTCTTTCTCTCTTGTTATGTCATATTTTCTTCCTTTCTTTCTTTCTTTCTTTCTTTCTTTCTTTCCTTTTCGTTTTGTTATATTTTCTTTCTTTCTTGTTATGTCATATTTTCTTTCTTTCTTTCCTTTTCGTTTTGTTATATTTTCTTTCTTTCTTGTTATGTCCTATTTTCTTTCTTTCTTTCCTTTTCGTTTTGTTATATTTTCTTTCTTTCTTGTTATGTCATATTTTCTTTCTTTCTTTCTTTCTTTCTTCTCCAATTGTCATATGTTCCTTCTTTTTACTCATTTTGTCATATGATTTTTCTTTCTTTCTTTCTTTCTTATTTAAATGTTTTATGTCGTTCAGTTGTCACATGGTTTTTCATTTATTTCCTTAATTCTATCTTTATTATTAAATAAAGTACGATTTTATTAGTTATTTTAAATTCTTTCTCTCTTCTGGAATTCTCATATTTTCCTTCTTCTTCATTTGTTATGTTTATCTTTCTTTCTTTCTTCCTTTCTTTCTTTCTTTCTTCCTTTCTTTGTTCATATCTTTCTTTCTTTCTTCGTTTCTTTCTTTCTTCGTTTCTTTCTTTCTTTTTCTTTCTCTCTATTTACTAATTATTTTCATTATCTCTGTTTTGTTTTCTTCATTTATTTTTTCCCTTTTCTTCTTTTTCTCTTAAACATTTCTTTTCTATTTTTCTTCATCTTTTCTTTTTTTCATGTCCACTTTACAGAATCATTCCGTTCCGAGGTTCATACATTCTTAGAATCGTTTTTAAAGAAAGAAAGAAAAATAACCCATAAACTTACGTTTAGATATTCTTTCTTCTTCCTCCTTTTTTCTTTCTTTCCTTCTTTTTCTTTTTTTCTTCTTTTATTCATTCATTCATTCATTGTTCATGTCTTTCTTTATTCCGTTTTTTTCTTTTGTTCATTCTTTCGTGCTTTCACGCTTTTTTTCTTCATTTCGTTCTTTAATTCATTCTTTTTCGTTCTTACTTTTTTCTTTCTTTCATTTATTATTTCATTCATTGTGTCTTTCGTTAATTATTTCTTTCATTCTTTCATTCATTCATTCTTTCTTTATTTTGTCTTTTTTTCTTTCATTCTTTTCTTTATTTCATTTTTTTATTCATTCATTCCGTCTGTCTTTATTTCTTTCACTATTTCTTTGTTTCATTCATTCTTTCTTCATTTCATTCTTTTTTCCCATGTTTTTTCTTTCATCAACTATTTGTGACTCTTTTTATTCATTGTCAAATGTTCTTCTTTCTTTATTTTCTCTTCCATCGTTGTTTTATATTCCTTCTTCATAATGAAATTGTTGTATTTATTTCAGTCTTTCTTTCATTCTTTTTCCTTATTTCATTCTTTCTTTCTTTATTTGATCCATTTTTCTTCCTTATTTTCCTTTACAATTGTTATAGTGTCTTCAATTCTTTTTTTTTGTTCATTATTCTTATATGATGCATAACATACATTCTTATTCATTTATGTTTAATATTTATTTGTTATAGGTTTAGCTTTTTTCTTTTTTCTTTTTTCTTTTCTATAGTAATATGTTTCGTTCTTTCTTTCTTTCTTCTTTTTCATATATTTGCATTTTCTTTCTTCTATTATTCTTCAGTCTTTAAATGATTTTCTTTCCGTTTTCCTTTTTTTATTTTATCATTGTATGTTCTTTCTTTCTTAGTCGTCATATTTCTTTCTTTCTCCCGTTCATTCATTTTTTATTATTGTACGGCAATACATTTTCTTTTATTTACTTGCTTTACATTCTTTCCTTCTTTCTTTCTTTCTTTCTTTCTTTCTTTCTTCTCCAATTGTAATATTTTCTTTCTTTCTTTCTTCTCCAATTGTAATATTTTCTTTCTTTCTTTCTTTCTTTCTTTCTTTCTTCTCCACTTGTCATATATTCTTTTTTTCTTTCTTTCTTTCTTTCTTTCTTTCTTTCTTGCTTGCTTCCTTCGCTAATTGCCATATGTCTTTCTTTCTTCTCCAATTGTAATATTTTCTTTCTTTCTTTTTTCTTTCTTTCTTTCTTTCTTCTCCACTTGTCATATATTCTTTACTTTCTCTCTTTCTTCTCCACTTGTCATATATTCTTTCTTTCTTTCTTTCTTTCTTTCTTGCTTGCTTGCTTGCTTGCTTCCTTGGCTAATTGTCATGTCTTTCTTTCTTTCTTCTCCAATTGTAATATTTTCTTTCTTTCTTTTTTTCTTTCCTTTTTTCTTTCTTTCTTTCTTTCTTTCTTTCTTTCTTCTCCACTTGTTATATATTCTTTCTTTCTTTCTTTCTTTCTTAGTCTTTTTAACCCCAAATTTATTTTTACGATTGTCTACAAGACAAGCCATTTGTATATGCTAATTCGTTGATCATGTTGTTCACCCAGAATGTGACCAATCAGAAAGTGACTCTCAGGCACACCCATTGAAAAATGACTCAGAAGGAAAGCTATATACAAATGTATGTTTGTCTGGCAGCCTGAAAATAATAACATCTCTCAACCGATTGTTTGCCAATTATCTATCTATCTATCTATCTATCTATCTATCTATCTATCTATCTATCTATCTATCTATCTTAGTTTGTTTCCATCTATCTATCTATCTAGCTAGCTAGCTAGCTGTGTATATATCTAGCTATTTCAGTCTGTTTCCATCTATCTATCTATGTATCTCTCTTTCTCTGTCTCTTTCTATCTATCTATCGGAAACAGACTGTGCTCACTAGATAGCTATCTCAGTCTGTTTCTTTCTATCTATCTATCTATCTATCTATCTATCTATCTATCTATCTATCGTAGTCTGTTTCCATCTATCTAGCTAGCTATGTATATATCTATCTCACTATGTTTCCATCCATCTAGTTAGCTATGTATATATCTATCTCAGTCTGTTTCCATCTATCTATTTATCTACCTTTCTGTCTTTTTCTATCTATCTATCTATCTATCTATCTATCTATCTATCTATCTATCTATCTATCTTGTCCGTCATGTTTAAAGTCACTAGCGACATCTAAAAAAACTTGATGTTACGTTGTCATTGTCTATTGAGGCAAACAAAAATTTTTAAATTTCGAATGATGCTGAACGCAAAATAAAAAATGACCCCGAGTTTATCCATCTTAACCCCCCCCCCCCAAAAAAAAACAACTTTTTTTTCAGTGTCTTCACATTCAAGTTTTCGCTCTTCAATTCTTAAGTGATCGTGGCTCTTTACAGCTTCCTTTCATTCATCTTCCTTTAACTGACATGACTTAGAAAAGAGAGTGGAATTTCTTCTGAATTCCTTCTCCACCGATATGAAAACCAGTGCTTTCTCCCGTCAAGTCATAGGCGATCACGACTCTCCACAGCTTCCTTTTATTATCTTTGGGTAAAGCAATGGAATGATTTCCCATTGCTCTTTTTACATTGTTGAAATGAGTCCTTCTATATAATCTTCGGGAATTTCCATAACATCTTAGGTTCTGACTTCTGTTTGATCATGTTTCCTTCACGATAGGTATACTTATTCGAGGCGAATAAGTATACCTATATCTTACTTTTATTATTCTGAGTAAAATAGTGGAATTGGTTCTCATTAGCTTTTTTACGGTGTTGAAGTTCTCTTAGTTTCACTTCAGGAAAGAGGCGATCATGGCTCTTTTCGGCTTCCTTCTGTTTATTCTCTGGGAAGATGCGGTTATCATCTCCCTTTCCCCCCTTCAGATAGTAGGCGATCATGACCCTCCACAATTTCCTTCTCTTTATCATCTGTGATTTCCTATTGATTCTCCACAGTTTTGAATACAGAGTAGTCTTTCTCCGTTCAGATAGTAGGCGATCATGGCCCTCCACAACTTCCTTTTTATTATCCTATTTGAATTGGCATGACGTTTTAGAGAAGATAGAGGTTTGATTTCCTATTGATTCACCACAGTTTTGAATCCAGAGTAGTCTTTCTCCGTTCAGATAGTAGGCGATCATGGCCCTCCACAACTTCCTTTTTATTATCCTATTTGAATTGGCATGACGTTTTAGAGAAGATAGAGGTTTGATTTCCTATTGATTCACCACAGTTTTGAATCCAGAGTAGTCTTTCTCCGTTCAGATAGTAGGCGATCATGGCCCTCCACAACTTCCTTTTTACTATCATATTTGAATTGGCATGACGTTTTAGAGAAGATAGAGGAGTGATTTCCTATTCATTCTCCCCAGATTTGAATTCAGAGTAATCTTTCTTCCTTCAAGATAGTAGGCGATCATGGCCTTCCACAACTTCCTTCTCTTTATCATCTGTGAATTATCATAACATTTCCCTTTGCCTTCTCCACGGTCTTGAATTCAGAGCAGTTTTTCTCCCTTCAGAAAATCAGCGGTCATGTATCTCCACAGCTTCCATCTTCTGCACTTGTATTCGGCACTGTCATTCTTCCAGAGCCTAGTCCATCCTAATACTTCAATATCTATCGATTGTTAGATCCATTTATGTGCAAATACCCTTGGAAAAGCTATGAAGGAATCAAGAGATTCAGAGACCGAGAGACAGACTCTCGGCGACTGTCGAACTATTTGCATTAGCAGAGGGGAACCCGGATGAGGCTTTGCTGAAGGGCAAGGTTTCGTCCGGGGAGGTTGACAGGGCCTGAACCCGTCTAGGCGGGTTCAGAAAGGCCATATTTTTGGCCGAGCCTACGGGCTCGGGGATACCCACATTAAAACGGCCTTGTGCCACATTCGATCCTCGTGGGTGGATTGATAAATACAGGAAAAGCTATGAATCCACCTCCTCCTCCCAGCTATGTAGGATTTGTATCTGAAAAAAAAAATCATTGCTATTCTCCAAAACGCAAAAAAATAAAATATTCTTACAAACCAGAAATTGTTTCGGATTTAATCCAAATCCAATGCCTTCTCACACCTGTTCGAAGAATAATTCCTTGAATACCCATGTCTTCAAGTATACAGACATGCTGATGGATTGCAGTTGACACTGAGGAATTTAATCCAGCCTTTAACAACTTTTTTTTTGTGTTTGTGTGTTCTCTGGCTTTCCATTGACCTTCGTTTTTATTTCATGTTCGTTAAAACTTCCTCATTACTCATATGTTTAGTCTATGGTATTCTCAGCATTCTCCTGTAGAACCACATTTCTGTTGCCTCAAGTCTCTTCTTCATCTGTGAGGACATCGGTCAGCGTTCACTGTCACAGAGAATTGATATTAGATAACAGTTCAGGTCTCTTTTCTTGGTTTCTAACTAAATTTTCCTCTTCCTTCATAATTTGCTTCCCTTTTGGAAGGCATCTTTCACGATCAGAAAGCGTCTTCGGCTTTCAGTGTCATATTTCCCACCCTCTGGCCTTTCCAGATATTTTAATTTTCGTACTTGATCCGATTTTGGGCTATGTCCAATCCGTAGTTCATATCTTTGATTTTTTTCCTCTTCCTGGCGACCGTACATGCTTCCTTTTTACAACTGATGATCAGTTCTTGTTTTTTAATTTCTTTTACTACCTCTTCTAGAAGTTCCTGAAGTTTCCTTTCCGTATGTGCCGAAACCTTTGGGAATCGACGTTGTTCGTGAAGGTTTAGCAGACGTCATGCGTCATGTACTAGCGATGTTTAATTGAATTTTCGCGGTGCTAAGAGAGTAAATGGACATCAGACACATTTTGGCAATCAAGAGTTTTATAGCCAGTACTGTCCGGAAAAACATCCATCCATTCTGAGTACGTCGACAATCGGTTGTGTGGTCTTGATATCTCTTGGCAACCCGTCCGAATCCGCGCGTCAGCAGATACTCTCCCCGAGCGCGCATGCAGTCGGCACTGAGGCGACGTTTAGTGAGCTTCAGTACTGCGTGACGATATATAATTACCAGTTCGTCACGTCATGTGCAGAGGTTTATTTCTGTCGTGACATATCGTGTTATACAGACCTACCAACTCTACCCCTCTTCCATCAGTTTTCAAACTTTAGCTCTCCGTAATTTCTAAAGTTAAGATCATTGAAAGAGCAGAGAACGGACGAGATCATGGAGAACGTGGTGATACACCTGATGGTGATCCATAAAGAGGACTTTGCTGACGTTTCTTTACGTTTATGCACCAAATACAAGACCCAAGAGCCAGTCAAGGTAGAGGCTTAACAAAAAAGGCTTAATTAATGAGCGTGGAAGGGTTGAGTACAGGGGCATGTTATGAGGATATGTAAGTCAGATTACGATTGATCCTAGCCTTGAAGATTGTAATGATCAGTGAAACATCCCCTCGGGAGTCTTCCTCTAAATGAAACATGAAGTACATAAAGATAGGTGAAGGGTACGTCGTATGGTGGGTCGTATGTGTAAGGGACAGCACTGGAGGAATCGGGGGAATATAGTTCTATCGAACATCTGATTCGAGGTTAACAAGGTTTCATTTGCGAGATAGGGATTTTAAGTTGGAAAGTAATTCATTACCCACAAGGCCACAGAAACGCTATTGGACTTTGTCAAGACTGGAAAGTGATGATTGTGCAGCTCCGGTCTAGATGTGGCCAAAGTTTTCCGTTTTGGGTCTAATCTGATTCTTGCAAAGAATCGGTCGAAAAACTATACACAAATGTATGTTTGTATGGCAAAAACCGACCTTTTTTGTCATACTTTTGGCGATCGACTGCATGAACGTTTGAGATATGGCGTGAGCTTGAATCCCGTCTATGAAAATTTCTCGGACATTCAGGCCGGTAAATGTTATTTAATACTGTTTATTATAAACAGAGCATTTACTTAAATACTTGTATCTATAAAAAGAACGTTAAACATAAAAAATGTCTTTAATAAATAAATTGTCGGACTTTGTCCATTTCTTAATGTATGACGTCATTTGTTTACATTTGATACGCCATGAGCAGTTATGAATGTACGAGATTCATAGAAGATTGAAGTTTATAAACAGTAAATTCGACCTTGCCTACCGAACGATCCTTGGTCAAGGCACGTCAGCGTAAATGACGGTTCCGTATAGAATGCAGGTTCGAATCCTGTCCAAGGCCGAATATTCGTCTATGAAAATTTCTCGGACATTCAGGTCGGTAAATGTTATTTAATACTGTTTATTATAAACAGAGCATTTACTTAAATACTTGTATCTATAAAAAGAACGTTAAACGTAAAAAATGTCTTTAATATATATATATATATATATATATATATATATATATATATATAGAGAGAGAGAGAGAGAGAGAGAGAGAGAGAGAGAGAGAGAGAGAGAGAGAGTAATGATTTGAGAACGTACTTAGGGTGATCGTTTATATGAAGCTGAAAACGTGTAGGGCTGTGGAGAGACTTTTGAAAAGTGGAAGATATGTTGGTTGTGTTTGAAGTCCCAAGGGGGATCAATTTGGCGCCATTACTCTGTGTAATATATTTGTTTTTGTTTTTTTATCCTCTTTCTTTTCTCCTTTTTATTTATTTTTTTTTATTTTTTATTTCTACTTTTTGTTTCTTTTTTCTTTTCTTTTTTCAGCTCATAATAAAATGGTTGGCTCTTTCCCGGATAGTTTTGATACGCGAAGATGGAGAATTAATGCAGGAAGATGACGAAATGATAAAGTATATAAAATATCTTTTCATCTCAGATTGAGAAATAAAGAAATGAAAAATTAACAGAAAAAAAAAAAAAAAAAAAATTAAAACTGAATACTTATTCCGGAATCTCTAAGTTTACCCCTCCTATGAAAAAAAAAGAAAAATTAAAAAAAATAAATAATAAAATTTAAAAAAAAAAACACACACACACACTGCAAAAAATCTTTGAAATTATTAGAATATTTTCAGATATCCATATTCAACTTTTATTACCCATTTGTGCATCCATACATATTATTATCCTCTGAGTCCACCATTTTTTCTAGATTACATACAGATATTTTTTCTGCATTATACATTCAAAAAGTTCATCATTATTATTTATAAGCCGAGTCCATTCAGGATATCGGCGATTACGGTTCTCCACAACTTTCTGCCCTTTTTTACTGCAATGTAGAAACTTTGTGCACTTATCTCAGCGGAACACAGTGGAAGGAGAGAAATGTAGAAATTCAACTATAATCTCGTGACTAAAATATAATGAAAAATATTATTTCGTCTTCACAGAAAATTCAATGGAATGAGTTCCTGTCGACCCAATCTGATTGAAGCGGGGTCAAAATTAGCATATGTTTTTGAATGGAGATATAAAATGCTAAACTAGTTAGCTAAGGGCACCAGTAGCAGTAATTTTTTCTTCCTTCTTGCTCCCTCTTTCGAAGCTGACTGGACGTGTTACCGAAACTGAGTCCTAAGATAAACATTTCTTTTCTCATCTATTTCTCCCTCTTGTACTAAGATGTAGCCGAATGCAGATGAAGGCGTCTCCACCGGGAAACATCTCTTTTCCCGGCTCAACTGACACCTGGATTTTTGTATTCTATACAGTAATAAATGTATTTTTCTTCTACCTTGCTCCCTCTTTTGAAGCTGACTGGACATGTTACCGAAACTTTTAATAAGAGTCCTAACTCTTTATTTTCCAATAATAATAAAAAAAAAGAAACATATTTTCCTATGAGGTTAGTAATAAAGAAGCCAGAAATTTTATTACCGCACTTGCCTGAGACAAACACTCATTAGGTGGCGCTGTTTAAGTTGTATATATATAAAAAAAAAGACAAACATTTCCTTCCTTATCTGTTTCTCCTTAGAAAAGTTGCTCGTTGTTCCTCTCCTTCCCACAATATATCCTGTGAGTATTAAGATTTCTAAGCCGTCCTTCATCTCGCCCAGAAATTTCAGCCGTCTCTTCACGATTTTAATTATAAGTGTCTTTTTTCTTCCAATTTTCTTTACAATTTCCTAATTTTTTCACCTATTCTGGTCGTGCTATTCCCAGCATCTCTCTGTAGAACCACCTCTTATACAGTAATAAATGTATTTTTCTTCTACCTTGCTTCCACTTTTGAAGCTGACTGGACATGTTACCGAAACTTTTAATAAGAGTCCTAACTCTTTATTTTCCAATGTTTCTCTATATTTTTGTATTTAAATATTTTGAGATTTTTATATCATGGGGTGTTTTTAGTAGGTTCCCCCTGTGAATATGTGGTATTGTGGTATATGTAAGATTGAATGGTGACGGACGAGTTCTTTTAGTAAACGGGTAAATTGTATCAGATGAATGGGTCGTGAGCATGATTAACTAGGACTAGAATAGTTAGCGAAGATCAACCTCTCCTCACTTTCCCTTCGGCCATGTGCCAGTGTAATTGCATTTTATACAGTAATAAATGTATTTTTCTTCTACCTTGCTCCCTCTTTTGAAGCTGACTGGACATGTTCCCGAAACCTTTAATAAAAGCCCTAACTCTTTATTTTCTATCGTTATTTCTATAAGGATGATTACTTCTAGGCAACATAGAGCCTTTTTTTTGTTTCTATTTGACACAAACGATTGCCACCTCGAGATTACGCCTCTAATAAGTAAGACTTTATTATCATTTCTTTCTTCGCTGAGTTTCAACTCAAATGCTAATAGTCAGCATTATAATTTTTCTACTTCCCATCCTTCACATAACTGTCGGATTTAAAATCCCGACATTATATACTGCTTTTTGGACTGCCTACTTGAACAAAAAAAAAAAAAAAAAATTTTCTTCAAAATGTTCCAACCCGTAACTGTTTCCAAAACAAAAACTGTAGGAAAATGAAATAAAATAAATAAAATACAGTGTGACCCGGATATAAGAGACCCTGATATAAGATAAACCCGGATATAAGAGAGATTGTCTCAGGTCCCAAATTAGAGCCATACTTGCCTAAACAAAATAGACCAAACCCAGATATAAGAGAAACCCGGATATAAGAGACTTATTATCCGGTCCCATCAACTCTCTTATATCCGGGTTACACTGTAATGATAATCGATAATAAAAAAAAGAAAAAAAGAAACATATTTTCCCATATGGTTAGTATTATGTTGGTGCAAAAATAATGTCGTTTTCTCACATAGCAACAACATATGTTAGAAAACGACATTATTTTTGCACCAACCTAATAATAAAGAAACCAGAAATTTTATTACCGCACTTGCCTGAGCCAAACACTCGTTAGGTGGCGCTGTTTAAGTTGTGTATATATATATATATATATATATATATATATAAAAAAAAGACAACCATTTCCTTCCTTATCTGTTTCTCCTTCTTGCCCTAAGATGTAGACGAACGCAGATACAGATGCCTCCAACGGTAAACGTCTCTTTTCTCAGGTCAACTGACACCTGAATTTTTTGTATTTTATACAGTAATAAATGTATTTTTTTTCTACCTTGCTCTCTTTTAAAGCTGACTGAATGTGTTATCTGAACTGCTTTAAGAGTACTAAATCTTTACTTTCTATCGTTACTTCTACAAGGAGAATTACTTGAAAGCAATGTAGTTTTTTTTTTTTTTTTTTTTTTTTGTTGCAATTCTTGACACAAACGATTTCCACCGCGTGAAGGAAATGATAACGATTTCTTACTTGTTTCTGGCCGAAACAAGTAAGAAATCGTTATCATTTCCTTCTTTCTTCGCTGAGGTTGGTTTTAAATGTCAATACTTGCCGTCATAGTTTTTCAGACTTCCCTTTCCCCTGACAGTCGGACGTGAAATCCCGACAATAATCAATGTTTGACACTTTACTTTTAGCATTTTCTTCCTCCGTTACGACCGTGTCTCCTCTTCCAAAACTGACTGAACGAGTTACTAAAACATGTTACTTTCCAATGTTACTTCTTCAAAGAAAATTACTTGTAGGCAACGTAGAGTGTTTTTTGACACACACAATTGCCACGTCGAGATTACGCCAAGTAACAAGTAAGAATTCATTATCGTTTCTTTCTTTCATCGGTGGGTTTCGCTATAAATGCTAATAGTTGCCATTGAACTTTTTCTATCTTCCCTTTCCCCAAACAGTCGGATGTGAAATCCCGACAGTAATCAGTCTTTGACACTTTACACTTCAATCTGCTCTGTCATCCATGCACTCAAGGTAAGTTCTTAGATATTTTCCTCTTCCCTACTCCTTTCGTTACGTATTAAGTTTTCCAAGTCGTCCTTTCTCACAGTGTGTCCTAGAAATATCAACTATTTACATTATTTATATGCGGCCTATTGTTCTTATCTTTGTTGCCATCACAACGTTTCGGCAATCTTGCTCGTCAGCCTTCATCAGGGGTATGCCGATCTGTGTAACCTACAAGGAATTCTAAAGTGAGCCTCTTTATTCCGAACTTAGTCCTGTATCAACGGGGGTATTTTTTTCTCGTTCCACTGCCCATGTCCAGGGATATCGCGTCTCGTTCTTACTTTTAATACTGCTTGGTTATTGCTCTCCTCGTTTTCCACTCTTTCCAAGTAGACACTGCCCGGCTTAGGGATTGAACTCACAACTTATATGACGCCAAATTCAAGATCCAGGACTTTAATCCACTAGGCGGTATGACACGTCTCTGCCCTGTTTTTGAGAGGCTTGGATCAATTTCATTAATTTGATGTCTTTAATATATATATATATATATATATATATATATATATATATATATATATATATATATATATATATATATATATATATATATATATATATATATATACGTTTCATTAAATAATATGAAATATGTATGAATGAAAAGATGCTGCCTAAATACACGCAATATATGTATATATATATATATATATATATATATATATATATATATATGTATATATATTTTAAACAGGGCAACGGTGATATTTGCAAAATGTGAATTAGCACTGTTAACTATTCTTAAAATCTCCTTAGAAAAGTTGCTCGTTGTTCCTCTCCTTTCCACAATATATCCTGTGAGTATTAAGATTTCTAAGCCGACCTTCCTTCATCTCGCCCAGCCGTCTCTTCACGATTTTAATTATGAGTTTCTTTTTTTCTTCCAATTTTCATTAGAAATTCCTAATTTTTTCACCTATTCTGGTCGTGCTATTCCCAGCATCTTTCTGTAAAACCACCTCTCTGTCGCTTCAAGCCTTTTCTTCGTATGTGAGAATATCGGGCTTTATTCCCTGCTATACATGAAAATAGATATAACGACAGTTCAGTATTCATTGTTTCTAACGAAATATTCCTGTCCTGATACTTTGCTTAGTTTCTGGAAGGCATTTTTCGGTATTCTGTCACGTTTTCGGATCTCTGTACCATACTTTCTATCGCAAGTTTGATGCAAGTTGCGGCGCCATTACAACTTGAGCCATTACAAGTCAGAATTGGCGTTAGCCTTTCTAGTTGTTCAATAATATTTGATAAATATTCATACAAGCACATAAAAATACTAATATAGCAAAAATAACATTTATAACAATGATATTAAGCACAAAAAAGTCATATAAATAAACAATTTCAACATTAATGATACAGAAAAGAACGGGCGCTTACTTACAACAAGGTAGGGGCGGTGCAAATGTGTCATAGCGCTAAAGTTGCTTTTGTTTAGTAACGCTCTTCTTTGAGTGGCTCTTGGGCCTCGTATTGCTAATATCAATTTTATTGTGAAAACATTGGCTAACGCCATATTCATTTACATTCTAGGTCTTTATCTTTGTTGTTGTTACCATAACGTTTCGGCCATTGTGCCCCCCCCACCCTTCTTCAGGAGTATGTCGATTCTGGTATCCTAGACGTCATTCCGAACGGAATCTTTTATTTAATCTCGACCGTTCTGTTCTCTTTCCACTGCTAATGTCTAGGGATATTTTGTGTAGTTCTTATTTTTTTAGTACTGCCCGGTTATTGTTCGTCCTGCTTCACCGAGTCCAAGTACACGCTGCCCTCCCAGGGATTGAACTCACAATTAATATGTAACCTAATTTACGAACCAGACATTTAATCCCACTAGGCTGTCTTATAACAGTCTGATTTTAAGTATGACTGTTTTTTTCGTTCCAATGTTCTTTAGAACTTCCTAATTGCTCAGATGTTTCGTTCATGCTCTTACCCGCATTTTTCTGTAGAGCCACATTTCTATTGTTCCAAGCATCTTCTTCATATGTGGATAGATTTGGGAGCCATTTACTGTCACACTGGAGGATTAATATAGCAGTAGTTCAGTATTCATTGTTTCCAACGAAATATCCCTCTCTTGATACTTTTGCTTAGATTCTAGAAATCATCTTTCGTTATTCCGGTGCATTTTTGGATCTCTGCACCACACTAGATTTGTTACCTGTTGCTTTTGTTTAATAATGCCCTGTCTTGAGTGGCTCTTGAGGCTTGTATTGTTAATATCCATTTTATTGTGAAAAGATTGGTAAACGACCATATTTATTTATATTCATTTACATTCCAGATGCTTCTCTTTGTGGTCACCACAACGTTTCGGTCATTGTTCCCTCCGTTCTTCTTCAGGGGTATATCGACGTCATTATGAACTGAATCCTTTATTTAATCTCTTTCCACTGCTAATGTCTAGGGATATTTTGTATAGTTCTTATTTTTACTACTGCTCGGCTATTGATCGCCCTGCTTTACCTAGTCCAAGTACACACTGCCCGGCCCAGAGATTGAACTCATGATTACTATGTCACCGAATTTACGAACCAGAAATTTATTTTGTGACAAAACTCTGATTTTAAGTATTAGTTCCAATTTTCTTTAGAACTTTCTAATTGCTCAGGTGTTCTGTCCATGCTATTCTCAGCATCTTTCTGTAGAACCACATCTCTATCGTTTCACGTCTCTTCTTCATATGTGAGATGATGGGGCATCATTCATTGTTTCTGTTGTAATCTAGGGAAGGTTACTGAATAGAATAATCACACGAAGGTTGGTAATGAACGATAATACTTAGGACAAGAACAACACATATAAGATTCGCCAGCGGCGCGTAGAAGTAGTAGTCAACGGCTAGAAGTGAGTCAAGTGAATTCCACGATGAATCACTAACTGCAAGATATCTACCAACCGTCCCACTGGGTCAGATCTAGCACAAGGTCGAATTTAATGCGGGGTATCCGATCCCGTAGCCTCGGCCAAAAATTACCCGTATAAAACGGGATCGGGTAGTTGTTTCCCGAGAGGAGACTCTGCCCTTCGACATAGCCTCGTCTGGGGATCCTCTCTTCCCGGAGACAGAGTTTGACCAGCACAGGTAGAGACGAATCTCTAACTGCAGGATATCTACCAAGCGCTCCGCGCGATCAGTTGTGGCACAAGGCTGAATTTAATGTGGGGCAACCGATCATGTAGTCTCGTCCAAAAATTTCCCGTAGACCCCGTATAAAACGGCTTCGGGTAGTTGTTTCCCGAGACGAGACTCTGCCCTTCGACATAGCCTCGTCTGGGGGTCCTCTCTGCTCAGGGGCAGAGCGTTTGACCAGCACAGCTGGAAACGAATCTCCAACTGCAGACCAAGATAGAGTATTTACTACTGCATTTATGTGAATGGGGACATACCCATTATCGTCCGTAGGTTTGCTACAGCAGTTTCCAACGAAATATTTCTGTTTTGATACTTTTGCTTAGATTCTGAAAGGCAACTTTCGTTATTCCGGCGCGTTTTCCGAACTCTGCATCACACTAGGCTTGATACCTATTGCTTTTGTTTAGTAAAGATCTGTCTTGAGTGGCTCTTGAGGCTTGTATTTTTAATATCAAATTGACTTAGACCATATTCATTTGTGTATCGGGTCACTTTTTCGACGTGTGCGATCACGACTCTCCACGATTTCCTATCCTTTGTAGCCTTAAGCAAAGATCGATTCTTTACCATGCCACCTTGTCATCCATTCTTCAAAGCTCCTTGGGTAAACTGCTCGCTTTTTCCCTCTTCCTCTGCTTCCTACAATATGACCTGTGAGTATTAAGATTTCCAAACCGTCTTTCCTCATAATGTCTCTCAAAACGTTCAACTATTTGTTTCTGATTTTAAATTTGAGTATCTTTCTAGTTTTTCATTGTCTTTAGAACTTCCTAATTGCTCACGTGTTCTGTCCATGGTATTCAAAAGACCTGTCTGTAGAAACACTTCCCTCTCGCTTCGAGCCTCTTCTTCATATGTGAGAAGATTGGGAAGCATTCAGTGCCATATCAATATATAAATCCTAGCCAAATAGAAGAATCTATTGAGAGTAGGAAGAATGTATAGCGCCAAATGGAGATAATTCCACTAAAGTAATAAGCATTAAACCATCTCGTACGTTCGCAGTTTGAAGACAAATATACGCGGAATGTTAAATTTTCCAATTTTCAATCAGAAATAGACTGTTGGTGTTTATTGGATCCACAATGAGACAGGGTGGCTTGGAAAGCTTAATACTCACAGGGCTTGTTGGGGGTAAGAGAGATTGTGGAAGGCAGTGAGTGACATATGTGTGGTGTGATTGCGTGAGTAGATGGCGAAATGGGGGGGGGGCATAACAGAATGAAGAAACACTTGTAAGGACGACAAAGGTTAGGAAGTTTTGGAGAGCCATGATCGCTAATGTCCTGAAGGGATGCGACACATAGAAGAAGAAGAAGAAGTCTTAATTTCACAAGTATGGCCTCTTCTCAGTCTAAGCTAAGCTTACAAAATATTAATGCTAAGATTTGTAGAACACTGTAGGATAGTTCGCTGCGAGAATCCCCTTGATAAGACCTGATACTTTTAAAAATCCCTAGATCAAGGCTTCTGAATTTGGAGTCCACGGACACTTTGGGGGGGGGGTTATGAATATGTTTCAGGGGGTGCCTGATGATTAGATCAAAATTAACATTTATATTAGCTATACAGCTCTTGTCACAAATCAACGAAAGAAATAAAAGAAAACGCATCCTGCCACTGCTTGAATATAAAACGTACCCAGTCACTACTTACAGTGCCTACTACTAAGCGTCTCTTAACTTGATGTTGGGTGCATGTTTACCATTTAAACGAGTGTCATCATTCTCTGCACGACCGCCATCTTTTGCCACTCCGTAAAAGCAAGTGATAATTCTTATTTTCCACAGCTTATCGCAGTTTCATTTTCTTCTTGTATACTGGTGAGGATTATTGACGACAATTTCTTTCAAGCGTGGCTGGCTGAAAAGTGATCTGTGTGCAGTGTGCATGACGGTGCAGTATGGAGAAATGCACGAACAAATGTTGCAAATAACCAATCAGACTGTGAGCATCTGCTTGTCTTCCTACCTGTCTATGAAGGGATATTTCTTATAGGGGTCCGTGACTCAAGGGGTCCGCGAATCAAAAAAGGTTAATACACGGTAAGATACTCGAGAATTGGAAAAGACGTTAAACATTAAAATCTATCATATGCCGACACTTAGAAAAGATAGGGAAAGTTAGCAAACTTAATGACTGGTTTTCACACGTTCTTAAAAAAATATAGTGGACCTTTTATCCACATGGCTTACGGCCATATAATGTTGAAACACCGGTTGCCTTACGATCACCCAAGCTAAGCAATGTCGACCCTGTTCACAAGCTAAATGGGTGACCGCTTGAGAATACCAGATGTTGTAAGCTTGAATGTGCAGATAGCGCAATGCATAATAGCTCTTAATCGTTAATCGGAGTGCCGAGTTCGCATTCTAGTCGGGTTCGTTATATTTTCTTACGTGCAAATACCCTTAGGAAAGGTATGAACACGAAGAAGAAGAAGAAGAAGAAGAAGAAGAAGATAATGATGATGATGATGATGTGCAGTGGGCATGAGAGTGCAGTATGGAGAAATGCTCGTCTGTTTATCTGTCTATGAAGGGATATTACTTATCACCGAAGCTAAGCAACGTCGACCCTGTTCACAAGCTAAATGGGTAACCGCTTAGGAATACCAGGTGTTGTAAGCTTGGATGTGCAAGTTATCGAGGCTTCATTATCTTCTCGTACACTGGTGAGGATTATTGACGACATTTTCTTTCAAGCGTGGCTGGCTGAAAAGGGATCTGTGTGCAGTGTGCATGAAGGTGCAGTATGGAGAAATGCACGTACAAAAGTTGTGAGAAAACAATCATACTGTGAGCATCTGCTTGCCTGCCTATCTGTCTATGAGGGGATATTTCTTATAGGGGTCCGTGACTCAAGGGGTCCGTGACTCAAGGGATCCATCACTCAAGGGGTCCGTGACTCAAAAAAGGTTAATCCACGGTAAGATACTCGAGAATTGCCAAATATGTTAAACGCGTTATTAACTATACTGTCTTTTTTACATTCTCTGGAATATAAATTTATAGAAACTACCCTGGACATAAAATGAGGGATCAGTTTATGTATTGATTGTAATATAGAATTGATCCCCCACTTTTTACCATTTAAACGAATGTCATCATTCTTTGCACGACCGCCAT
This sequence comes from Acanthosepion lycidas, assembly GCA_963932145.1. Lineage (NCBI taxonomy): Eukaryota > Metazoa > Mollusca > Cephalopoda > Sepiida > Sepiidae > Acanthosepion > Acanthosepion lycidas. Next base: position 35,797,195 of record OZ010599.1, read on the forward strand.
CTATTGCCACTCCATAAGAGCAAATGATAATTATTTTGTTTATCGCGGCTTAATTATCTTTTCGTATACTGGTGAGGATTAATTGACCACAATTTCTTTCAAGGGTGGCTTGCTGAAAAATAATCTGTGAGCAGTGTGCATGACGGTGCAGTATGGAGAAATGCAGGTAAAAAAGTTGTGAAAAACCAATCAGACTGTGAGTACCTGCTTGTCTGGCTGTCTGTCTATGAAGGGATATTTCTTATAGGGCTCCGTGACTAAAGAGGTCCGTCACTTAAAAAAAGGTTAATCCATGGTAAGATACTTGAGAACTGTCAAATATGTTAAACATGTTATAATCTATCATATGCAGCCACTACTTACTTACAGACCGCTAGGCGTCTCTTAATTTGCTGTTGGGTCCATATTTACCATTTAAACGAGTGTCATCATTCTCTGCACGATCGCCATCTTTGACCACTCCATAAGAACAAGTGATAATTCTCATTTTCTACGGTTTGTTACGGCTTCATTTTCTTCTCGTATACTGGTGACGATTAATCGACCACAATTTCTTTGAAGCGTGGCTTGCTGAAAAATTATCTGTGTGCAGTGTGTATGACGGTGCAATATGAAGAAATACGCGTACAAAAGTCGTGAAAGACCAATCAGACTGTGAGTATCTGATTGTTTCTCTGTCTCTGAAGGGCTAAAGTGCTCTATGACGCAAGGGATCCGTGACTCAAGAAGTCCGGAACTAAAGGGGTCCGTGACTCAAAAAATTTAAGAAGCTCTATCCTAGATAACCACTAATATCGGTTATATCCGTAGATAATCTTTAACACTGTTAAATTTCACAGATAATCCCTAATATTTGGAAAAAATCAGAAGATAACCCCTGATATTCTTAAAATCACAAAATAATTTCTGGTATTGTTAAAATCAGTAGAAAATCCCTAACCTTGTTAAAAGACATAGATTATCGATAATAATTGATAAAATATTCAGACAATCTCTAATATTTGAAAGAATCAAAAATTAATCATTGCTCGCCCGGTTCACATTCCTCCTCGGTCGTTTGAACAGGAGTAGTAGTTTATTTCTTGTTTTCTGCTTAAGAGTGTCTTTCCGATTTCTTATAAAATATTCTCATTCTCTTTCACTCCCACTAGCACTTTGCATCTTAGGGGCATTATCGCCTTGATTGGGGTGAATTGATTAAAAACGAAATATTGTTAAAATACATAGATAATCTCCGATATTGTTAAAACCCTAATAGTGCTAAGATATGAAGATGAACCGTTATATTATTAAAATCCTTAAATAATCCTTAAGATCTCTACATAATCTCTGATATTGATAAATCCTTAAATAACCCCTATTAGTGTTCAAATTCCTAGATCATCACAATCGCTTGCTAATACCTTATATATACCGTAATATGTACATAATCAATTATATAGTTAAAATGCCGAGGTAATCCTAGATAATACTTACATCTGGAGATAATCCGAGATACTATTAAAATATCTAGATCATCGTTAATATAGTTTAAATCCTGAGATAATTGCTGACGCTGTTAAAATCAAGTCTTTAATGTTGTTAAAATCCTTATATTGTTAAGGTCCCTAGATAATTGTTGAAATAGGTCCTTGAACATTTTTATTGCTGAATCCTTTTTGAGGTAACGACAACACAAACAAAAAAAGAAGGATGTTTTTAGACGTCAATGTGGATGCTTTTGTTCTTAATTTTTTTTTTTTAATCGAAGTTGTTGTTAATGTTATTTGTTGAGCTTTTGAACAATTGATTGAATTTAATTAAAACTCGTCTCTTTTGCAAAAACGAAACAAAAACAAAACCACAAAAAAAAAAAAAAAAAAAGGGACCCTAGAAAAAAAAATTACATGTTGGGGACCAAGACAATCAGATTTTTGCTGTTATTTTCTGGTGTTTTCCGTTTTGATTTCTACCATTAAGTTTGTTTCTTTCGAAGGCTGTTCTTCTTTTATCGTTTCTGCGACTGCTACGGATATTTACTTTCTTGAGGAAGGCAGGCACTGAGTCGAAACGTTTCTGTCTAGACAGCGCTTGTCAATAGCGCTGTTTTGTTATTGATAACAATATATAAAAGAAAGGAAGTAACAATGATCACGAGGAAAAACTGGCGATTACACTGGGGATGACGAGGCTAGCGACAATCGAAAATGATAAGTGTAGTCTTCATTAAGTTCAAGATAGCGGGAAACGCAGTGAAATACTTGATGTGGAAAAAATAATGTCGTAATAATGTCGTTTTTTGACGTTAGCAAATACGTCAAAAAACGACATTATTACGTCATTATTTTTGCACCAACCTAATAATAGGAGAATCAAAGAGGAGGACTTTTTTTTTTTTTTTAAATCATTTTATCCCACGGCAAGGTGATAAAAGCCACTAAGACACAAAGCGTTGCTGAGAGTAAACGTAAACGAGAATACCTTAGTGAGGAGAAGCAACAATAAAGGAACTGATTTCGGGAAGGCGGAAGATAACAATAGACGTTTCATTTAAACATTCGGACATCATAGCTGACAGGAAAGCAAAAATATGGAAGAGACTTTCAGAGGTGAGAAGTCCAACCAAAGAAACTCTTAGAATCGTACTTAGGGTTACATATAGCTATGTCTACACTCTGACTTCCGGTCATCTCACAACTGTGGTTAATGGTGACATTCAAGGTAGAATACAGCAACGACTTTTCGGATCCTGTTTCACCAGGGATCTTGAGGTTACCTCGTACCTCTTCTCAGAGGTGGATTTGTACTTGAAGTTACCTTTTTCTAGATTTGGTTTGTTTGGCTTGTTTTGTTTTACGGCATATCAACACCTCAATGGGTTATTTAATGCCGACAAAATTTTCATTGCTAGTAATATTAGGTTGGTGCAAAAATAATGACGTAATAATATCGTTTTTAGACGTTATACGTCAAAAAACGACATTATTGCGTCATCATTTTTGCACCGATCTAATATTTTGTTTTGTCAAAAACCTATTGTTGGTAATATTTTTTCCTCAAAAATGTATAGCAGGTAATAGTTTGTTTTTTTTTTCCTTGAAAAATTTATTGCTGGAAATAATATTTTTCAAAATATTTCTGGTATTAAAAACTGTTTTTATACTTTCATAGTGTTTTTACCTCAGTTTCGGGGTTAACTATTTGCCCATAGCTGGAACCCTAACAGGTGCTACCACGCTGGGTCAGGGCGGGTCTAGGAACACCAGAAATTAAGAGGTGGTTCCATGCTCCTCAAAGTTTCCTGATCAGAGACCTTGCTGTTGGACGTATTTTATCGACTTACCCAGGACGCAGACGCATTTTATCGACTTACCCAGGACGCAGACGTAGTTTATCGTTTTACCCAGGACGCGGGCGTAGTTTATCGTCTTACCTTGAACGCGGACGTAGTTTATCGTCTTACCCTTGAAGTGGACGTAGTTTATCGTCTTATCGAGGACGCGGACGTAGTTTATCGTCTTACCCTGGAAGTGGACGTAGTTTATCGTCTTATCGAGGACGGGGACGAAGTTTATCGTCTTACCCTGGACGCGGATGTAGTTACCTTCTTCTAGAGATTTATTTAAAGAGGCAGGACCTACAAGGCAGCAGATAGTTTCGCATTCAGAGTTTCCTTTTCCTAGACTTGTTGCTATCCAAGGTTACAGGACTGCTATTTTACCCATAGCTGTGGGGGAGAAGATAAGGACTCATATATTTCCAAAGCACGTAAGTGAATGTAATGAACTTGACTGAAATTCGAACTCGGCTCTCACATTCCTCAATTCGAGCCGCTAATCCTTTATCCAGTCTATTACTCAGGCTATGACAAAAGAAAAAGCATATTTGATCAATTACCCCGACAACAGATATTGGATCTAATTCAAGGGGTTCGTATTCCGTAACGAATCCTATGAAAGGTGTAAAACAGGCAACATGAAGACCCACTTCCGACCACAATAATTGTAGAGTTTTTGAAATTCAATTTTTCAGTGAGCTACCAGGGATGTAAAAGAGGATACATTTATAAAGCAATTGTTAAGTTTGATGAAATTTGGTTGAAAGAACAACGAAAAATAAGAAAGAAACCATAAAAATTCGCCATTTTTCGCTATCTACACGGGTTTTCACTATATGGGTGGGCTCAAATATCAAGTTAAATGAATGTTAAAGAATCAATTATGTTGGCTACAATTGAATAAAGTTTGTATTAGATTACCTGAACAATGAAGGAGATTTTACTTTAAAATTTGTGTTGAAATCGATTCGTGTTGAAATCGATTCGTGTTGAAATCGATTTTTCGCGTTTCGCGGTTTTCCGCTAAACGCAGTGGTGTAGAAGTAAAAAATGAGTTATCGTGTGCTCGTCATGATGTGAGTAACCTACATACCGAGTTTGAACGAAATCGGAGGAAGCTGAGTTTATCGATTTTTGAACGGCTTTATCGATTATTTCTTTTTAAAAAAAATATCGATTTTTTACGTTAAGAACCTTACTTTCTCATTGTACAATGTATGTGCCAAGTTTGATCAAAATCGGTTAGATAGATCTCGAGTGCAAAAATATAACTCAGACAGACAGACAGACATCCTTTGTTTTATATATAGATTAACAATAAAGTAATCTTACAAGTGTAGGAAAATATTCTCAGTAATCTAACTTTTTATTGAATTTTAAGTACTTTAGCTTTAAATTTATTATAGCTATTGCTTTTATTTATTTATAATATTGTTTATGAACGACTGTATTTACAAAAATTGACACGTTTATACACACACATACACACAAATGAAAACACTTTAAAATAATAACAAAATCATATCAGTACAACTCTCTCTCTTGCTTTCTCTCTCTCTCTCTCTTTCTATATATATATATATATATATATATATATATATCTTCAAGGCAGGACAATTAAGCATTAGTAAACGTTTAACCTTGAGTTCCAGAGTTTCCCCTCCCGGCCACCAGCCTTTCATTTTCACCAATCTAAACAAGCTGTTAAATTCAAAATGGAGAACGTGCCCGCCCTTATGGGAATATTTTGAAACTATTAGGAAAAACTTGAAACAACTTACAAACCTCGTGTCGAATCCCAAGGAGAGGTTTTGATCACTCACCCAGGAAAACAAGGATAAATTTAGAATTCTTTGTTAGTCAATGATTGGGAGCCTATTTTTTTTTTTTTGTTTTGTTTTAAATGACCGAACCCATTATAATTCAGTAAAAGGATACAATTTAATTTGCATAAGGCTAACGACTGGATGTAATTAGTTTTTCATTAGTTGTAGGTTTTATGTTTCATTGTTTTTTATATTTCTTTTTAATTTAATTTTATTTGTCACACTTCGTCGAATTTGATTGGCTGAAGCGATAATATGTAATTCGTAACGAAATTCCGGTTTAAAAAAAAACAAAAAAAAAAACAAAAAACATTAATATTGTTTTTGTGTGTAGAAAAAAACACTGACATTTAAAAAAAAATGTTTGTGATTAAATTGTACAATTTTTTATCCGCTTCATATCGACTAGAAAGATTGTTATTGGTCCTGATCTGGCGTCTCGGCTTCAGACATTTTCCTACCGCCGTAACGTTGCCTCCCTCTGCATTTTCTATAAATACTTTCATGGCAACTCTTCGGATGACTTCTTCGCCATGTTTGTCTGAATTTTTAAAGCCCCGCATTAATTTCGTCCAGTTGACTGATATTTCTGCCACATTTAAGGATTGTGTTTTTTTTTTTTTATTTTTTTTTTGTTATTACTAACACTATTTTGTTTTGTTTATTGTAAATCAATTTTGTTTTCATTGTAAATATTCGTTGGGTTTATAAATTTATAAAACTTGTTATCTTATCCTCACATATGTACATATGGTGTCTACTTAGGACATCATAATTGGGATTATGGTGGCTGTAGTGAGAATGGTAAATAAGAATTTGTTGTTTTTGTGTAAGGATTATTGTGGTGTGTTTGGGTCAGTGATTGTTGCTAGCTAAGATTTAAGTAGGCGACAAAAAAGATGATGAAGTGACTCGAGGCGACAGAGATGTGGTTCTACAGAAGGATACTAAGGATATCATAGACAGATTGTGTGAGCAACGATGAGGTCATAGAGAGGATGCAAACAAGAAGGAGGTTTATAATTAATTTAATTCTATTATCCTAAACTGACATTATATATTCATTTACTTTCCTACAGCTCTTATATAGCTTCCCTTTGCCTTTTCTATAAATACTTTCGTGGAAATTATTCTAATGAACATTTCTTTATAATGCTATTATTTTTATTCCCCACACCGACAGACAAATTGTACATATGGGAAGTAGTTCGGACTTCATAGAGACCCTGGGGTATTATGGAGACTGTAGTAAAAACGGCTAGTAAGAATGTGTTGTTTTGTTATAAGGAATACTGTGGTATGTTTCGGTCAGTAATTGTGGCTAGCTAAGTTTAAGATAAGACAGAATGAAAACCAAACTTTCCCGCTTTTGGCCTGTGCCAAATTTTTGCATGTTTTCAAAACAAATATTACCTCCCTTTATGGAATCTAATTTTTTTTAATTTAAGCACAGTACTACATTGGCATATGTACATATGGTGTCTACTTAGGACATCATAATTGGGATTATGGTGGCTGTAGTGAGAATGGTAAATAAGAATTTGTTGTTTTTGTTGTTGTTGTTGTTAGTTGGTTGGGTTTTATGGCATATCAACCACTGTGGGTCATTTAATGCCAAATCAAGTCATATATATATATATATATATATATATATATATTAAATATACAGTACTATTAAACATATAGCTGGCAACATTATTTTTTCAAAAACGTATAGCTGGCAACATTTTTTCCAAAAAATGTATAGCTGGCAACATTATTGTTTCAAAAATGTATAGCTGACAACATAACCGTTTCAAAAACGCATACCTGGCAACATTATTTTTCCCAAAAAACGTATAGCTGGCAACATTATTTTTCCGAAAACATTATCTGAGGCCTTGCTGTTGGATGTAGTTTATCGCCATACCCAGGACGTGGATGTAGTTTAAAGTCATACCCAGGACATTGTTGTTTTTGTGTAAGGATTATTGTGTTGTGTTTGGGTCAGTGATTGTTGCTAGCTAAGTTTTAAGTAGGCGACGAAAAAGATGAAGAAGTGACTCGAGGCGACAGAGATGTGGTTCTACAGAAGGATACTAAGGATATCATAGACAGATCGTGTAAGCAACGATGAGGTCATAGAGAGGATGCAAACAAGAAGGAGGTTTATACTTAACATCAGAAAGGATCAGTTTTAGTTTCTGGGACATAAAATGAGGAATAAGGGCCTGGAGAATGTGATACTCACGGGTCGAGCAGAGGGAAAGAGAGGCAAGGGAAAACAACCCATGACATACCTGGCGGACTTAAGCAAGTGGATGACAGAACATGGTCTGGGGGGTAAGCAGAGGGGAAGAAATTTTGATAGCTGCAAGGGATAAGGAAGAAGTTGAGGGCCATGATCGCCTACGTCCTGAAAGGTCATGGCACATAAAAAAGACAGATGAAGACCAGTCTTCCTATCTCTCCTTTTGGGTTTAGTTTGGTTTGGTTTATTTTGTTTTACGGCATATCAAACAAAATGCGTTATTTAATGCCGACAACATTTTTAGGACAGATTCGTATGAATAGAATATGTATTTTTTGGTTTAGATTGGTTTGGTTTATTTTGTTTTACGGCATGTCAACCTCAATGGGTTATTTAATGGCGACAACATTTTTAGGATAGATTCGTATGAATAGAATATGTATTCTTTGGTTTAGATTGGTTTGGTTTATTTTGTTTTGCAGCATATCAACCTCAATGGGTTATTTAATGCCTACAACATTTTTAGGATAGATTCGTATGAATAGAATATGTATTCTTTGGTTTAGATTGGTTTGGTTTATTTTGTTTTACGGCATGTCAACCTCAATGGGTTATTTAATGGCGACAACATTTTTAGGATAGATTCGTATGAATAGAATATGTATTCTTTGGTTTAGATTGGTTTGGCTTATTTTGTTTTATGGCATATCAATATCATATATTGCTGGTAATTGTTAACTATCTGCCCTTAGCTGAGACACTAACAGGTGCTACCATCCTGGGTCAGGGTGGACCTGAAAACACCAGCAATTAAGAGGTGGTTCCATGCTCCTCAAAACCTCCTGATCAGAGGCCAAGCTGCTGGATGTAGTTTATCGTCTTACCCAGGACAGGATTGTAGTTTAACGTCTTACCCAGGATGATGTATTTTTGGGCTTGTGCCATATTTGTAGATATTCATACAATAAATATCGTTCTTCGCCATAGTGCCTAGCGTTTATGACTTTAAGGGCATTACTAAACTAGCGACGAGATCTCACATTTGATTTGGCTACCTGTAATCATAAGCTCTATGCTAACAGTTTCTTTTCTCGCACTTTTCACATGTGGAACTCCCTTCTGGCTCCATGATTTCCAGTCAGATTTAACCTTCAAATATTTAAATGCAATGTCAATCGTTGTCTACTGTTCTCCTGCTGTCTGTTCTATTCTTTTCACTCCTTATATATGTTTCTCTTTTTTAATTATTTCCATTGCGTCTTAGTGGCTTTACTACCTTGGGTTGAAATCGATTAAGAAAAAGACGTAGTTTATATATATATATATATAAGGAAAAAGACTCACACAGAATTTTGAGCAAACGCGCTAACATCACACGTCTTCTTTTATGTACCGTGTACCTCCAGGACGTTGGCGTCCATAGCTCTCCACAACTTCCTATCCTTTTTAGCGCTTAATAATTGTTTTTGCACGAAATCAATTTGAAAACACGATTAAGAGGCATCGCGAGAATGAAAGGGGGACAACTCATATCGAGTTATACTTATAAAACACAGGTTGTTTGTGTGTGTGTGTTCGTTTATAGATGGGATCGGATTTCGTACATTTTTCAACCGATTTCAACAAAACTTCACTTTTTTGGGGGTGGAGCAGGTAGTGTTTCTTATTGTCTTGCACACTTTTTTCTTTATTTTTACATTCAGAATGCTTTAAAAATTCCATTTACAAGGCAATTGTTTATAATAAAATTCTATTCAATCGGTAGACTCATAACGATTGAAAACAATGTTTTTGTTTGAGTTTGGGTTTGACCAATTCGTAAAAAAAAACAAAAAACTAATTAAGACATGCGTGTCCGTCAACCTTAAACAATAATCTTTGTCAATTTTATTTTTCAGTCTTTATGATGGTCGATACTTGATCTATCTCTTACTGTTACATCCCCGGGTAAACGCCGGGCTCTACTGCTAGTATATATATATATATATATATATATATATATATATATATATATATATATATATATATATATATATATATATGTGTGTGTGTTTGTGTGTGTGTGTGTGTGAAAACCTGTATTTCAATTATTTTGGATAGGCATTTATTTGTGTGTTATATCTTTTAAAGAACTTGAGGTATTGGATTTAACAGTTTTCTTTGTGAAACCAATACCATTTTTGCTCTTGTATTTAAATACTTGTCATCATATAAACTCCTTACCTTTGCCTTGATAAAGCCCCTCAGAAGACGAAACACATTTTGTTTTTATTCATATTGTCATTTTACAGATGCATATCTGAATTTCTTTTACACACACACACACATATATATATATATATATATATATATATATATATATATATATATATATATATATATATATATATATATGTAAAAAGAATGTCGGAGGACGAACATTTTCTATGAAAATTTCTCGGACATTCAGGCCGGTAAATGTTTAATACTGTTTATTATAAACGAACCATTTACCATTTAGTTAAATATTTGTATCTATAAAATGAACGTATAAACAAAATATGTTTTAATATATATATATATATATATATATATATATATATATATATATATATATATATATATATATATATATATATATAATACTAATAATCTTATAAATATAAGCAACTATACTCGTCCGGCAAAACCTTAGGTATTTTAGTTTGTAAATGAACAAACCAATGCCCAAGGCAAAAAAAAAAAAAGGGTAAAAAAAGAAAGAACTAAAAAAATGTACTTCCGGCGAAAATAATCGTCTAGAATGTAAGTTCAGAGGCCAAAGAAAAAAAAAACTCCGACAGGAGTAAAATAAAAATAACTAAGCAAGTAGAACAGACTAAGTAAACCTAAACAGCCAGATAAACCTACCTAGGTTTCACCTACGCGGATCGTCATGACGACCCACGTAGGTGAAACCTTGGTACCTTTGTCTGGCTCTTTAGGTTTACTCATATATATATATATATATATATATATATATATATATATATATATATATATATATCTGTGTGTGAGCGTGAACTTTTTGAGATATGAAAATGAGTTGATGTTGGTGTTACTATCCTAATCTTGTGAATGTATCGCAGAAACGGCAAATGTGCGATATGATAAAAAGACAAATACAAATATTAGTGATATTTATAGAGGATAGGATGTTGTGGAGAGTCATGACCGTACTCGGCCTGAGGTTACTCGGAACACAGACAAAGAAAAAATAAACAAAAAAAAAACCCTAACCGTTGATACTTTTTCTTCCCCAACTTTTTTAGGTTGCCTCTCTATGTTTTGGTTAAATTCTCCCCGCCGGTCTGAGAAAAAAAAGAAAAAGAAAAAAAAACGAAGAGAAAAAGAAATAGAAAAAAAAAAGAAAAAGGAAAAGAAGAGAAGACAAGAAGAAAAAGAAAAAAGAAAAAAAAGAAAAATTAAGAGAAGTAATAGAAAAAATAAAAAGAAGAAAGATAAAGAAAAAAGAAAAAGAACAGAAGAAGAAATAGAAAAAAGAAAAAGAAAAAGAAGAAAGAAAAAGAAAAAAGAAAAAGAAGAGAAGAAATAGAAAAAAGAAAAATAAAAGATAAAAAGAAAAAAGAAAAGAAGAAGAAAAAGAAAAGAGAAAAAAGAAAAAGAAAAAAGAGAAGAAGAAAAAGAAAAAAGAAAAAGAAAAAGAAAAAAGAAGAGAAGAAAAAATAGAAAAAAAAAAGAAAAAGAAAAAGAAAAAAGAAAAAGAGAAGAAATAGAAAAAAGAAAAAGATAAAAAGAAAAAAGAAAAGAAGAAATAGAAAGAAAGAAAAAGAAAAAACAAAAAAAGAAAAAGAAAAAAGGAGAGAAGAAATAGAAAAAAGAAAAAGAAAAGATAAAATAAAAAAGCAAAGAAGTAGAAATAGAAAGAAAGAAAAAGAAAAAAGGAAAAGAAAAAGAAAAAAGAAAAAAGAAAAAAAAGAAAAAGTAAAAAGAAAAAGAAGAAAAAGAAAGAAAGCAATATCGCAAACGTACGCATGTAAACAAACCAACAAAAATAATATTGTCATGCTGTCTAGGCGATTCGTATTGTCTCGACACGACCACTGACTCACTAGCTTTTACTTTTTTTTATTGTTTGTTTTTCATTGGCTTGATTTCAGATTTCGTTTTGGTTCAAGCATGTATTCACATCTCCACCAGTAACTCGTCTTGAAAATTTCAGTTTTTGTGTTTCTTTGTTTCCTTGCTTGTCATTATTATTATTATTATTATTATTATTTTATTTTTTTTTTTTTCCTGCATTTGTTTTATATTCACATACTGGGTCATAACCCATGACCTGGGGCAAACGAAAGGATTAATTTATGTTGCAACTCAGTTATCAAAAACCACAGTAGAAAACTGGAATTGGTTTAACAAGTATGTTTATTACCTTTTGGTACAGGGAAACAAAGTAGAACAGAAACTAGGGAAGAGAATGTTTAGCAGTAAATGACTACTGCTCCTGCTGCTACTCCTCTTGATGTAGGAGAATTTTTTATGTCTTTCGTCCGACGACCGAGTCCAAATTTGTACGGGAATATTCTCCCTCTCAACAATTTGTTTTCACTTTTTCCACAATTAAACAATTTTTTTCTACTTAATTAAAAAGTAAACATAATGGACAAAGATCTGGGCTTGTTAAAACTGTCCTTTGTATATACTGGAGAGAGATCATGCGCAAAAAATGATCATCATCACCGTCATCATCATTATATTTCCATTTCTGCTATGGTCAAACTACCTACCAGGTCTGCAGGAAAACTTGAAGCAGACAGTGGTGTGTCGTTGTGGCTATATTTCAGGATTTGTTTCTCTAACTCTCATAGCATCACTAGGGTTATATGGACAAAATTCTTAGTGTATGTGCTGTACTTATCAAGTCATTTTTTTTTTATTTCTTTTAAACTGGGATTTCCAGGTATTTTTCAAATGTGTCGTTGTGTTCTTATTTTTATCATTCCAAGCGCACCTACTATGACTGGTACTGTTCTTGTTTTCAATTTCAACATTTTTTTCCTATTTCGTTTTCCAGGTTTATATACTTCGCTATTATTGCTATTTTTATCATTATCATCATTATTATTATTATTATTATTATTATTATTATTATTATTATTATTATTATTATTATATTTCGATTTCTGCTATGGTCGCACTACCTACCAAGTCTACGGGAAGACGTAAGATAGTTGTGTTGTTATGGCTAAATTTTATGATTTGTTTTTCTAACTCCCATAACATCACTAGCGTTACATGGACAAAGTTCTTCTTAGTGTGTTGGCTGTACTAATCAAATCAATTTTTTTTATTTCTTTTAAACTGGGATTTCCAGGGATTTTTTCAATGTGTTGTTGTGTTACTTTTTTATCATTCCAAGCGCACCTACTACGACTGGTACTATTCTTGTTTTCAATTTCAACATTTTTTTCCTATTTCGTTTTCCAGCTCTTTATACTTCGCTATTATTGCTATTATTATTATTATTATTATTATTATTATTATTATTATTATTATTATTATATTTCGATTTTTGCTATGGTCACACTACCTACCAAGTCTACGGGAAGACCTAAGACAACAACATTCTTTTTCTATTTCGATATCCACGTTTTTATACTTCGATAGTTTTTCAAATTCAATTTCCTTGGTTGCTCTTTTCGCATCCGCTAGGCAAGCCATATCAATTTAGTTGCTGGGTGATGTTCATACCAGTATTTGCTAACATCTATTATTATTATTATTATTATTATTATTATTATTATTATTATTATTATTATTATTATTATTTCCTTGGGTTTCTCTTGTATATACATTCCCTTCCGGGTTCCAACCAGAGACAAAAGGTCAGAAATGATTTCATCATTGATCATTTTTTGTAAAAAAAAAAAAAATCACAAAAGATCACACACATTTTACATAATTAAAGCCCTTCGTAATCTGGGAGCTGTACATATGGGTATACATACATACATACACACACACACATATATATATATATATATATATATATATATATATATATATATATATATATATATATATATATATATATATATTGTATTTCTTTAAGGTATGAGCTACCAGGAATCCCTTTAATGAGCTTATCCTAAAATTTTCCAATCAGTCTGACGTCTCCGACTACAACTGGAATTATTGATGTCCTCATGTCCCACATTTTTGAGATTTTCACTTTAAGATCCTTGTATTTTGATATTTTTTATGATCTTCAATACATTGCAATCTGCAGGAATTGCAATATCAATAAGAAGACACATTCTGTTATTATGGTTTTTGATCACGATGTCTGGGGGATTAGATTCGATTATTCTGTCTGTGTGCATTGTGCAGTCCCATAAAATTGTTACAGGTCCTATATCTGTAACCGGGTCCGGGCGGTGCTCATACCAGTTTCTTTCAGGTTTCTTTCCCGTCAAATTTGCATATTTCCCAGTGCAGATATTCGCCCACTCTGTCGTGCCGTTTTTTTTATATATTCAGTGAGTGCCAATACCTTGCAACCTGATACAAGACGATTCAATTGTTTCTGGATATTTATCACAGAATCTGCATTTTGGGTTAACACACTTTTTCACTATATGTGCTCACTAATTTCTATTTAGTAAGCATTGGTCTTTTGCAGCAAGAATGAAACATTCGGTTTCAGCCTTTAACATTGCACTACGCAACCACTGATGGGTACCGGGTTTATCTACATCAGCTTTTTTGGTACCAGCTGAGTATTTGTCATGGAGTGGCGTATCTTGCCATTGTTATTGCATTTGGTATATTGAATGTGTTTTTGCTTTCTCATTTAGGTTCTTTTTCACTGCAGTAGGCGTATCTGCACTTGTTTAATTCCCTTAAAAGTTGCAGATTTTATCATGCCGTCAGTTGATGATAGCTCTGTGCAACTTGATACAAAATGGTCGATAGTTTCTGGATATTTCTCCTAGAATCTGCATTTCGTATTAACATAATTATTCAATATATATTTTTGGTAATTTCTAGTCTGCAAGCATTCATCCCCTGTGCAGTAAGAATATAAAAACTTCGGTTTCAGATTTTAATCTTGCACCACATAACCACTGATTGGTGCAGGGTTTGTCTACATCGGCTTGTTTGGTACGGCAGACTATTGACCACGAAGATGTTTATCTTGCTATCGTTTTTTTGCATTTGATACATTGCATTTGCTTTCTTTTTTAGGTTCTTTGACGCTTCAGCAGGTGTATTATCGTTTATCTGCAATTCTTCATCCGCTTGAAATTCTCTTTTGGATTTGTTGGCTTCCTTTATGACTGAATAAAGTTTCTTCATTCTTCCATGTTCTTTGACGCAGATCATCAACCAATCTTCTTTTCAGTATGTGTGCTTAATAATTTCTCGTTAGTAAACATTGGTCCTGTGTAGAAAGAATAAAACTTTCTGTTCCAGATTTTAATCTTGCACTACGTAACCAATGATTGGTACAGGGTTTGTCTAAATCAGACAGAAAATTGACCATGAAGTGGTTTATCTTGCCATCGTTTCTGCATCTGATCGGTTGCATTTGGTTTCATTTTTAGGTTCTTTGCCGCTGCATTATGTGTATTATGGTTTATTTTCCCTTATTCACCGACTTGAAATTCCATTTTGAAATTGGTGACTTCCTTTATTACTAAATAAGGTTTCTTATTTCGTCTATGTTATTGTTATTATTGACATTAATTATAACAAAGTTTATCCTCAAAGATTTAGTCTAACTATAAATTATTCTACCCCCCCCCAAAAAAAAAATACCACAAACTAAATCTTAAAAAGTTATTTATTTTGGTCATCAACCACATGACTGTGGATAAAATATAAACGGTGTCTGTCTAATGTCCACAGTAAAATCTGGGATTAATTATAAAAATAAAAAAATAAAAATCCGGTATTAATTACATAATTACCCTATGTCATATAAATGTCCACTGTCCACCTGGGTTAATTATAACCCATTAATAGTCAGTGTCCACTTTAGTAGTGATATAAATAGACCTGTAACACATTAATATCCACTGCTCGCTGGTTTTAATTATCTAATAAATCTGTAGCCCATTAATGTCCACTGTCTCCCAGGCAGTGATTATCTAATAAATCTATAACCCAATAATGTTCACTGTCTCCCTGGCAGTAATTATCTAATAAATCTATAATCCATTAATGTTTACTGTCCCCCGGTATTAATTATCTAATTAATCTCTAGCCCATTAATGTCCACTGTCTCCCTGGCAGTAATTATCTAATAAATCTATAACCCATTAATGTCCACTGTCTCCCTGGCAGCAATTATCTAATAAATCTATAACCTATTAATAGCCACTGTCTCCCTGGCAGTAATTATCCAATAAATCTATAACCCATTAATGTCCACTGTCGCCTTGGTATTAATTAACTAATAAATCTATAAGCCATTAATATCTACTAATCTTCACTGTCTGCATGGTATTAATTATCTATTAGGTTGGTGCAAAAATAATGACGTAATAATATCGTTTTTTGACGTATTTTTTAACGTCAAAAAACGACATTATTACGTCATTATTTTTGCACCAAACTAATAATAAATCTATACTCTATTAATGTTCACTGCCCCCTGTATTAATTATCTAGTAAATCTATAACACATTAAGATCCACTGTCCGGCTGGGTTTAATTATATATTTAACCTATAAACTACAAATGTCCAGTGTTCCTTGTTTTATCTTTATAATTAATTTATAACTCATTAGTACCTCTGCCTATATTTTGGTAATATATAGTAGGGAGTCTCGAATGAAACGATGTTGGAGACATCAATAATCGTTCACGTTCTAAAACGTTATAGGATAAACACACGCACAAGAACACACACACATTTTTTACAGTAAGCGTCACTCTATACAAAACCCGAGGTCCACTCGACTTAGAGGGCTGCGTTAAGGGGTAGCTTACTTGGAAGGAAGGGGAAGATAAGGGTTTATTCTAGATATGAAGAGGTTAAAATTAAAACAGCCTCTTGGGCGTCTGTTCCACAGAGAAGTGGTTCAGGAGAGAAGGCAGTTCGAGTGAAACTTACTTCTCACTGATGGAAGATGTTTATTATTTTCGTTTGTATTTTAATTTTTTTTATTTAATTAATTTATTTTTATTTTTCAATTTTCAATTTGCCAAATTGTTTTTCCCCCTTATATGGCAACGAATTTTTCAGTTGTTTCTTTCTGATTTTTACGCAGCAGTTTTGTATTCTCACGATATTTTTTTTTGTTTCTCATATGCACCACGCGCGGTATTCAAAAAAATTCATCGATAAAATCGCATCTCATCTTCTTCAAATCGTTTTTTTTTTAAATTTGTGACAAAACTATCCATCTTTCACTGTCATACATAAGATTCTGGGAAACTTCATGATATCTAAGCGTCCTTTTATTTTTATTTCTTGCATTATTTTCCCCATTTACTGATATTTAATTCAGTTTTCGGAAATTTCTTTGTTAGGTTTTTCGCTGTCTATTTTTTATAAAAACCTCATCTATTAGCACTCTGCCTTATGCGGCACTCAGGCTTTGTTTTGCGGGAACAATAGTGAAAAGAAAATAGAGACAAACCACTCATCTACGGACCCCTCATCAACTGACTTCGGATGCTACGGACAAAATCTGCAGTTAAAATAATAAAAAAAAAAAAATCTGCAGGTTAAAAACCTTCTAAATCCTCAGCGATGTATTTCAAAGCTTAACGGAGCGAGTCGTGTTAGTTCTCAAAGTGACCGCTTGGCGGCGTTGGCAGGCTTTTCACTTGTAAACAAAGATGGGTGTACAGTATATAAAGTACGATACATTAGCGCATGCGTGGGAAAGTAGCTGTGAGAAGTCTATTACTTTTGTTGTTTTGATAACATATCTATTAAGTATATATTTATGTCATATATACATGTTTATAGTATTTAGATTATGGCCATAACTAGTGGCAGTTACTATAGCGTCTTTATTACTCAAAAACAATCCCTTCTGCGGACAATCGGATTTAACGGACCACCATATCCCCCAATTAGTCCGTTGATGGGAAGTTTGTCTGTAATAATTGGCTCATTTATCTTGTACTCATTGAACCCAATTGGAAATAGTCTTGATTTCTGTAATTTAAGATATGGAAAATATGACTCACTACAATCTTTCTGTGTAATTATTTGTGTATGCGTATATGCGGGGACACAGAAACACCTGGGATCACCCATTAGGGGAAAAAAGAACCCCATGGTTTTGATACTGCTTAACCGGATATCTTACATCTAGTTGTTTTTAAAAATCTTAGCATTTCTCGGAACGAGAAATAGGCGATCCCAGTTCGAATTTCGTTCGTTCCTGACATTCACTTTCGCGTAAATACCCTTGAGAAAGATAGGGATCCATCTGGCAAAGTTTAATGCCCCCCCCCAAAAAAAAACTGCTCTCATTTACGCACCACAGAGGAACCCCTCTCTGCCCCCTCCATCAGAATGGCTGATTCTCAGCTCCACCTAGCGTCTCTCTGCGCCTGCTTGGTCTCACGCTTTCCACTAACCTGAGGTGAATCAACAGCTTCATCTACCACAAGAAAAGTTGGTTCTCTGTGCCGCGCCAGAAGGATTTTCTCGCCTGAGTCAATCCTTCAAATCTACAAATCTACCATTCGTCCCGGCATTGAATACTGTTACAATATATGGTCTCGTTCCCCTCGCGGTGCAAAGTGGTCACGGTTCTAAACGCCTCCGAATTAGTTAAGTATCTCACTTTGCATGGCATTTTCAGGCAAAAAAAATGGCTTTCGCTTCTCTGCGAACAGGATTATCATGTTTGAGATAAGCACAACGAGAATTAGGCTATAGCTACACATATCTTGAAAACATCCGAGAGGGTATGGCATGCTAGCCTTCTTTACAAGTTGAAGAGCTGTGGTGTCACTGGATGGATATCTTTCTATAACAGATATAGTAATGAAGGCCGTCTTGAACGGCCACTCGTCTTGATCTTTTCACGTTAATGTGGGATCACACGCTTTTAAGATACTAGAATAGTTTATATTATAGATTTATTAATTCCAAGATCCAAACAAAATCAAATTTCGGCATCAAATGTCCCATAAGGAGTTGATATGCCATTAAACTTTCGTTCTTGCATTGAATACTGTTGCCATATATGGTCTGGTGCCCCTCGCTGTCCATCCCGAGGTCTTAGACAAAATCCAGAGACGGATATGCAATGTGATAGGTCCTGATCTGGCATTTCGTCTACAGTCACGTGATGCGGCTTCCCTCAGTCTTTTCTACAAATATTTTCATTGCAACTGCTTTGACGAGATACTTTCACTGTTACCCCATCTGCATGCATTTAAGGGTGCCACTAGGCTGGGATCTCGGCCCCACCCTTTCACTGTCGAAACAGTTAAATGTAACCGCCTCTTCTACTCCAACAGCTTCCTCTCTCGCACTTAGCGACAGTGGAACTTACTTGCTTCGTTGATAGCTATAATCTTCAAATATTCAAATGTAATGTCAATCGACATCTTCTGATGGCTTGATCTTGATCCCCGTTCTTCTCTTTATCCTTTTCCTCAAAAACACCTCTTTACACTTTACTCAAGAGCTCTCACTCTCTGTATCCCCTTGACTGTTAGTGACACTCCCGTCATGCTTGGGGTGAAATGCTTAAAAAGAATTATCACGACATCTTTAGATTAAATAGCATAACAGCCTAAAACCTGACAGCGATCGTCATTGGCGTTTAGGAGTCAACTGCCATCATGCACAAGTGTGGTTGGCATTTCACTTGATAGCTGTAAGAAAACGAATATTAATTTGGCAAGGAAATTGCCGTGAAAAAGTCTCACAAGACTATATGATACCAAGCCAATGTCTTTGAAGTTTGTCTCCAGAGTAATTTCAAAAGTAATCGTCTGATTGTTCTTTCGTCAACCAGACAGGAGAAATAGAATATCTTTAGTTAGATTAACAGTAACTGTTCTGAACCAACTATTGGTTGAAAGGTTTTTTAGAGCAGGATGTACATCAGTTTTCTTGGGTTCATTTTAGAAGTTTTATTCCTCCTGTTTCCCAAAATGTTACTAACCATGGTCTATTTGTCTCGGAGAGCTTCCGATGACAGGTGTCTTTGAGGACATATTTCAAACAGAATCATTCGTTTTTTTGTTTGTTTTTTTTTCTGTTTTAATTTCCTTTTTTTGCCGCTGCGGGTGGTTTCATGTTAAGTACATTTTGGGAGAAGTCCCGCGGGAGATGGGGAACGGCTGATCATTCGAGACACACCTGTTTGTGCACGTCTTAGTAATTAGTGAGACGATCATCGTAACTGAGGCTTGGTAGAGAAACAGCAAGAGAGAGAGAGAGTGAGTGAGTGAGTGTGAGAGAAAGGGAGAGTAAGTGATTAAGAGAGAAAGAGAGAGAGTATGAGAGAGAAAGAGAGAGAGTGAGAGATAGTAAGTGAGAAAGAAAGAGAGAAAGTGAGTGCGAGAGAAAGAGAGAGAGTGAGTGCGAGTGAAAGAGAGAGAGAGTGAGTGAGAGAGAAAGAGAAAGTGAGAGAGAGGGAGAGTTTTTTGCAGAGGGGAGTATAGACGTTAGTAGAGAGAAATATGAACGGAAGTTGAATATTAAGAAATCCTTGACCTTGTCTCGGAAGAAGTTATATCAAGATCGAGTGAGAACGTCATTTTAAGAGCAAGTCACTTCAGGACGTAGGCGATCATGGCTCTCCACAGTTTCTTTATGAATTGTCATGTCTTATTTAAACTGTTTGTATTCGGACTATTCTCTTCCTGTTTGTTGTTATCACAACGTTTCGGCCATTGTCTCGTCCGGCCTTCCTCAGGGGTATATTGATGTGTGTAATCTACAAGGAATACTGAACTGAACCCTTGATTTAATTTGCGGGGATAGACTGTCCTCGTTCCACTGCTCATGTCTTGTGATATATCATCTAGTTTCCACTAAGTCTTCGTTAATCTCTGGGTCGGGCAGTGTAAAAAGGGGTGGGGGCAATAACTGAGCTGTACTAAAAATAAGAAAATGACAGTTTCGTTTTCTTATTTCTATAAACATTGAGCGTTGTTGTCGTTTATGTCTTTGTTTGCATTGTTAAACTTCCTATCAGACTTGGTGTTTCCTGTTCCATAACGGTAGGAACATTTCAAGACATTTAAAAGTCTTTGGGATTTATGGAAGGGATGGAATTAAATGTCTAATAAACAAAAGTGACGAAATGTTTTTTTGTTTTTTTTTATATTATTTTTATAATGTAATTAATATGCACAAATTGCGATGGGTAAATTATCGCCATTTTATATTTTTAATTTCGCGCATGCGCGTTGTTTGTTTTTGATTTTGTCAACTGCTCAGTATAGAACGGTCAGTTGTGCACCGTCTGTAAGAAAGAAAAAAAAAGAGCACCATGACGCAATTCATTCCACCGGGAAGTTGTCAAAACCAATGATGTACTGCTTAGCACCCGAACCGGAAGCTCCAATGGCATGCTAGCCTTCTTTACAAGTTGAAGAGCTGCGGTGTCACAGGATGGATATCTTTCTATAACAGATATTGTAATGAAGGCCGTCTTGAACGGCCACTCGTCTTGATCTTTTCACATTAATGTGGGATCACACGCTTTTTAACAGAAGAGTTTCAGGAGACATTATTAAGATTTCTTAATATTCAACTTCCGTTCATATTTCTCTCTACTAACGTCTATACTCCCCTCTGCAAATCAAACTGTCAATCGGAGGACAGTACAGAGGACTCGGGAAGAGTTAGATGAGTCTAATAGCAATTACGAAGGAACGACGGCTCGGAATACTCACTCTGATCGTTTTGATAAGAAAATAATTCCGGAATTTGTTGGTGAGGGCCTCAGACTCCTTAAGGGGGTATTGCTGCACTAGGTCAAGAATGTGGCTCCTGGAAAAAACACTATGTCTGGCAATAGGACTCTGCACCATACCACACAAGCAGGAGAACCTAGTCATGGCTGTCAGACAATTTCTCCGACCACATCACCCCGTATATCTGATCACCTAACTCCCGCAGATTGCAACTGCCTTGATTATTATGTGTGGGGTGTAGATGAGTGAGAGACCAACAAAACACCCTGTAACACCAAAGACGAACTGAAGGCAAAATTATGGCAGCATTCAACAAAGAGACCATCCAGAAGAGTTTCAGGAGATTCCGAAGTCATCTGGAGGGTGTGGTTGAAGCCAATGTCGATTTTCTTGAATATAATTACTCTTTAGTATTTTAAGATATTTTTGCCTAATTTTGGTAAATTTCTCTGTTAAAATGAGATGCCAGTGTTATTTTCATTTTTTGCGTCACTTAGATGACAATATATCCATCGCACCCTGCGTAATATTTTAATTTAGGTAATTTTTGAACATTTTTATATTCATATATGTTGGCTTGAAAATGTTAAAAAATTTAACGAAAACAGTTATATTGATAACCACCATTTATTTAAAATATATAATACATAAATTATACCTAAATTAAAATATAGTCATGTATGTTGGCTTGCTCCAGCTATGGGTAACTAGCAGGACAGAACGGGTTCTATAGCCTTGGATGGCAACTGGTCTACTGCAAAAAGAAATGTCAACCTACTGTGTGGGAAAAAAAATCTATCACGTCATTCATGTATCGAAAAATACATGATCGCCTAAGCGTGTATCACGCATGGCCCATAACTTACTGATATTGGCTTTGGAAAGAAGTCACTCTTTCAGGAACGGATATGTTTTTAAAAAAATCCCTGGCAGACATATATATTTGGATAAGATTCCCCTATATATTACCTAGACTTTTAGTTCTTTGAATTTGTCGTTGATATCCATGCCGAAAAAAAAAGGTTTTATTGTATTATTTAATCTGTGTTTGCTTAAAGTTTTCTGTTACAAATAAGACTACACTTATCCCCCCCACCGAAAAAAAAATGCTTTACGATAATGCGTAGTGATTTCAAAAAGAGATATAGCGGTAAAAGAAGTAAATAGGCCAAATTTTTTTATTACATCAACGGAAGTACTCCGCACTGTATTACTGAACATTATGTTAGTAATGGGAGACGAATGATCAACAAGAGGTCTGATTTTTTCTTGTCAATAATACCAAAAAACGGTAGGTTTCTCCATCATTTAAAGGTTTTCGAGTTTAGCATGTACATTTGCACGGAATTGTGACGATTTGGGAATATTTTAAGAGATATTTAGCACGCAGGAGTTTGGGCGTTAAAAAGCAATTTTACCGACTTTTACCCTGAGGACCGTCTCTTAAATTAAAAAAATTAACATTTTTACTTTTGTTCAAAAATGATTGTTACAAAATTGAATCCTTACATATTCTTTGATTAAGTCCATCGAAAGGATGAAATGCGCCGGCTTACATTAAATTTTGATTGTTTCTTTATTCATATGATATTGTGTATTACGTCTACCGGCCTGCGTGCGCGAAAAATCTTACTAAGAAAGTGCGCTCTTCGGCAGGAAATGTTGCGTCTATTTTAAGCAGGAATAGCCAGTATGCTAACGTTTGAACTAATAAAAATATCAGGTTAAAAATAAATGTATTAATTCTTCAGAGATACACACAAATATATATATATATATATATATATATATATATATATATAAACAATAAAATCCCAAATTACCTCATATGGGGAATAGTCTATTTCGGCAGATGAAGATATCGGTTGTCTGTCTTAAGAACCCCGGTGTAGACTGAGTTCGTATGTATACAGTTAGGAGTGCCGGGAAGTAGAATTTTACCGAAAAAGCTAAAAAAAGAAAAAAAAACTGTCGAAAAACTAATACAGAATTTAACCATTTCAATGTTTCAACCAGCCGAAAGGCATGAGACATGGGTCAGCGGAGGGTAGAATGTATTTGTCTCAAAGGGAAGTTATATAAAATTAAACCCAAATATTAACATTATGACATTAAATTGGGGTCATACGAAGAATAAAAATTTTAATTTAAAATTAAAACGGGAATAAAACGGGGTATAAAATAGATTTAAAATATATAGATAAAACTATGTAAGGGATTAATGTAAAGAGAGTTGTGAAGATTTAATATCTTCACAAGGAGGTGAAAGTTTGTAAATCATAATTAATATAGTATAAAGAGGTTTTATCTATCTATCTATCTATCTATCTATCTATCTATCTATATATATATATATATATATATATATATATATATATATATATATATATATATTAAGTTGGTGCAAAAATAATGTCGTTTCCACACATATTTTACTATGTGAGAAAACGACATTATTTTTGCAACAACCTAATATATATTATGTTGGTGCAAAAATAATGACGTAATAATGTCGTTTTTTGACGTATTTTTTAACGTCAAAAAACGACATTATTACGTCATTATTTTTGCACCAACCTAATATATATATATATATATATATATATATATAAACATGTTAAATATAACAGAAAACGAATCTCTAATATGTTTGACCATGTGCCATTCTAAGTTTCCTATAGCTTTAGTTTCGGGAGAAAATAAAGACAAAAACTACAACATTTGGATATTTTTTTTTATTATACTGTTCCGCGATCTAAACTTTCGACTCACATGAGCCATCATCAGAGTGTTTATACGTGAGCCGAAAGCTTTAATCGTTGAGCAGCGTAATAAAATAATAGTCAATAGTCAGTTTTATGTTTTATTTTTCTCCCTAAACTAAAGCCGGAGTTACGAATCTTAGAACGGATCATATTCAAACATAATAGGTTTTCGTTGCCTGTTATAGTTAACAAAATATGTTTGAATAAAGATCTGCTACACAAGACACAATATATATATATATATATATATATATATATATATATATATATATATATATATATATATATATATATGAAGAAAGAACAGTAAGATATATATGTTCTTATTGATATTTTTAAAATTTTTATTTTAAATGCAAATTTACAGAGCGTAAATATTATATTAGGTTGGTGCAAAAATAATTTCGCTTTCTAACATATGTTACTATGTGAGAAAACGAAATTATTTTTGCACCAACCTAATAAATTAACTGATTTAAAATATGGTTTCTTCGCTACTCAGTAATAACCATGTTCCAAAAACTGAAGCTAAAAACTTCAAATGTAATTATATAATTAAATTAAAAGCATTAGTTCTGTTTCATCTTCAAGCGAATTTTGGAATAACTTTTTTAAAAGTTTACTGTGTTTTAAACGCACATATAAATTCATAATTTGTACTCATTCAGACAGGGGCGGTAGAGCGTTCATTTTTATTAACTATTATTATATCAATTATGAGTTACGCTCGAAAAAGAATGGATGTGTGTGTGTGTGTGTGTGTGTGTGTGTGTGAAAAATATATGGAAAATAGGAAAGAACTGGTTAGGTAAATAATCCAAAGTTCTTTAGTATTTTTGTTATTATTTTTTAAAAATAGTGCTCGATAAAAAAAGTAGAGCATCAATATAATTATTTATTTAAAAATATAATTATTTATTTAAAAATATCATTCCAACACTTGTTGGAATCATATTTTTAAATAAATAATTATATATATATATATATATATATATATATATATATATATATATATATATATATATATATATCAGTATGTGTGTATGTTTGTGTGTGTAAGATGTAAACCCTTTGAAATCCAAAAGAAATTTCATATTGAAACTAAATGTTTCATGCCTGGAAGCAATCGTTAGCCTATTCTGTTGGATTAACACAATCAGAAAATACTTAATCTCTAAGATTAGTTGATTTGTCTGATTTTTTTAAGCATTTCACTCCAAGCAAGGCAGGAGTGTCACTAGCACGCAAGTGGTTTCGGAGAGTGAGAGCAAGAATAAAGAGGGGTGTTTGAGGAAAGGATATAATGAAGGACAGGGATCAAGATCAGAACATCAGAAGATGTCGATTGACATTACATTTGAATATTTGAAGATTATAGCTATCAGGGAAGCAAGTAAGAGGAAAGGAGTTCCACTGTTGGGAAGTGCGAGAGAGGAAGCTCTTGGAGTAGAAGAGGTGGTTAAATGTAACTGTTCCAATAGCGAAAGGGTGGGACCGATATGCCAACCTAGTAGCACGTTTGAAGTCATGTAGTTGGGGTACCAGTGAAAGTAGCTCGTCAGAGTAGTTGCCATGAACATATTTGTATTAGGTTGGTGCAAAAATAATGACGTAATAATGTCGTTTTTTGACGTATTTTTTAACGTCAAAAAACGACATTATTACGTCATTATTTTTGCACCAACCTAATAGAAAAGACAGAGGGAAGCCACAGCACGTCTGTGGGAAAGTGGCTGTAGACGAAATGCCAGATCAGGACCTATCACATTGCATATCCGTCTCTGGATTTTGTCTAAGACCTCAAGATGAACAGCGAGGGGCACCAGACCATATATGGCAACAGTATTCAATGCAAGAACGAAAGTTTAATGGCATATCAACTCCTTATGGGACATTTGATGCCGAAATTTGATTTTCTTTGGATCTTGGAAATAATAAATCTATAATATAAACTATTCTACTATCTTGAAAGCGTGTGATCCCACAGTAATGTGAAAAGATCAAGACGAGTGGCCGTTCAAGACGGCCTTCATTACTATATCTGTTATAGAAAGATATCCATCCAGTGACACCACAGCTCTTCAACTTGTAAAGAAGGCTAGCATGCCATACCCTGTCGGACGTCTTCGAGATATGTGAAGCTATAGCTTGATCCTGGTTGTTCTTATCTAAAGCTTGATAGTCCAGTTCGCAGAGAAGTGAAAGCCATTCTTTTGCCTGATTTTTTTTAACTAATTCGGAGGCGTTTAGAAACATGAACACTTTGCCAAGTTGTTATTAATCCGAGCCGAAAACCTGTCTTGCAAACATGTTTATTAATATATTTATTTATAAGTTTTGTGAGTCGACGAATACTCGATGTTACTTTCGTAATGCTCGTTGTAGTAGAGACTATGTAATCGCAGATACAACTATAGTAACGCAGTTGGACAATACTGGTGTCAGACGCCTTCGAATAGCACTCACACTAATAATACTTGCTCGATAATACTCGCTCGAACAGTAATCCGTTTAGTGATCCGAATAAAGAAATAGTATAGTGAATAGAGTAGAGAATAGCGGTTGGTATAGTAATAGAGGATAGACTAGGAAGGGCGATCAATTAGAAATCATGCTACTTTCTACCTATGCGTTTCCTCTTTGGTCACGTGGTCTACTTTATACAATAATGGGATCGCCTGTGTTTTCTCACTGGCGATCTGTGTTCAAACTCAAGTGTTGGCAGCGTGTTTTATTCCTATATAACAATAAATAAATGTATAAAAATGAAAAGATTTGAAAATGACAACTTTTTTCATTTCACTGAAACAGACGCTAAACATTTATTTCCTTTCTTCCTTTTTTTCCTTCACTTTCTCACTGAAACCAAGTAGCGTTTCTGATATGTGATTTTCCTGTTTTCATGCGGTCAAAACGGAATAGTCTATTATTTATGAGATATTGGCATGGCGTAACGGTCGTGCGAAATAACTAAGGAACTAAATAACGAAAGAAGGGACAGGAGACTTGTAATAAAGATTGTTGTTGTTTTCTTGGAAGTAAATTTCAGATCCTTTGACCTGCAATATCTATAAACGAATACTGTATCGAATAATAATAATAATAATAATAATAATAATAATAATAATAATAATAATAATATAAAATGTTAAACACTTTTTATTCTTTTTCGTCAATCATTTTGTTTTCTTAATTGATTGATTAGTTTTCTACGGTTTATCAATCATTTGCAGGCTATTTAAAGCCCCCCCCCCAAATTTCGATTGTATGATATTTTTGGAAATAATAATGTTTCAGTGATGCAAGTTTTACTAATTAATCCGTATGTGGGGAGAGAAGAGGAGGATTCAAACCTTTCCCCAGTGTATTTGCACGTAAGTGAATATACCGAACCCAACTGGAATTGAAACTCGGTTCTCCGATTAACAATTCCGAGTCATTACTGAGCCAGTACTGACCAGACTGGACATTGCTTAACTCCGATGATCGTACGGGACCCGGTGTTTCAACGTGATGTGTCCGTAAGCCTTGCTTAATAATAATAATAATAATAATAGTGCTATGTTGTTGTTGTTATTATTATTATTATTATTTATAATCTGATGTTTGCTTCTTAATTATTTTGCTTCGTTCCTTATCTAGTCTCCTGATCTCATTCCAAGGCGAAATACTATGTTTCCTGCTTTTCCGTATATAGGTTCTGGTGTACCTGATTCCGTTGTCTCGTTCCCGTTAAAAGCTTTGCTAGAGTCAACGAACAGGTTTTAAGGGTTGGATTTTTTTTGTTTCTATTCTATTTCTTTTTCTAGACTTCCTTTCTTTCTAGCCTCACTTTCAAATCTTTAGTTTTCTTTTCTTGTTCTTTCGTTTTCTTCTTCTTCTTCTTCTTCTTCTTCTTCTTCTTCTTCTTCTTCTTCTTCTTTCTTTGCGTTCAAAGGCCGAGCGAGCGTACTGAGACAGTAGTTCTGTTTCAATACACTGGCACACGTGCGTAGAAACAGATATTTGTATATCTACGTATATCTACCTCCTGCGCGCATGCACCATCTCTTTTTACACACACACACACACACACACACACACACACACACACACACACACACAAAAGCACCTACCCACCTTGAGGTGTGGCGTTCCCAGGTGAGTCGCTCTTGCCAAGGTTTTTATAGTGCAGCTGTACCCGATATGTGGCTGGGTGTTGTGTTTATCACTCGACACCTCTCATTCATTCTATAAATATAACTAGATCGGCGACATCGTTGTCCATCTCTGTGTACCTATTGGGCGCGCTTGCGTGTGTCTTTGTGTGTGTCTGCTTAGGTGTGAGTCTTTATGTGTTTACCGGTTGGTACATATGAACTGCCATACAAACGGTGATATTTACGGAAAGACTTGCGTTTTTCTTAACAGATGCTTGACTAAATAATGAATTTTACAAATGTTAAGATTCTTCTTTTTTTTTTTCTTTTTTCAACTTTTCTTTCTTTCTTTCTTTCTTTCTTTCTTTCTTTCTCACAGTTTTTCTCTTTCATTGGTGTATTTTACTTTGCTTTTTTCTTCTTCTAAAATTTGTGGTTTCTATACCCTCTTCCGGTTGTATTTTTTCTTGTTTTTTAATTTTCTTTCGATTTATTCGCATTTCCATGCTGCTCCTCCTTCCATCCTTTCTTTCTCTCATTCTTTCTTTCTTTCTTTCTTTCTTTCTTTCTTCTAATCTACTGCGTTACTTTCTTTCTTACTTTTTTCTAATTAATCGCCTATTTTTCTTCTTCTAATTTACCGCCTTTCTTTCTTTCTTTCTTTCTTTCTTTCTTTCTTTTTTCTAATCTACTGCGTTACTTTCTTTCTTTTTTCTAATTTACCGCCTTTCTTCTAATCTATCGCCTTTCTTTCTGTCTTTTTTCTTTCTTTCTTTCTTTCTTTCTTTCTTTCTTTCTTTCATTGATTCTTTCTTTCTTTTTTGCTTCCTTTCTTTCGCTATCTATCGTTTTTTTTCTTTCTTTCTTTTTCTTTCTTTCTTTCTTTCTTTCTTCTAATTTACCATCATTCTTTCTTGCTTTCTTTCTTCTAATCTACTGCGTTTCTTTCTATCTTTTTTTCTTTTTTTCTTTCTTTCTTTTAATCTACTGCGTTACTATCTTTCTTACTTTTTTCTAATTCATCGCCTATTTTTCTTTCTTCTAATTTACTCCCTTTCTTTCTTTCTTTCTTTCTTTCTTTCTTCTAATCTATCGCCTTTTTCTTTCTTTCTTTCTTTCTTTCTTTCTTTCTTTTTCTTTTTTCTTTCCTTCTTTCTTCTATTTTACCACCATTCTGTCTTTCTTTCTTTCTTTCTTTCTTTCTTTCTTCTAATTTACCACTTTACTTTCTTTCATTCTTGTTGTCGTTCTTTTTATTGATATATTCTCTTTCTTTCTTTTTTTTCTTTCTTTTTCTTTCTTTTGTTTCTACTTCTACCCTCTCTTCGCTTTCTTTTTCTCTCTGTCTCTGCCTATATATCTCCCAAACTCTTTTCCGTTCAATGCTTCTCCCTTGAAACAGAAAACGCAGATAAATAACCCCACCTTATTGCCCAAAGGATGACTGCATAAAGATGCAGCACACTTCCCTTGCATTCCTCAACCACGCAGACCCCCCAGATGGATTAAAATATGTGAAACAATTTTTGCTACTCTATGATTCTCAATTCGAGAAGCAGCTAAGAAGAAGAAGAAGAAAAAAAAAAAGAAAATCTTTGTCAAGGCATGAACCCTTATACCTCGTGTCGTAAAGGCTGTCCAAATAAGCAAAATAACATTTTCTCAATTAAGGATGGGAAAGCCAAAACAGGAAACGGAAATGCATATCTTATTTCCGGAATTTTTTCTCTCTTTCTCTATCTCTCAGATTAAGTGCGTGTCACCGCGCGCATGCGAGTCCCCATATTTTAAGGACAACAATGATTGGATTAACCGTGTTAAAGATTAACACATACTTTTTTTTTCTTAACGGAAGGATAGGATTTTTTTTTTTTTAAATATTGGGTATGGTTGCTGGAAATTAGTTCAGTCAATCAACCAATTAAGTGCCATAAGTTATTCACGCTTGGGTGATCATGTTTCTTTCGTTTTATGAATGACTAGGCAGAAGTATTTTACAGCAATAGGTTTCCGTTTCTTTCTGTTGTAGACTGGTTGACAACCAAGGCTATAGGAACCATGGATCAGTCAATCAGTTTAGTACCGTACGTAATACACGCTTATGCGATCATGTCTCTTTTGATTCATGATTGACTAGGCAGAAGGATTTTCCCGCAGAAGGTTGGCGTTTTTTTCTGCTGTAGACTGGTTACCAACCAAGGCTATAGGACCCATGGATCAGTCAGTCAATTAAATGCCATACGTGATAACCGCTTGGGCGATTGTGTCTCTTTCGATTCATGACTGTCTAGGCAGAAGCTTTTCCACCTCTAGGTTGCCAACAAAGGCGATAGGACTCAGTCTGCACTGCTATAAATAGCACGTTTCTTTCTAGGAGGAGAGAAGGATTCATAACTTTCCCAACGGTATTTGTGCGTTAAGTGGATGCAACGAACCCGAGTGAAATTCGAACTCGCCTTACCGATTTCTCATTCTCAGCCGATAACCATTACACCACATTATTATTATTATTATTATTATTATTATTATTATTATTATTATTATTATTATTATTATTATTATTATTATTATTATTATTATTATTATTTTTGTTTTTGTTTTTTTCTTTGCTTTCTGGCGTTTACATATTTCTTTCCGGGTCGCACCCAGGGGCCTAAGGTTATAAATGGCATCATGACACTTTTCACTGACAAAAAAAAAAAAATAAAAATAAAAAATAAAATAAAATAAAATAAAAATTACATAGATAGAGCCCTTCGTAAAGTGTGGGCTGTACTTGTCAGAACAATTTTTTGTATCTCCTTGAGGCATGGGCTTCCAGGAATCCCTGCAATTAGTCTACTGCAATCTTTACCCAACCAGTCCTAGGGCTCCAACTACAACAGGGATTGTTGATGTTCCCATATGCCACATTTTCGAGATTTCTTTTTCAAGGTCCTTGTATTTTGACAGCTTTTTGAATATCTTCAAAGATACATTGCAGTCAGCAGGGACTGCCATATCAATATGGAGGCACCGTTTTTGTTTGTGGTCTTTAATAACAATATCTGGGTGGTTGGCTTTGATTGTTCTGTCAGTGTGTATTGTGTAGTCCCATAGAATTGTAACAGGTCCTATTTCCGTAACCGGGTCTAGGTGGTGTTCATACCAGTTTCTTTCAGTTTCCTTCCCGTAGAAGTTGCATTATTATTATTATTATATTATTGATCTTCTTATTATTATTATTATTATTATTATTATTATTATTGCTACTACTCTACTACTATTACTACACATAAAAAATGAACAATGACTTGATGAGGTGCTTGGAGCGGCGTGCGGTTCAAAACAGTAAGGGTCATTTGTCCGAACACTGGATTCAGCAAAACCCCTAAATAGTCTATTCACTTGGTTGAAATGGTTCCCTTCACCGAAAAATCCAAACGTAAAGAATTAAAGAGGCATAACTCTTGTATATGAATGGTACTTAAAAAAGTTAATCATCATCGTAAACAATGACATTTTTAATAGGATGTATAATTTTAAAAATATCTATTCAGATATGTTCGGTCTTTAGGTTAAATGACCCATACGAGGAATCGGAGATTTAATTTGATAGTTTCGGTGAAGACAGTACTCAGGTATACACCCTTCGCTGTTAGGATAGAGAGAGAGAGAGAGAGAGAGAGAGAGAAAGAGAGAGAGAGAGAGAGAGAGATTTTTTAGTTTTATTTGATTCTTATTTCTTTGTTTTCGCTATCCTTTTTGTTTCTTTTTGTTTTCTTTACATTATTTGTTTCTTTCTTACTTTCTTTCAGTTATTTTCTCTTTTCTTTTTTCCCTTCTTTTCTTTCCTTCTCTCTTTTTCTTTTTCTTTCTTTCTGTCTATCTATCAGTATGTCTTTCCTTCTTTTCGCTGTCCTTTTTATTTCATTTTCGCTTTATTTCTTTGTTTTTTTTTTTCGCTTTCCTTTCCTTCTTTCTTTCTTTGTTTCTTTCAGTTACCGTCTCTCTTCTTTTATTCCTTCTTTTCTTTCTTACTTTCTTTCTTTCTTTCTTTCTTTCAATAATTCTTCCTTTTCGTTGTCCTCCTATTCTTTCTGTTTTCATTTAGGCTTCTTTCTTTCTTTCTTTCTTTCTTTCTTATCTCTTTTTTTTTCTCTCTTTCTTTTTATCTATATTTACTTCCTTCTTTTCGCTGACATTCTTTCTGTTTCATTTCCGCTTTTATCTTTTACTTTCTTTCTTTCTTTCTTTCTTTCTTTCTTTGTCATCATTTTGTTTAATTTCCGCTTTTTCTTTTCTTTCTTTCTTTCTTTTTTTATTATCTCTTTTTTCTCTCTTTCTATCTATATTTACTTCCTTCTTTTCGCTGACATTCTTTCTGTTTCATTTCCGCTTTTATCTTTTTCTTTCTTTCTTTCTTTCTTTCTTTCTTTCTTTGTCATCATTTTGTTTAATTTCCGCTTTTTCTTTTCTTTCTTTCTTTCTTTCTTTTTTTCTTATCTCTTTTTTCTCTCTTTCTATCTATATTTACTTCCTTCTTTTCGCTGACATTCTTTCTGTTTCATTTCCGCTTTTATCTTTTTCTTTCTTTCTTTCTTTCTTTCTTTCTTTGTCATCATTTTGTTTAATTTCCGCTTTTTCTTTTCTTTCTTTCTTTCTTTCTTTCTTTTTTTCTTATCTCTTTTTTCTCTCTTTCTATCTATATTTACTTCCTTCTTTTCGCTGACATTCTTTCTGTTTCATTTCCGCTTTTATCTTTTTCTTTCTTTCTTTCTTTCTTTCTTTCTTTCTTTCTTTGTCATCATTTCTGTTTCATTTACGGTTCTCTTCTTTCTTTTCTTTTCTTTCTTATCTCTTTTTTTCTTTATTTCTTCCTTCCTTTCTTTCTTTCTTTCTTTCTTTCTTTCTTTGTCATCATTTTGTTTAATTTCCGCTTTTTCTTTTCTTTCTTTCTTTCTTTCTTTCTTTTTTTCTTATCTCTTTTTTCTCTCTTTCTATCTATATTTACTTCCTTCTTTTCGCTGACATTCTTTCTGTTTCATTTCCGCTTTTATCTTTTTCTTTCTTTCTTTCTTTCTTTCTTTCTTTCTTTCTTTCTTTGTCATCATTTCTGTTTCATTTACGGTTCTCTTCTTTCTTTTCTTTTCTTTCTTATCTCTTTTTTTCTTTATTTCTTCCTTCCTTTCTTTCTGTCTATATTTCTTTCTTTCTTTCTTTTCGATGTCATCATTTTTGTTTCATTTCTGCTTATTTTCTGTCTTCTTTCTTTTTTCGCTCTTTGTTTCTTTCCATTTTCTTTCTTTATTCCTTTCGGAAGTGCCAAAAAAAAAAAAATAAAATAAAATAAATAAAATAAAACAAAATAAAATTACCAGAAGAAATTTTCGATTTGTTCTTGAGAAAATGTCCACCTGTTATCGGTTGTATGCGTCTAAAGCTCGAATAAAGTGTTAATCGATAGATTACGGATCCAGTGAATCGAGGATGTGTTAAAGGATCTCGGTGCCTAGCTGCATCAGTTTTTGCTTTATGAAGATAAGAACATTATCGGCATCTTCTGTTAACCGCTGTAAGTCAAACTGTTTGCATCCTATTTCAGGCATCAGGTAGAAATCATGATATGTGCGTGCAGTAAACGTTTAACCAGACTGCAAGAGACACTGGTGCATTAGGCATAATGAGGAGTTGCTATTGTAAAATTCGAGGGTGAGGAAGCTTGTTAAAGCAAAGAAAGCCAAAAATATAGTCCTTGGAATAAGACATATTGTTGTTCTCTTCACTCTTTCAAGACCCACATTAGACATTAATATATTATGATATATATATAAATATTTTTAAAACGTTTTTAACGTTTATACGTTCTTTTTTATAGATACAAATATTTAAGTAAATGCTCTGTTTATAACAAACAGTATTAACGACATTTACCGGCCGAAATATCCGAGTAATTTTCATAGAAAATATTCGCCGTCCGACAGGAATTGAACCTGTACCCTCTACGAAACTGTCATATAGCCTGACGGGCTTTTACCGATTGAACCACAAAGGAGCGTTTCGGCTAGCAAGGTCGATTTTACTGTTTTTAAACACAATTCTCCTCGGTTTTCTCTCATACATTCATATCTACTCAATGCGTAATATTTGTTTACATTGCTAACCGAACGCTGTACTATTTATTATAAGCAGAGCATTTACTTAAATATTTGCAAAAAAATAATTGTCGGACTTTGTCCATTTCATAATCTATCTATCTATCTATCTATCTATCTATCTATATATATATATATATATATATATATATATATATATATATTATAATAATATTTTTTGTTTAAAAATATTATTCCTTCGCTACATAAGAGTTCTCATGTTTCAAAAACGAGAGCCGAAATCATCCAAATAATTAATAAAATTAAGTTGGATTGTGGTGTTTAGTCCCGTTTCATCTTCAAGCGAAATTTTAGGAATAAGCTATCTCTCGGTTTACGTGTATTTTTACAGAATTTGTTATTGTGGGAGTGGCTAGACTATTTTCCTTCTTTAAGTGGTCAGGGAGTTAATTCTTATCAGTAGATTCATCATCCTCTGAGAGGTTTTGCTAAGGTTGGGTAGGGTATCTATTTCAAGGCTAATGTTTACGGTCATCCTTTAGTTGGTTCCCAGTGAAGGATATTTTTATGGCGCGCCTACAGTCGTTATGTGTCTGGAGAATTGTCTTTTATTATTGTCTATCTGATTATCTATTTATTTATTTGTTTATTTAAGTGGGTGTTTAATATACAGATCGCTTTGCATTGAATTTCAGTTTGTTTTTTTTAGTTTTTTTGACGACGACAAAAAGGGTTTTTCCTATTTAAAGGTTTGGCTGAGCTTTTTAGAATTTTACTTAGCTATGTTTTTTTTTTTTTTTTTTTTTATGCTAATTATCTAATGCGAAAGTCTGTTGATATATATATATATATCTTAAAGAGAAGAGAGAAACCGCAAACATTTTTGGTTGTAATGAAGATTTTTTAAAAATATATATTAAACTTTATTTTACATATTTTTTGCAACATGAGTTTCGGGTCTAGCGACCTTCTTCAGGCAAAGAGTGAATACACATATTATTAAAACGAATTAATTTTCCTTATGTTTTTCAATGTTAAATATTCTCTTCTCTTTTTTGTGTGGTAATGATACAAATGTCTTTCTCGGACACACACACACACACACACACACACACACACATATATATATATATATATACATGTGAAATGAGAATGAACACAGTACAATTCCGATGTTCGTTACATTCAATTTAAAAGAGAGCTCAATACAAAAGTAGAGCAATATTCTTTATTTTAGGATATAACATTAATAATATGAAAAGAAAAAATTGGTTGTTCTGAATAAAAACAAGACAAACTCACCAACCATCTTCTCACTTTTCTTTCTTACTCTTTTTCATATTCTCTCTTCTCTCGTGAAGAGGGTTTATCTTGTGTCTTTTTTTTACGCTTTTCTTTTCTTTCTTTTTTTTTCTCGTGAAAAACGGTTGTATCTTGTTTTTAAAATTGTCTACTCACCAGTTATTTACTAACGCCTGATAGGATGTGTTAATACGCATCGAAACATGATTGCATTTATGTAGAGTTTTTTAAATCCTTTTGACGTAATATCCTAAAATAAAGCATATATATATATATATATATATATATATATATATATATATATATATATATATATATATATATGTTTCGTTAAAGAAAACTGACGCGGTACTCCGATTAAGCTTTTTTACTTCATTTTTTTCTGTTCGTACAAGTGTTTTCTGGGCACAAAGGGTGTAAAACTGTTCAAAAACCCCCAACAATGTCATTATACCTGAAAAATAAAAAGTACTGAGAACCAATACTATTTACGATTTCAAATGTCTCATAAGGAACTGCTTTCCTGCTGTAAACCAGCTCATAACTAATTGCATTGGTCTTATCACTACATGCCTATCTAGACGACTCAAATTGCACCAACCCGATCATAGGTCAATTAGGACTCATTTAAATATACATAGAAACCTACCAAACTCCATCCGCAACATACTATTAGAAAATACAAGTATAATAGCCACATCCAAATGCAAAAAAAAGAGTAAAAATAATGAAAGCACTAATAAAAAAAAGAAAACACTGAATAACATTAATTATGAACACATCCACAATGTGCTGACCGTGTTTGCAAAATAAAACATTACTATAACGTAAAACCCATGCATAAGAGAGACACACACGATCAGTTAAAAATAATAAAAAAACAAAATAAAAATCATCCTTGATAATAAGTGAATAACAGTAAGCATTCGGATATGCAGAACTTTTGGAACAGTTTTTATAGACTTTGTGTCCAGAAAAGAAAACACTTGTACAAACAAAAGAAAAATTAAATAAAAAAGCTTTAAAGAAACTGCTGCCAAAATATAGAATATATATTGTCATCGACAGACAGACTGTTTCGCTGTATCACAGCTCTTCAGTGTGATTAGACATCCGACTGCTTCAAGTCGGGATTTGGTATCAGCCAGAGATGCTACCCCTAGGCTATTACCACAGGGCAGAGGGGGAAAAAATTTTTTAACGTTTTCTATGTGAAATACGTCAGTGGCCCGCAAATATATAGAAAAATAGGAAAGAACCGTGAGGTTAATATGTCCTTTAGTATTTTTTTTTTTAAAACAGTGCTCAATACACAAATAGAGTCTAAATTATATATATATATATATATATATATATATATATATATATATTATCTAGGAAAAATATATATTTTTTACATATCAGAAAAAACAAAACAGGATACTCAATGCTATTAGCCACTCATCGTAATGAGCCTGACCATAATTTTTATTTAAGTAATGCTACTAAAAGAGAAAGCAATTTACTAAAACGGACTTCTTATAGAAAATGCTTTAATCCCTAGATGGTCCACAGTAAATTTAACGTCGAGGTTCTTACAATATTTAGCCTTTCCTTGGCAGACCTTCTATGATGACAATGTGAGATTCTTAGTGACAAAGGTCTCGTAAACATAAACAAACGGAAAAAGAGACTAAATGAAATTGCCTCAGCAATATATATATATATATATATATATATATATATATATATATATATATATATATATATATAATATAATTGAATATGTTAATTATTTTTCCAACATATATTAAAAAG
Source organism: Acanthosepion lycidas (assembly GCA_963932145.1). Lineage (NCBI taxonomy): Eukaryota > Metazoa > Mollusca > Cephalopoda > Sepiida > Sepiidae > Acanthosepion > Acanthosepion lycidas. Next base: position 35,834,555 of record OZ010599.1, read on the forward strand.
AATTATTAAGAAATGAACTAAATTCAGTGAGCGCTTTCTGTCGTGTCGACGTAAACATCACTTTTTCATATATGCTTATATATATATATATATATATATATATATATATATATGTGTATATATATATATATATATATATATATATATATATATATATATATATATATATATGTATATATTTTAAACCTAAAGAGCCAGAAAACCTACCAACGTTTCACCTATGCGGATCGTCAGGGGAAATATATATATATATTTCTGCAAATATATAGAAAATAGGAAAGAACTATATATATATATATAATATATATATATATATATATATATATATATATATATATATATATATATATATATATTCTGTAGTTCACTGCGAGCAGCAAGCAGAAATATTTTTTCTCCTGATGATGGCCATGTTGGACGAAACTAGTCGAGGATTCTAAATGAAATAATAATAATAAAAACGAAAGAATATTAATCTACAACCCACTGTCTGAAGATTTTAATTTTTTAATATATATATATATATATATATATATATATATATATATATATATATGTGTGTGTGTGTGTGTGTGTGTGTGTGTGTGTGTGTGTGTGTGTGTTTTTGTGTGTTTTGTGTATATATATTTATATATTTATTATATATATATATTTATAATATAATTATTATATATATATATAAATTATTATATCTATGTAATATTTATTATATATATAATCACTTCAAAATATTTATTAAATATATCTATATCTATCTATCTATCTATCTCTCTTTCTCTCTCTCTCTCTCTCTCTATATATATATATATATATGTCTACCTCATCAGTCAAATATTAGTTTGGTGCAAAAATAATGACGTAATAGTGTCGTTTTTGACGTTAAAAAATACGTCAAAAAACGACGTTATTACGTCATTATTTTTGCACCAACCTAATAGTTATAAAGAAACGACGCAAGAGAAAACAATATCGACGATTACACGCTACAGTGCGAATATATACTCAAGAAGTGACTGGCCAGAAGACACCGCTCTCACACACACACACACACACACACGCACACATATACATATATACATACATATATATATATATATATATATATATATATATATATATATATATATATATATAGATATATATATAGATATATATATATATATTCTGACCATGAGACCCGGGTCGAATCTCATCATGGTCGATTTGTCAGTAAGGAGACTTTTTGACGTTATCGGACTGGATTGAGGTGGATCCCAGAGCGCGCGACACATTTGGAAAGTGCCTGAAAACCATACCACGGTTTTACCCAAGCCTTGTGAGTGAAATTGGGTAGACGGAACCCTTGGGGACCGTTGATAGTTGTGCTAGCACGAAGTCACAAGTCATTGTGGCCGGGGGCTTGAGAATGCTGGCCTTGTTCAAATCTTTGTTCACGCTAGATAACACGCTTTTTCCCAGAAACTCTAACGAAGGTCTGTTTAGTTTAGTTGCAGTATAAACCACAGGTGGGCTCTGTGTGTGTTAAATAAACACACATGCGCCTGAGAAAGCTTCTGCAATAGGGATTGACTAGCCGCCCTAGTAGACAGGTATCCTCGAATACGAGTGGACATCTTTACAATATACGTATGTATATTATCATTATTCCTTCAAACGTTATCACAATGAACATTCGTATTTGAATTTTTCTATGTGTCTTGTTCCCCTTAATACGTAGGCGATCATGTCTCTCCACGACTTCTCAATAAATTTTGTCTTTTGCCATCTCTTCTAAACTCTGTTCTGCCATCCATTTACTCAAGCTCACTCAGTATGTTATGCGTTATTTTCCTCTGTCATTTTTGCTCTCAAACTGTCCTGTGAGTATCCGATTTTCCAAGCCTTCTTCCCTAATTATGTGCCCTAGAAAGTTTATAAGTTTTTCTTTTGTTTCCATTTTCTGTAAAGATTCCTCGTCCCTCACATGTTCGAGGAATTCCATAGTATCCTCAGCATCCTTCTGTAGAACTACTTTTCTGTTGCTTCAAGTCTCTACTTCATCTTTGAGGAGACCGCACTAACTGACATACAGGAAGACAGATGTCACGTAAAAGTTTACTCTTTTCCTTGTTTCTAGCGAGGTTTTTCTGTTTCTTAGTACACTGCTTAGTTTTTGGAAGGCATCTTTGGCTAACCCAATACCCCATCGGATTTCAGTGTCGCACTTTCCTTTGTTAAAACATTTCCTAAATAATTAAATTTTACATTTATTTGATTTTAGCATCTCCGATTTACAATTCACACTTTCGGCTCGTGCTTTTGCTAACAATCATGTAATCTGTTTTCTTGCAACAAACTGATTTCTTACAAAGAATACATATTCTTCTCATACGAACCTATCCTAAAAATATTGTCGGCACTAAATAACCCATTGAGGTTGATATGCCGTAAAACAAAATAAACCAATCCTGATCTACAAACTGATTTCTTACAAAGAATATATATTCTATTCATACAAACCTGTCCTAAAAATCTTGTCGGCATTAAATGTCTCATTGATGTTGATATGCCGTAAAAGAAAATAAACCGTATTAAACCAAATAATACATATTCTATTCATACGAACCTATCCTAAAAATAATTGTCGGCATTAAATAACCTATTGAGGTTGATATGCCGTAAATGAACCAAACCTGATTTCTTACAAAGAATACATATGCCGTAAAACAAAACAAACCAAACCAAGTTTCTAAAGAAATTTTCTTGTTCCTTAATACTTTGCTTAGCTTTTGGAAGACATCTTCGTTTATTTCAATATGCCTTCGGATTTCTGTGTCAAACTATCCGTCTTTTGTTATTAGGTTGGTGCAAAAATAATGACGTAATAATGTCGTTTTTTGACGTTAAAAATACGTAAAAAAACGACATTATTACATCATTATTTTTGCACCAACCTAATAAAACACTTTCTAAAAATTAAATTTTTTTTTACTTGTTTGATTTTAGTGTCTCCAACTTGCAGTTCGCACTTTGGGCCTATCTTTTTGCTAACAATCATGTATTCTGCCTCGATCCTGTTTTTGTTTGTTTTAAACTCAGTGGGTATTTCTTTTATCGGCCGATGCAGTCGAGGAATCTTAATAAAGTAAGCATTGTTCAGAATGGAATCTATTCTCGAAAAAAGCGAAAAAGAGATTGAAGGGAAGAAGAAGAAGAAGAAGAAGTTGCTTATACAAGGAAAGAAGAAAAAGAATAAAGCTATCAGGCGAAAGGAAAAGAAAAGAAAACGAATAGATGAAAAAGAAGGCGATGCGACGAAAGACGAAGAAAAATAGGAGATGGAGAGAAAGAAGAATTCTCTACGAGGAAAGAATAATTAGTATGCTTCGTAATAGAAGAAGAAGAAGAAGAAAGCTACGCGACAAAAGAGCACGAGGAAGTAGATGACGATGATGATGATGAAGAAGAAGAGGAAGAAAGCGATGCAAGAAAAGAAAAATGTTATGCTACAAAAGAAGAAAAAATGTCTACGAAGGAAAATATAAGAAGAACGCTATGTGTGAGACGGGAAGAAGAAGAAAAAGAAACTGAAGAAGAAAAAAGAGGACGAACCGAAGAAGAAACAAAAGAAAGCGATGCAACAAAAGGTGATGTGAGGAGATTAGAAGAAGAAGAAGAGAGAAGAAGAAGAAGAGAGAAGAAGAAGAGAGAAGAAGAGAGAAGAAGAGAGGAGAAGAAGAAGAAGAAGAGAGAAGAAGAAGAGAGAGAAGAAGAGAGAAGAAGAAGAAGAAGAAGAGAGAAGAAGAAAGAAGAAGACAGAAGAAGAAGAAGTAGAGAGAAGAAGAGAGAAGAAGAAGAAGAGAGAAGAAGAAGAGAGAAGAAGAAGAATCCACGACGCTACAGGGAAGATAAGAGAGTTAAAGTAATGTAAATAAAGAAAAAAAGAAAGGATGAAAGAAGAAGAAGAACAAGAAGAAGAAGAACCAGAAGAACAAGAGGAGGAAGAAGAAGAAGAAGAAAATACGGAAAAGGAGAAAACGATGAAACAAAACCTGGTGATGCGAGGAGAGTAGAAGAAGTAGAAAAAGAAGAAAATGAAAAAGATAAAGTCATACAACAAAAGAAGGTGATGCAAGGAAGGAAGAAGAAAAAGAAATAGAAGAAAAAGAAGCAACCTATGCAACAAAAGTAGGTGATGTGACGAAAGAAGAAGAAAAAGAAGAAAAAGGAAGAAAACGATGAGACAAAACCAGGAGAGAAGAAGAAGAAGAAGAGAGCGATACAATAAGAGAAGAAAAAGGAGAAAAAAGAAGAACGCGATTCAACAAAAGAAAAAGATTTGAAAAAAGGGAGAACAAAAGAAGAAGAAAAGGAAGAAAACGATGAAACAAAGCCAAGAGAGAAGAAGAAGAAGAAGAAGAGGAAGAAGAGAGCGATACAGTAAGAGAAGAAAAGAGAAGAAAAAAGAAGAACGCGATTCAACAAAAGAAAATATGGCCTCACTACGAAAAAAGAAGCGAAAAAAAGAAGAGAATGAGAAGAAACTTAGAAACAGAAATCTATGCAATGAAAGAAGAAGAAGAAGAAGAAGAAGAAGAAGAAGAGAGCTACGCGACGAAAGTACCTGATTATCAGCGGGTCAACGAGTGCAATCCAGGCGTGCCTCATGACGTTACTGGGTCAGTCTGGAAAGAAACAGCGGCCCTCAGCATCTGTTTGCTTCGTTCCTTTATGTTTCCGAAATCACCATTTTATCTTCTTTAATAGTCGAGTTGAGTAAGGCTAGATAAATATTATTTATAACGAGCACGTAATTAGGAATAGATTTATGTTGACGTCGATATTTATAGCGTGGAGATACAATTATTGACTAAAGATCAGCTGAACACACCTTTGATATTAACAACGCTTAGCTTAGTTTCACTTAAGGTCGTGTTAGTGAAAGTTTCCAATGAGAATCGAAAAACTTGCATCAAGAATAGCCCAAGTTATAGGGTGCCGGACAGCTCAAATCTACCGACTCAAAACCGCCGACTCAACACCGCCGACTGAATGCCGGGACAACTCAGGACCGAGACAACTCGGCACCAAAAAAACGTAAGCTTAATTAGTGAATATTTTTTAATTTATTTTAATAAAGTAAATCGTAAAGAAATTTATTTTTTAATAAAGTAAATTGACATATAAAAAATAATTCAATAAAACACACTTGAATAAAATACACTTTTGAATAAATTAAATCGAAAAATGCAAAACAAAATGAAACTTTTTTTTGCTTTTAATTATTTTTTATAAAGTAAATCGTAATGTAAATTAATATTTAATAAAGTAAACCATAATTCTAAAATATTTTTATAAAAATATAACATTCAATTTTATGAATTATTAAATTTATTTGGCTGACAACTATTATTAATTAAAAAAGATTTAAAGAATTTTTGTATAAACAAATTTAATTCATATTTTTTAATAGTGACATATAAACCAACTATTTTAACTAAACTATTTTATCTTGCTTTTTTTTAAATTTAAGGTTTTAACCCTAAACAAATTACTGTTATTTGGTTATAAAAAAAGTTGTTTTTCTTGTACTGAGTTCTCACAGTCCTGAGTTGTCCTGGTGCTCAATTGGCGGTGTTGAGGTGGCGGTGTTGAGGTGGCGGTTTTGAGTTGTCCCTTCCCGCAAGTGATATGCTTCTTAGTTATACTCTATGGCAAGCAACACCGACATCAACTGCTGTGCTTACGTTGAAACACCCGTTCCCGTACAATGATCGTAGTTAAGCAATCTCAAACTTCATCACTACCTATATGTGTGATCGCTCGGGAATACCAAGTACTGTAAGCTTAGATGTGAGGGCGGTGTAATGGATAACGGTCAAGAATTGGTATTTTGAAATATTTTATGAGCCTACTGTTTCGCATTGAATATGCAATAGTTAAGGTATTGGATGAACTTGAAAGTATTTTCGATGTATTTCTCCTATTCATGTAAATAATGTGGGCTGCAAATTCTGAGAGCTATTAAATACAATCTGATGATTATTCTGGATTTTATTTGTTGTTATGGTGAGAATATAAATTTATGAGATCATTTTTATTATTGATAATCTGTGGACACTAAGCTTTAGGCTATTCTTAACGTAGTGTAGCATGATATCTCGGAGAGATAGAGTATTCTTTCTTTCCATTTCATATGTAAATTCTCGTTCGACTTTATTTAGTTTACCTACAAGATCAGTTAAATCAGTACCACGGAGATATATAAATAGAGCATCATCAATCGGAGACCTAGTGTCCACTGAGAGAAGACTGAAGGTATTGGTGTAGGCCATTTTCTTTGATCATTGTAGACTGGTATGATAGAATCATAAATAATTGCACCAAATAACAGAAAACCTATAACATGAGGACTACCAACAGCAGTAAAAACCAAAGTGAATAGCACATGTAACATTTTAGAGGAAATAATGACATAATCAAGATGTGGACATTCCACACCACTTCAAATAAAAGGTTAAAAAAGAAACCCCCATCAGGAGTGGAAAAGCGATAACAGCTATTGAACTTGAAAAACCTATTTTCTTGCAAAATTGTTTTTAATAATCTTCAGTGTACTAATACGTTCGTTTGCTTCAAGCCGTGATCGAAACGCGACCGATTTGGCATCAGGCAGAGATCTTACCCGTGATCTGTCGGCACACGACAGAGAAGAAAAAAGGAAATTTAAACGATTTCTATACGAAATACGCCAGTAGCCAAGAGAGCTCAATTCTTAATGGAAGATCAATATATATATATATATATATATATATATATATATATATATATTGTTGCAAAAAGATGATGTCTTTTTGAGGTATTTTTTAACGTAAAAAACGACATTATTTTTGCACCAACCTAATATAAAACTCAGGTTGTGTGTGTGTGTCTGTTCGTTTATATATGGGATCGGATTTCCTACATTTTTCAACTGATTTCAACAAAACTTCACTTTTTTTTTTGGCAGGTAGTGTTTCTTATTGTCTTGCACACTTTTTTCTTTATTTTTACATTTAGAATGCTTTTGAAAGTTCCATTTACAAGACAATTGTTTATAATAAAATTCTATTCAATCGGTAGACTCATAACGATTGAAAACAATGTTTTTGTTAGAGTCTGAGTTTGACCAATTCGTAGAAAAAAAAAAAACTAATATAGACATGCGTGTCCGTCAACCTTAAACAATAATCTTTGTCAATTTTATTTTTCAGTCTTTATGATGGTCGATACTTGATCTATCTCTTATTGTTACATCCCCGGGCAACGCCGGGCTCTACTGCTAGTATATATATATATATATATATATATATATATATATATATATTATTTTTAATAAACCCTAATTACATTATTAATTACATTTACCGGCATGAATAACGTCTATACGAAAATATATATTTAATAATTGTCGGACTAAATCAGTTTTATATTATGTTGCCATTGTTTAAATTAAGATGTGCTTCGTGAGCAGATATGATCGTTCGGGAAAGATCGTCGAATATTTGTTGTTTAAAAACAGTCATTTGGACTTTGCTAACCAGATGCATCTCTGTAGCTGAGTTGTATAGCACGTCAGATTAATTGACTGTTTCATAGGAAACACAGGTGCAATCCCTGTCGGAGAACTGCGAAGTTTCTGGAAGATTCAGAGCAGCGAATGTAAGTAATACTGTTAATTAAAAAAAAAAAACAAACCATTTACTTAAATAAATTGTATCTATTAAAATAAAGCCGGATTTAATCCATTACATTTATATTTATATATATTAGTATGTGTGTGTGTGTGTTATGGTCCGGTTCCTCGTACCACGGTGATAGTCCAAGGTAGAACCAATAAAGAAGAACTCGAACACAGGTATGGAATAACACAGATATATTACAAACAGGAATATATACAGAGAAGTAGAAGTGTTAGTATGAACAATCAGGTTTAGTAGAGAGAACAATGTAGTCTCGACCAGTATCACTATTCCAATGTCTTGCAGTAATTGTCTGAACGCGACTCTGTTTCGGACTACTTCTGACTCGACCCTTGACTCTTGACTCTTGACTCGACTTGAACTACTGACGATATTCAGTCACCTCCCAACCCACTGGGGCATCATGTGGCACAAGGCTGGTTATTTAATGTGGGATCTCTGAGCCCGTGGGCTCGGCCCCAAAATATGCCCATTGAACCCGTATAAACGGGTTCAGGGCCGGTCTACCTCCCCGAAGGAGACTCCGTCCTTCGGCGTAGCCTCCTTCGGGTTCCTCCCGTCCGTAGTATGAGAGTATAACCGAACAGTCGGTCAGAAAGTGAGCGACTGACCCCTTGCCTACTCCTGAGGCGCAGTATTTATTAAGTATGAAATTGTCCATTATTATTATTATGGGTAACATCCCATAACAATATATATATATATATATATATATATATATATATATATATATATATATATATATATATATATGCAGCATATTTTCATTCAAACATGTTTGGTCAAATAATTTAAACAAAATATGTTTCGCTGTGATCCTTTCAAGTTTGCGTGTTCCTTTTTGAAATCTAGAAGGGAGCATAAACAGTAAAAAAATGAACAGCTGAAATGTTTTAAATTTATAGAAACACATATACATACTCACAGACAACTTAACCCCCTGAAGGTGGTCTCAGATGAGATTGAAAGTACTTGGTAAAATAAAAACTTGAGAAAATCTTGGTATTTTTCTTATTCAATTTTCTAAATCTACAAAAAAATTAATCCGTGAACCAATCGACATTATATTTATATATATATATATATATATATATATATATATATATATATATATATATATATATATATATATTACAAAGAAGAAAACCTTAAATATTCATTTCGGTTATAATTTGTTTCGTGAATACCGAAATATTCATATATATATATATATATATATCGTTTGTTCTTAACGAAAATTCAATGCAAGAATGAATTGAGAATTGATTTTCTAAAAGGAATTTTGGCTTAATGTCCCGACCCCACATCGCACAAATCTTATGTCAATTACAGACGATAGCATATAGAAAATGGCAGATATATTTCCATAAAAGTTTCACGGAAACATTTCAAAAGTACTTATTAAAAACATTCACGTAGCCTTGGCAGCAGCCTAGAAGCACCCAAAAATGCCAAACACAGATTTGGCACCGAGAATATTTCACGGAATTCGGTCAGAGGGCCAACGCAATCCAATAGTCGGCACATATATCTTGGTTTATTAATTTCGTCCAAAGAAACCGGTGCAGTCAATAGTCAGAAAAAAAAAAGTTGATCAATGGCTACATTACAGACACTGAAGCTAAACTTAATCAGCCATCTTCGAAAGCTGCCCTCCCGAATTTGTTAATCCTAAATTTTTCATTCAAGTTAGGTACAAGGCTACGATAGTTGTGCTCTCAGTGGGAAGGAATTTCGTTAACTGCGATTTACAAAACTGGCTTTTGACTATTTCTCTTTGTCTGTCTCTCGCTCGCTCTACTGAATGACACTTCTATGTGCCGTGTTCCTTTAGGACTTTAGCGATCATAGCTCTCCACGATTTCCCGTTATTTGTAGCTCTAAGCCTTGTTTTTCTTCTATTTCGATAATTTGTGATTTTCGATAAGGATTTGTATAAGATTGATAGTTTATATGACCTAATCCTGATAAGCATTTATATAAGCTTGCTAGTTTGTATAAGCTAAGCCCGATAAGAATCTATATAAGCTAATTTCTTTATATAAGCTAATCCTGATAAGCACATATATAAGCTAGTTAGGTAGCTCATTCGCTGCGTTCCCTTGTCTTTCTTGCTTTCAATGTGCCTCGTGTGTGTCAAATTCTCTAAGCACTCTTTCCTTGCTATGTATCCGAAAAGTTTCAATTCTCTATTTCTGATTTGAAGTATAAGTGTGCTTTTTGCTTCAGTTTTCCATAAAACTTTGTCATTGCTCACATATTCAGTCTAAGGTATCCTCAGCATCCTTCTGTAGAACCACTTTTGCGACAAGTCTCTTCTTCCTCTGTGAGGAGATTGTCCAGAATTCACTGTCATATAAGAGGTCCAAGGTAGAGATATAATCTAACGAATAAATCTCTACCTAATGTCACCCAGTAAAGAGAGCACTTTCGTCAGCAGGAAGGTTAGGTTTAAGGCTCCAAGTTCACCACAGAGAAATGTCCCAACAATATACTAGTGGGTTGAAAACTTGGTTTGTGAGTTTGGTGATATAGTAATTGCGAGTTCATATCCCTGGGCCGGGTAGTGGGTACTTGGACTCAGTGGAAACAGGACGAAAAATAATTGAACAGGACTAAAAATAAGAACTAGACAATATATACCTAGACATAGAACGAGGACAGTCTAGATCAAAGATTCCCAACCTGGGCCGCATGCCCCACCGGTGGGTCATGGTAATATTTTGGTGGAGTATGCGTAGGATGTGTACCCTTCTGCTTACTATACCCACAGAATAAGGGGTGAATTCGAAAAGGTGTTATTAACAGTTTTTAACATTAATTTGTTACCATTTCCAGCTTCATATTTAGGTGAATGTGGCTTTGGTGCTGTAAATGATTCGTTATTGAAGCAAAGAAATCGTCTGGATATCACAAAACGAGGAGACTTGAGGCTTAAGCTGCCTAAATCAATGCCTAATATAAAATCTATCTGTAACAGACATGACGCACAAGGATCTCATTAACAGCCATTTTGTGATGAGCTCAAATTTTATTTTGCGTCATTATTTCATGACTAAAATGATCAAAGTATATTACAGAATAAGCGTTCATTCAAATATTTTATATTTCTGCCTTTCAGTTCTCTATTATATATTTTGAAACTATATATATATATATATATATATTTAAACTGTTTTTTTTCTTTTTTTCATTTTTCTCTTTCATGCACGCCATGGTCTTGGAGGCTTGTTTAGACACCAAGATAATTGCCTTTTAAGCTTCCTTCACGTGATTTGCACTAAAACTTTGAATATGTAAGAATTAAATATTACAGGGTGGGGGGACCAGGATTTCAGAAATACCAAAATGGCCCCAAAATCGGTCGGGAACCTCTGGTCGAGATTTAATAAATAGTTCAGTTTGGAATTCCTTGCAGTCTGCCTTGATCGACCATACACCAGATGAAGGACGAAACGTTGTGATAACAACAACAAATATGAGGTTGTAAATAGTGTAAATAAATCAGAACTAGTGACTCCAGCCTCGTCCATCACCCACATTCCTCTCTGACTCCCACGCAAAACTCTACAGGAGTAGGCTGGGTCTTCACAATGGGGAGAATGGGATAGATGATGACGATTCCGATGCTCGGGTGAGAGATGGTGCAGACAATAGAACTCGCCTTACACTTAGTACACCATTATCTTGGCCTTTTACCAGTAAAATTTTGCCTTAAGCCCAAATACTTGAAGTACGACGACACGAAGACCTATTTGAACTACTACGAAAGCTTTAGGAAAACTAACATGGTATTGACTTCCAAATGACCGCTGCCTAAGGGACGCCCATTATATGAACGAATGTATGCGTGGAACCCTGTTTCAGAATTGTCGAAAAACACCTTAGGTTGCTTAAACTCAGAAACTAGGTCATTTTTGTCCGCGGACCGGCTCCCAAAATTTGAATTTTTGTATTCATTGACCAATCAGCGACGCTATATGAGACACGCGGTTTTCTTTGAATTTGCAGATGATTAATGTTTGTTGTTAACTAAGAAATTATGAAGGATCACTTCAGAATATGATCAATAATATTTTCCCTCCTTAAAATGGATATTTCAAAATGGGGAAAATATTTATTAACCAATAAACTTGTAATTAATTAATCTAATTTTTCATTTTTTCGGGAGCCGGTGTTTCGTTATATTAGTGATCAATTTTCGTTCAGTAATTAGTTTTTTTTTCCAGTTAACCCGGATGTTCGTTCATTTGATACAGGAACAAAACGGAAATTCTTACACTTAATTAACTACTCAGATTTTCGCATATTTGTTCGAGTTTATCATATTACACAGAATGCTTAGCGATATTGACACACACAAAAAAAAAACATGCAGACTAAGTTTGTTTCCGAGTGTAAGACAGTAAGACAGCTTCCCCGCTTATTTCATGCGGCCGACTGCTATAATTTATACGCATACAAAAAACAACATACCTGCGTGTCACACATATTCTCACACCAAAGACGCATTCTGTTTTCTTTTATAATAACGCAATAGATTCATTTGTATTACAAAAAGTTACAAAATTATTTTGTGCGAAGTTGTTTCGCAAAGACTCTTTGGAATTCATTTCTCTCAATTTGAAAGAAAAATAATACACAAAATATCCTATAAAAAAGCCCGTCTGATCTAGACACAATAAATAATGAACTTCGTATAACAATGAAGAAAAATTATCTTTTCTTCGAAGTGACGAATGTTGATTGAGAAGTAAAGTTTCTCGTCCTATAAGGCAAGTTTTCGGCCAGATAGAATGATGATACTGGTGGCAAAAGGAAATAGATTTATTTCTCTTCCTAATTACAAAGGTTGATAGATAAGTAAGGTATCCAATGCTATAAATAAAAACGTTTTAGAACGTGGGAGAGAATAACAAATTGGGATAGATACATGGGTGTGCAGAACAGATTACTGCCAAACCCATACTCCAAAAAGTCACCACACGGCTAAGTATTATTATTATTATTAGTAGTAGTAGTAGTAGAAGTAGTAGTAGTAGTAGTAGTAGTAGTAGTAGGAGGAGGAGGAGGAGGAGGAGGAATATTTATATTTTAAACCCCTTCTTGGTCGAGAAGTTTTCAAATTACGGGAAAGATATCAAGATGATCCATAAACTTCACTGGGAAGAAACAACCTGCAATGAGTACACAAAGAGTAACAAAACAAGGATAGGTTTCTTCACCGGATTTATTTAAGCTTTGCCGCAAGACAATCCTAAGTGAGTTGGAAGCCCTACCAGGAGTTACTATTGGCAGACATAATCTTGACGTCATAAGATATGCAGATGACTCAGATAGAAAACGGAAAGAATTCTTAGACAATGGAAAAAAAAAAAAAGGAAAGCGTGAAGAAAGGACTGTTGAGTGCACGAAGACAAAATGAAAAGTCGTCAGCAAGAAAGACCCCACCCGTAGTGTCAACTAAGAAATGAGTGTGTCAAATGTCAACGTGCAAATGTTTAACTATTTTGATAGTGTAGTAACAGATGACGGTGGAATCGATTTACTTGTTTTTACGACTTATGAGTTCTTTCTGTCTCATTTAAGGCTGAATCATATTTTGGATTGCAAGAATAATTTCGTCTTCATTTTTATGGGTTATCAACCCCTTAGGGCTTATTTAAATCCGGGACATATTTTTCATTGTAAGTATAATTCCTTCTTTTTTACCGCTTATCAACCCTTTAGAGGTTATTTAAAGCCGAGACATATTTCGTATTGTAAGAATAATGTCTTCTTTTTTACGGCTTATCAACCCTTTAGGGCTTATTTAAAGCCGAAATATATTTTGGATTGTAAGAATAAATTCTTCTTCTTCTTCTTACGGCTTATCATCCGTTTAGGGTTTATTTAAAGCCGAAACATATTTAGGATTGTAAGAAAAGTTTCTTCTTTTTTACGGCTTATCAACCCATTGAAGTTTACTTAAACCCGGATCATATTTTGGATTGTAAGAATAATTTCGTCTTCTGTTTTACGACTTATCAACCTTTTAGGGGTCATATAGAGCCGAAACTTATTTTGGATTGTAAGAATAATTTCTTCTTCTTTTTTACGGCTTATCAACCCTTTAGGAGTTATTTAAAGCCGAAACATATTTCGGATTTTAAGAATAGTTTCTTCTTTTTTACGGCTTATCAACCCATTGTAGGTTATGTAAACCCGAAACATATTTTGGATTGCAAGAACAATTTCTTTTTACGGCTTATTATCCCTTTCTGTGTTAATTAAAACCGAAATATATTTTTGACTGTAAAAATTGTCATTTTTTTTGTTAGTGCATATTGCTTTAACCATTTTCTGGAGATGACAACGATCTTTCCAGATATAGGAACAACTGTTTAATCCATAGCTGTGGGGGAAAAGATGGGTTCGTATTTGCGTGTGAGTGAATGCAACGAAATCATTGGAATTCTAACTCGGCTCTCCCGTTTCGCATTCTGCGCTACTATTCATCGTGCCACTGGAGGAGCATTGGAATGACGGAAAATAAAAATTTTCAAAAATTAAGCAAAGTATTATGCAATAAAAAATAAAACAAGGAAAAGACCGGTGAACTTCCTGGCCATATCCAATCTATTACATGGTGGCGAATACTGGAACATAATTTCCTTACAGACGAGAAAAACAATTGAAACGGTAGACATATCACCCCATGCAAGGCAGTAAAGCCACTAAGATGCAAGGGGGTTACTAAGTGTGAAAGAATAAGAATAAAAGATAATCATTATTTAGGAGGAAGAACAACAAAATTAGTTGCAAAGTATGGAGCCGGGAGAGAGTTCCACAAGGGAGAAGTGTGACAGAAGAAACTATTAGCATAGAACTTACGGTTACATCTAGACATTTCAATTGTTAAATCATATTACCTTGTCGCCAATCAAGTACTGCGCTTAAATTCATAAAGTCTAGGTAACATAGCGGAAAGTTCATTAGAATAATTACCACTTAATTACCATTTTGACATAAAAAATGCTATAAAAAAGATATTTTTTTTAATTATTTGACCCCAAGTAAGGAAATAAAACCGCTAAGACGCAGGAGGTTACCGAAAAATATTATTAAAGATCAAGACCAATAGAAGATTAATAAAGAAGACGGGAGATAACGATTGACATTGCATTTAAATTTTCAGAGATCGAAGTTGACGAAAAAGCATGGAGCTGGAAAGAAGGTCTCACGAACGAGAAGTGCGTGAAAATAAACTGTTAGCATAGAATTTACGGCTATATCTAGCCAATTCAAGTGTAAAAATATCAGACGTTGTCGCCAATTTAGTCGTTTGCTTACAGAAAAATTACCATGAAAGTATATATATATATATATATATATATATATATATATGATGGAATCTCGGTTCACGATCTTATTTCGTTCCTGAAAGCCGTTCGTAACCCGAAATGTCCGTAAACCGAAACTATTTTCCAATAGGAATCAATGTACAGAAAAAAGTCACAGTACAATAAAATTGGAAAAGTGATATGTCCCGGATAGGGATATATTTGAACGAAGTGGCTAATTGGTTTTGGCTACTATAACCAAGTCGAATACGGTAGCAGTAATCGACTGGTACGCGTCGTAGTCGCAGGTAAGAAGTGTAGATCAATGGCGTAGTCCAATGGGCGTCTTTATAGACTTAGCTCTCAGACTAAGACTCTTTGACTCTCCTACACGTCCGTCTGTATTTATGACGGACACCAGCCAATCATATTCCAGTGAGGGGTAACACAGGTGTATGCATATTACATTATATAAAAAAAAAAAAAATCACAGCACAACACACGGTGTATACAACACGACGGTCGACTCAGAAATTATTCCGTTCGGGTTAACTCGGTTCGGCAATGTTGAAGAATCGAAATTTTGTTCGATAACCGAGGCATTTTCAACTCGAATTTTCTGTTCGAAAACCGATTTGTTCGACATGTGAGACGTTCGAGAACTGAGGTTGCACGGTATATGAAAAGAAGCAATAGATTTTTTTTTAATTTATTAATCAGACATATTTCTATCACTTTCACCGTTAACTTTAGTCAATGCCCCTATTTGAGTAGACGCCCCGTTTCGTTTTTAAACAGTATTTTATATAAATACTCATTCGAGGTACCATATTCAGTCGAGGTACCATAGCGAAGAGTTCATAGAAAGAAAATTACCATGAAAGTATAGAAAAGGCGCAGTGAAGCTACGTTACAGCAGTGGGAATGTGACGGAAACCGAGTTGCCAGGTTAGGACCAATAATATTGCTGATCCTTCTTTGGAATTTGTCAAGCAATTCTAAATGTAGAGCTGAAGCACCTGACCAGATATGGTAACAGTGTTCAATATACCGACGAATGCTAGATTTGTAAAAGTGCAGGATGGATTCTGACATGAAAGATTTTCTGGCACGACAGTGACCCAACTTTCCTTGCAGTAGATGCAGCTATTGATTCTATACAGTTGCTACATTTCATGTCAGTGGAAAACATGAGGCCAGGAAAGCGCAGTCTGTTGATCTCTTGCAGTTTAGCATCGGCCATGGCAGAAAGGTTCCTCTGTTGTGGTTAAATGAAAGCAGTTTTGTTTTGGAGTTGTCAAAATTTACAAGCCATATCTTGATCCAGTTAACCATTGATTGGAAGTCCTTTTCAAAAGCTGCTGCCAGGTTGACTTTCTCAGATCTGGCAAATTTAATACTAAGACAGGAGTAAATGCTAACATCTTTAAACATTTCTGTATTTTTTAATGTTTCAGTCACTTCAATTAACGATTTTATCGAATTTAAAACCAGCGAAATAACATATCGCAAGAAGGCTTGGCCTGTCATGTAGCGAAGAGAAATCTATACTAGTTATTGCATTAAATCGATCAATTTTATCTGTACAATAAAAAAAAAAAGCAAAGAAGATTTCCATGAAATCAAATAAAATGGATATAAAAAAACAAAAAAAAAAAAATTCAAAAAACAACAAAAAACAGAAGAAACAAAGGAAATAGAGAAAGAAATAAAGAGACCATATTGGAAAGAAGAGAGCTACTTCCGGTTACTTGTGACTGGTATATCCGGGTTCAATGAGTGCGTATGATTTTTTGATTCCCGGCTGTCAAGCGAAACGAACTTCCTTCTATGTCGTACATGGCGAAATAAACAAACATGTTTGTCGGTGGAAGACGAGAGTAGTCGGAGGCAATACGAAGGAGTGCGAAATGCAAAATAACGGAAATAACACACACACACACACACACACACACACACACACACACACAGACACACACACATATATATATATATATATATACATATATATATATATATGTGTGTGTGTGCGTGTGTGTGTGTGTGCGTGTGTGTGTGTGTGTGAAAAGTGTGTGTATATAAATATAAATATATATATATATATATATATATATATAATTATTTATATATTATTTGCGCGGTACTTAGAAAGCGCTCGCAAAAGCGTGAACCCAGGGTCACAAACTCACATCAATCCAACCATATATATATATATATATATATATATATATATAGATAGATAGATAGATAGAGAGAGAGATTAAGAAAAGGACGTAAGCAATTGGAACAATCAATGAATCTTCGCGACCGCTCATTCGTGCCCCATATATATATATATATATATATATATATATATATATATATATATATATATATACAGATACTTGGTATTTATTTTTGCCTTTCTGTATTGACTGTCGTTATGTACTGACCATAACATGAATCATCTCAGTGAAAAAAGTTATATGAATTAAACCTGTATGCATATCTACCACTCTATGTATTTCTCTCTCTCTCTCGCACTCTCTCTTTCTCTCTCTCCCTCCCCCTCTCTCCCTCCCCCTCTCTCTCTCTCTCTCTCTCTCTCTATATATATATATATATATATATATATATATATATATATATATATATATATTATTATTATTATTATTATTATTATTATTAAAGAAAGACCAAAACCGTTCATGGAACGAACAGAAAACTTGCCAAATCTAAAAAAAACTTATCCAGACAAAGTTTCGAATAAAGCGACAATACTGGAAGGAAAAGAAAAATGCATTCTCTGAAACTCTTGTTACGACAAAGGACTTACTTTCATAGAAATTAAAGTTGTTAAGCATATATATATATATATATATATATATATATATATATATATATATATATATATATACTTTCATGGTAATTGCTCCCATGAGCTGCTTTCACTGGTTCCCAGACTTCATGAATTCAAGCGCCCTACGAGGCTGGCATCCCGCTCTCACCCTTTCACTGTTGAAACTACTAAATGTAGCCGTCTCTTCTACTCCAATAGCTTTATGTCTCGCACCTCTCGCCCGTGGAACTCCCTTCCCTATTCCAGTTTCCCTGAGAGCTATAATCTCCAACTATTCAAATGTAATGTCAATCGATATCTCCAGTTGCCTTGATCTATCCACTATCCTTCTCATCCTTTCTTCTATCACTCCTATATTCTCTTGCTCCAAATCTTCTTCAACCCACTGCATCCTAGTGGCTTCCCGCCTTGCACGAGGCGTAATGCTTAAAAAAATAAAATTATATATATATATATATATAATAGTACCAGTCATAGTAGGTGCGCTTGGAATGATAAAAATAGGAACACAACAACACATTGAAAAAATCTCTGGAAATCCCAGCTTAAAAAATTCTCTTGATAAATACAGCCCACACACTAAGAAGAAATTTGTCCATGTAACGTTGGTGATGTTATGGGAGTTAGAAAAACAAATCATGAAATGCAGCCATAACAACACACTACTGCTTGCCTTAGGTCTTACCACAGAATTGGTAGATAGTTTGACCATAGAAGAAATTGAATAATAAAAATAATAGTAGTAGTAGTGAGCAAAAAATATTTGATATATTCTTTTCCGATACAATCGATATCTGTGAAACCGTTTTACCCCTGACGAATATTTAAATTAAAATTGAATTGTAGCGTCTACCATACTAATAACATTCGATATTTGTCAATGACTGAGACAATAATAAAAACGAAATCAAATAAAACTAAACAAAAACATAAGCTTTTTATATTTGTATATACGACATCTCACTAAAAAGATGGTAAAAGCCAACACTATTAACAAAAACAATGACGTCATCAGCAATAATAATAATAATAATAATAATAATAATAATAATAATAATGAATAAAATGAATAAACAGCTCGACCTTTTCGGTGGTTGAATTAAAAGACATGAATGAATCCTTGCTGCCTACGTATATATTTCTCTCCCCCACAAAATGTTCGCATTCGTATTTTGTTTTGAAATCATTTCATCCTAAGCAATACGGGAATGCCACTAGTACGCAGAGGTTTACAGAGAGGGAAAGTGAGAGAAAAGAGTGAGTATAGCGAGGTTTGAGGAAAGGATAAAAGATGAGCGGAATTCACGACCACAGAAGATGGCGATTGGCAATGCATTTAAATGTTTGAAGATTGTAGTTATCAGGGAAGCAAGTAAGCGGAATGGAGTTTCACTGTCGGGAAGTGCGAGCAAAGAAACTGTTGAAGTAGAAGTTGAGGTTACATTTAATTATTTCAACACTAAATAGGTGGGATCTAGATGCCAATCTAGTAGCACACTTAAATTCATATAGTCGGAGAACCAGGGGAAAAAAGGGTCGTTAGAGCAGTTGCCGTGAAAATATTTGTAGAAAAGACAGAGAGAAGCCACATCACGTCTGTGAGAAAGTGACTGATGTTGAGATGCCAAGTCAGGATCAGTTACCTTACAGATCCTTCTTTGGATTTTGTCAAGAACCTCGAGATAAATAGCTGGAGCATGAGACCATATATGGCAATAATGTTCAATGCACGGACGAATGGTAGATTTGTAAATGTGCAAGATGGACGCTAACGAGAAATACCTTTTGGCACGACACGGTGAATCAACTTTCCTTGCAGTAGATGCAGCTATTGATTGAATGAAGTTTTTCCACTTCAAGTCAGGTGAAAACGTGAGAGCAAGTGAAACTTTCTCCCTGGACTCAAGCATCAGTCATATGCTGATGGCGGACAGGGAAGTTTCTCTGTTGTGGTTAAATGACAGCAGTTTAGTCTGGAAGGCATTAAAATGCATCAAACATTTCATATCACAGTTAACCACTGATTGAGGGTCGTTTTCAGGAGCAGTTTCCAGGTTAACTCCCATGTTGAGTATTGCCGCTATATTATTATATATACCTCTTGTTTTATAAACATCCGCTTGCTTTTAAACAATTTAATAATTCACGTGTTTTTTTTTTGTTTTTGTTTTTTTCTAGGGAAAATTGTAGTTTCTATCTATCTATCTATCTATCTATCTATCTATCTAATTCTGCTCATTATTTATGGATCTCTCTATCTGTCTCAGTCTGTTCATATCTATCTATCTATCTATCTATCTATCTATCTATCTATCTATCTATCTCAGTCTGTTCATATCTATCTATCTCAGTCTGTTCATATCTATCTATCTATCTATCTATCTATCTATCTATCTAGCTATCTATCTAGCTAGCTAGCTATCTATCTCAGTCTGTTCATATCTATCTATCTAGCTAGCTAGCTAGCTCTGGAGGATTTGCTATTGAGACAGGAGGAAATAGTATTATCTTCTGAATAAATTTTACTTGGGAAGATGAAGATTAGAAACAGCGTAGGACCCAAGACAGAACCTTGGGGATACCCGCGTTTTTGTGAAAGGATCTGGAAACGAGCCCATTCAGAACGGCATTCATGTCACCCTTCGATAGGAATGATTGTATTAAACCAATCAATCATCCTGCCATACCCTAACCCTGAAGCTTACGTAGAAGACCAGCATACCTAACCCTGTCAAACAACTTCGAGATAACTCGAGCTACAGGCCGAGTCTCGCCCTTATTATCAAGAGCTTCATATACATATTCTGTGATGTCTATAAATACGTTAGCGGTAGACTGGACAAAACGGAATCAATATTGGTTGGCAGAGAGTTTGCTTTACATTATATATATATATATATATATATATATATATATATTATCATAAAGAGGTAATTATACAAAGAATTAATTAGCAATGTTAATGTAATTAATGGCGAAATCTCTACTGAGGTTACATATTATAAAAGGTCAATAGCTAGCATTTTAGTGTAATGACTCAACATATAAATGCACGTCCCTATCATTCAAGCTAATTAGGTGACCGTCCAAGTTTGCTTGAGCCTAGGCGTTGCTTTATATTCGTCTTGGAAGACGCACCCGTATTTTTCAGGGTATATTTTAGGAAAAAGTTGCGACTTGTAAGCCAGAAAATGCAGTATATGTGAAGGCTATTTCTGGGAGGTATATGTGGGTGTATTTTTGGGAGTTATATGTGGGGGTATTTCTGGGAGGTATATGTGGGGGCATTTCCGGGAGGTATATGTGGGGGCATTTCCGGGAGGTATATGTGGGGGTGTTATTTCTGCCGTACCCTGTTTAATGTTTTCTGGTATTCCAATTTCCGTCTTCGCTTTGGCATTCCTTTGTCGAGGTCTGCTAGCGTTGATCTATTTTGGTCCGTTATCGAGGCGACCCTGACCAATTATTCCCCACAAACAAATGATACAGAGAGAGAAAGAACGCGGGGAATTTGATACGTCAAATATGGCGGCCAGACACGGGGATTTTTGCTGTTATCACGTGACACGAAGCAACAAGAAAGCGATAAGAAAATGTCACAGCGAAATTCTTTATTTTTTAGCTTTTTACTTTGCTCATATTCATACATTTTATGCATTCTTTCTTTTGTTATTCCTTCCTTCCTTCCTTCCTTCCTTCCTTCCTTCATTCCTTCCTTCCTTCCCCCTCTCTCTCTCCCTCCCTCCCTCCATCCCTTCCTTCCTTTATTTCTTCCTCCCTTTCTTTCTTTCTTCCTTCCTCCCTCCCTCCCTCCCTTCCTTCCTTCCTTCCTAATTCATCCCTCATTTCCTTCCTTCCTTATTTCTTTCTTTTCCTTCCTTCCTTCCTTCCTTCCTTCCTTCCTTCCTTTCTTTCTTCCTTCCTTCCTCCCTCCCTCCCTTCCTTCCTTCCTTTCTTCCTTCCTTCCTTCCTAATTCATCCCTCATTTCCTTCCTTCCTTATTTTTTTCTTTTCCTTCCTTCCTTCCTTCCTTCCTTCCTTCCTTCCTTCCTTCCTCCATCCCTTCCATCCTTCCTTCATTCCTTCCTTCCTTTCTTTGTTTCTTCCTTCCTTCCTTCCTTCCTTCCTTCCTTCCTTCCTTCCTTCCTTCCTTTCCATTTAACTGTTGTCTTTCTTTGATATTCTCAAATAATTTTATTTTCGAATTTTAATAATTTAGTTTTTCTTTCTTTCTTTCTTTCTTTCTTTCTTTCTTTCTTTCTTTTTTCTTTCTTTCTTTCATTTTCCTTGATGCCTGTTTCATTAAATAATATAGACAAGTTTTGTCTATTTATTTTATGTAAATAATTTTCATAACATTATCATTGAAAGACGAAAGAAAATCACCATATCGATACATTTTTTTTTTAATCCTATCTATACGAGACGCTGGAAGCGAAAATCACACCACCGCTCATGACATGTATGCCTACATATGTCTATATTTTATACATATACATGAAGCCACTAGTTTATACCAACGGCATCCCATACTTAATACTTCTCGTTTTCACTCTCGCGTGGTCATGTATGTTACCATGAGCCGCAGTGCGATTTTGGCTTCCAGCGCCTCGTATGCAAGAGTTTGTCGTTGTTTGGAAATCTTCCATGCAAACAAAAACAGACTATCATTATTGTTATGTCTGTGTATTGTTTAATATATTGTAATGTAATTGTCATCTTTGATGATGGCTTATGTAAGCTGAAAGCTTAGATAGGATGTAAACATGTATCAATATGGTGATTTTTTTTGTCTTTCAATGATAATGTTATTAAGCTCATCAGATGATATGAAAGGAATTTGCATAAAATTAATAGATAAAACTTTATATTATTTAATGAAACATGCATCAATATATATATATATATATATATATATATATATATATATATATATATATGCCTACTTATGTTTTAATGTAGCGATATATAAATATTCATTTGAGTGCATTAATATGGTGTAATGATTTGCATCCTTGTCTCGCAAGATAAATGTCGAATCAGTATTGAGTTCGGTCCTGACGGGATGCTCCATATTCTTGACCTTGTGCCTGATTTTAATATATAGTTCTCATTCCACTTTTATAGCTAGAGAGATAACGGATGTATGTATGAATGAGGTTAAATCTTGCTGAAGGCACATCTTCTCGTTTGATCTTCGATTTTAAGCAGCGTCGAGCCTGGACAGTATTTAGATGGGTAACCGCTTGGGGAGAAAAACCTGGAACTTTGAGCGAAGGCAGAGGTCATAATCAGTGTGATATAATTCGGGCTTTAACGACCGAGCCAGTGTCTTGGCATCAGTCTCCCTCGAATCGGATGCAGCACAGACAGTCTCCAGTTACCTTGACTGGTTCTTGTCATTCGATCGACGCTGTCTGATGGCGAGCGTTTACATTGTGCTGCACCAACTATGAATCGCTATAAACAATCACGCAGGCCCTATCGGGATTTTGGAGATTGAGGGTGAGGGAGGAGGTAAACCTCTTTATCCAGCGCGGTCTCTTTGGGCGTTGCCTTCTTTCAAATTGCACGAGATTGAATCAAGAAATTTGTAGCTTGAGACTGCTATCGCATGAATCCTGTTTTTGTTGGTCGGTCTACACAATTAATGAAGAAGTGTTGTATTAAGCGCATTGGAATTTACAATCTATATAATCTATATCTATTAAAGAGAAAATTTCTCTGTGTCTGTGTTTGTCTCTGTGTTTGTCTCTCTGTGTGTATGCTATATATGCACGTCCAGATTTTTCGACCAATTTCAGTGAAATTGTAGACACGTTTTGCAACTATTAGGTTGGTACAAAAATAATGACGTTTTTTGACGTTAAAAAATACGTCAAAAAACGACATTATTACGTCATTATTTTTGCACCGACCTAATATATTAATAAAAGTCAAGATCAATGTCGCAATGAGCAGTCCCTCGGGGTTTCGCTGAAAACTCGATAAAACTGAACGTGAATACGACTTTTTGCAAAAACCAAGGCAAAGTTACATACGAAAAAAAATTACTGAATGAGCTGATGTTTTTTGTTCTGAA
Organism: Acanthosepion lycidas; assembly: GCA_963932145.1. Taxonomy (NCBI): domain Eukaryota; kingdom Metazoa; phylum Mollusca; class Cephalopoda; order Sepiida; family Sepiidae; genus Acanthosepion; species Acanthosepion lycidas. Next base: position 35,858,519 of record OZ010599.1, read on the forward strand.
TGCAAAACATAACTCATGTTACAAAGTTTATGTAGAGTGTTTGATAGTTTCCCCGTGACATTGGCTTCAGAGAAAAAATAGCAAAAAGCTGAAAAAATCAGTGTTTTTTTTGTACTACTTCAAATAAAATCTTGAATAACTTCGTCATTTTTTTCTGATTCTCTTCAGACATGTCGCAAAAAAAATTGCCATCTAGGAAAATATAAGTTGGTGTAGTTGTAGTCTTGTTCACTAACGACAAACTACGAAAAACTGTTCCCAAAATCCTGTTTTTTTTTTTTTTTTTGCAATTTGTCTTGCGTGAATATTTGGTTAAGATTGTTTCAGTTAAGTGGACGAAATCTGCGACAAACTATATCCCAAATCGGCTTTTGCCATTTAGCCAATAGTTTCATCATATGATTCCATCCTAAATTGGCGTTCGAACAACCTTTGAGACAAAAAATGTTTGAGAAGGATTATTGAAGCGTTAAAAGGGAAAAATTCGCGAATAAACTCCTATTAAAAACACCTTTATAGTCAAGGAGCGAAGAAAGAGGAGGTGTTCATGCTTTTGTAATTGGAGTTGAATAAAGTTCTGACGCTTCATCCCTGTTTTTGTTTGATTATTAGATTTGTGATCAATGCCATATATATATATATATATATATACATATATATATATATATTGATGTATCTTTCGTTGAATAATATAGACAAGTTTTGTCTATTTATTTTAATTAAGTTCCTTTCATATTGTCTGATAATCTTAACATTATCATTAAAAGATGAAAGAAAAACACTGTATTGATATAAGATTTTTTTTAATCCAATCTAAGGTTTCGGCTTACATAAGCCATGATCAAAGATGACAATTACATTTCAATATATTAAACAATACACGGACAAAACTATAATGATAGCCTGTTTTTGTTGCATGAAAGATTTCCAAGCAACGACAAACTCGTGTATACGAGACGCGGAAGCGAAAATCGCACCGCGGCTCGTGACGTCACACATGACCACGCGAGAGTGAAAACGAGAAGTATTAAGTATGAGAAGCCATCTATCTATCTATCTATCTATCTATCTATCTATGTGCCTGCCTGCCTGTCGGTCTGCCTCTTTGAAAGAAATATATCGGTTTTACACATATGTTTGCCTATGCATATGCGTAAGATATCTGGGTGTGGTTAGGTTGTTTTTGTTTCATGAAATGTCGTGAATGGATTTCCTTTTTTTTTTTTTTTTTTCAAACACCTCACCTCTCCAGATGCAGCAGAAAATCGCAACTTTGATGTTGCCCAGGTGTTCAACAACAGCAAAACAATAACACTCACAACGTTCCAGCGACGTCGTTGCAAACACAATTGATTTATCCACATTTCTATCCCCCCCACCCCTGAAGAGAATAATGTTCCCAATCGCTGTCTGGATTATTACTAGTTTTCCTGATAAGCACTTTTATACAACCATTTTTACTGATGGATTACCTGGATTAAGGGACTTTTTTTTTTTATAAAATATTCAGCATATTAAATTTTTTTTTTCTGATTCTGCCATTGAAGATGTTCTCCCAGACAGTCTCTTGTATCAGGGAAAATGATTGGTTTCCTGGGAGTTTCTTAATATGTCTATAAGTACCCTTTTTAATAATTCCTAGTGCACCTATTATCATCGGATTACTGTTTTCTTCTTAGATGCCACGCACATAGAAATATTTTTTTTCTGGCCCTCATATTTTGAAACTTTGCCAGAAACTGACGATGCGATGACCTGAAACATTGCAGCAGGTCATCCTGTAGCGTTTGTTAAAAACAGGCGGAAACAACTAACCACATATCTGGGTGCGACTGACAGGTACCAGCACAGTAACTTATTACGACACTTAGTATATACATTAGTCAATATACTGCGCATTCAACTTCCCCCGCAATTCGGGGCAACATAAGCAAGTACAATGTGTACAGAATGATGAAGTTGCCATTGTTCGAACTGACAGGAAATCGAGGCAAATCGACAAAACATAATTGTGAAAAATCTTTTGTCAGCATCAGAGTCCTTTGCTTCGAATTAGAATCAACCAAGTATGAATAATACGTCTTAGGATCCAATCTTTGGTCAATTCAACATATCTTTCAAGACCTTTCCGAGACAAAGTACTGAAACTATTTTTACTATTTACATTTTTCGGACTGTAGTCGTCCTTTTTAATATCATATTCGCAAAGCTTCTACCGTTGTATGCCTTCTTCAGTTGACATATTTGTTGGAACTTCAAACTTAACACTTTATTTACTACAATGAGCATTCCGAAAGCGACAACGAGCATTCGTTGACATTACAAAAGTGTCAAACGAGTGATCGTTCACATCACAACCACTTTTTGGATCAATCAACCAATGCTTTTATCTACTGGGCATTGCGTCCCCCCAAAGATCCAAAAAAGAAAAAATGTTTCATTTGGAAATATCAAAATCAAACAAATACAATAGATAATCGAAAAGAAAAATAAGGTGACGCTGCCGACGCCTGAGTTTGAACATAGACCGCCAGTGAGTAAACACAGGCAATCTTATTATTGAATTAAGTAGACCATAGAGGAATCATGACGTCTAAATGATCCCTATTTCTAGTCTATCCTCTATTGCTATACGGACCGCTATTCTCTACTCTATTCACTATACTATTTCTCAATTTGGATAATTATTCGGTGGTTACTATTCGAGTGAGTATTATCGAGCAAGTACTATTAGTGCGAGTGATATTCGAAGGCGTCTGACACCAGTATTGTTCAACGGCAGTACTACAGTTTTATCTGCGATTACAAAGGCTCTACTACAACGAGCATTACGAAAGTGACAATGAGTATTCGTTGACATTACAAAAGTGTCAGATGAGTGATCGTTGACATCACAAAAACTTCCCATTTTGTTTTCAGTCTATTTAGGCCCTTATTTTAGCTTTTAGGCATTTATTTTAGGTGTTTTATCTGCTATTTTCACTTTTGTGCCTAGTTGTAGATCTAGCTGAAATGTTTGGCTTTTGTGAATGTGGTATTTTTGTCTGATTCATACTTGTTAAAAATACTTAGCATCCAATCTTTGGTAAATTCAACATGTCTTTCAAGACCTTTCCGTAACGATGTACTGAAACTGTTTTTACTATTTACCTTGTTCGGACCGTAGTCGTCCTTTTTACTATCATATTCGCAAAGCTTCGACCGTTGTATGCCTTCCTCAGTTGATAAATTTGTTGGAACTTCAAACTTAACACTTTATTTAATCAACGGGGTTAGATTGTTCTAATTTGACATACCATGCCTTTGGGTGTCTCAGTTTGAGTTAATTCGCCTTGATAATTCTCCGTGTTTTTGCTCTCTCCTCCGAGGCCACAACTTTTTTGGGTCAAGTCTCTACTGGCCCATGTGTCCCTCAACGAACCAAAAAAGAAAAATGTTTCATTTGAAAATATCAAAATCAAACAAGTAAAATTTAAATATCTGGGAAGTGTTTTAACAGATGACGGAAATCGTGACACTGAAATCCGTATGGAATAGCGAAAGATGTCTTCAAAAAACTAAGCAAAGTATTAAGAAAAAGGATAATTTCATTAGAAACAAAGATAAGAGTAATGAACTATTATGTAATTTCCATCTCTATCTATAAAAGGCAGGATGTGTGTGTGTGTGTGTGTGTGTAACGAATGCATGCCGCAATTTTCGACGGATTTGCACCAAAATTTACATGCAAATTGTGGAGAGCCATGACTACCTACGGCATATACAAGAAGAAGGATTAGCTTGTGTAACTGGATGGTGGCGGAAGGTTTAGGAGCAATAAAAAAAGACTTTATTTAGAGCTACAACAGACAGGAAATTGTGGAGAGCCATGACCGCCATATAAGAGGAATGACGAGCTTGTGATGGTGAAGCAATGTTTAGGTGCAATAAAAAATATTTATTAAGGACTACACGGACAGGAAATTGTGGAGAGCCATGATCAATAGTGCCCTGAAGAGACACGACACGTGGAAGAAGAAAGGCAAGCATGTGTAAACGGACAGTAGAACTGTGTTTAGAGGATATAGCAAAAAGATAATATTTATTAAGAGCTACAAAGAAGAGGAAATTGTGGAGGGCCATGATCAATAGTGCCCTGAAGAGACACGACACGTGGAAGAAGAAAGGCAAGCATGTGTAAACGGACAGTAGAACTGTGTTTAGAGGATATAGCAAAAAGATAATATTTATTAAGAGCTACAAAGAAGAGGAAATTGTGGAGGGCCATGATCAATAGTGCCCTGAAGAGACACGACACATGGAAGAAGAAAGGCAAGCATGTGTAAACGGACAGTAGAACTGTGTTTAGGGGATATAGCAAAAAGATAATATTTATTAAGAGCTACAAAGAAGAGGAAATTGTGGAGGGCCATGATCAATAGTGCCCTGAAGAGACACGACACATGGAAGAAGAAAGGCAAGCATGTGTAAACGGACAGTAGAACTGTGTTTAGGGGATATAGCAAAAAGATAATATTTATTAAGAGCTACAAAGAAGAGGAAATTGTGGAGGGCCATGATCAATAGTGCCCTGAAGAGACACGACACATGGAAGAAGAAAGGCAAGCATGTGTAAACGGACAGTAGAACTGTGTTTAGGGGATATAGCAAAAAGATAATATTTATTAAGAGCTACAAAGAAGAGGAAATTGTGGAGGGCCATGATCAATAGTGCCCTGAAGAGACACGACACATGGAAGAAGAAAGACAAGCATGTGTAAACGGACAGTAGAACTGTGTTTAGGGGATATAGCAAAAAGATAATATTTATTAAGAGCTACAAAGAAGAGGAAATTGTGGAGGGCCATGATCAATAGTGCCCTGAAGAGACACGACACATGGAAGAAGAAAGACAAGCATGTGTAAACGGACAGTAGAACTGTGTTTAGGGGATATAGCAAAAAGATAATATTTATTAAGAGCTACAAAGAAGAGGAAATTGTGGAGGGCCATGATCAATAGTGCCCTGAAGAGACACGACACATGGAAGAAGAAAGGCAAGCATGTGTAAACGGACAGTAGAACTGTGTTTAAGGGATATAGCAAAAAGATAATATTTATTAAGAGCTACAAAGAAGAGGAAATTGTGGAGGGCCATGATCAATAGTGCCCTGAAGAGACACGACACATGGAAGAAGAAAGGCAAGCATGTGTAAACGGACAGTAGAACTGTGTTTAGGGGATATAGCAAAAAGATAATATTTATTAAGAGCTACAAAGAAGAGGAAATTGTGGAGGGCCATGATCAATAGTGCCCTGAAGAGACACGACACATGGAAGAAGAAAGGCAAGCATGTGTAAACGGACAGTAGAACTGTGTTTAGGGGATATAGCAAAAAGATAATATTTATTAAGGGCTATTAGGTTGGTGCAAAAATAATGACGTAATAATGTCGTTTTTTGACGTTAAAAATACGTCAAAAAACGACATTATTACGTCATTATTTTTGCACGAACCTAATACAAAAGATAGGAAATTGTGAAGAGCCATGATCGCCAATGTTCCGAAAGGACATGGTAGATAGAAGAACTATATAATTTCACTTTCAAAATGATAATTTGGCAAATCAAAATGAAAACAAAAATCCTATTTAAAAAAATAGGATCGAGCAAAGAGAGAAATCATGGGTTTAGAGCTTAAGGGGTTTTCTTGGGAGCCTCGACGCGTTGTAATTCTTAGCAAGCTTGTCTCGCTAGAACCATTAAAATTGACTATTGAGTTCGATCCTCACCGGGTGCTCCACACTTTCTGGCCTTGTACCATATCTAAGCTACACTTGGGAAATCAATACCATAAGAAACTTTCTCGTGTCCTTTCTCTTTTTTATTCTTCAGGTAGATTTCTTTTTTTTTCTGTCAAGGAACTGATCTGTTCTTTGAGTTAAAATTTAGGTTATTTTTTTCTAGGTCACGACTAAGTAAGTAATTGTTCTGTAATTTGGGGAATTAAAAGGGACACCAATCTTGGAGATTAAATATGTATTGTCTTGCCTCTGACATTCACCCTCCGATTGGCGATATTTTCAAGTACCTTAGCGACCTCATTCTTCAAAATTAATAAAACCCGTCTTGAAACTTGGCTAATGTTCCTTTTTTTCTTTTGTTCTCGACTGGTTTAATACGCTTCATCGAATGAGACAAATAGGGCGTCTTATCAGTTATCTAAATGATTCATTAATTACTAATCTATAAGCACGACTTAGAGAAAGAAAGAGAGAAAGAAAGAATTGGAAAGAAAGAAATAATCGAAAAGAAAGAACGTAAAAGGAAAACAAATAAAGAATTAAAAAAAGAAAGAAAGAAAAAAGAAAGAAAGAAGCGAAAAGAAAGTAAGAAATAATTGAAAAGAAAGAAAGTAGGAGGAAAACAAAGAAAGATTTGAAAAGAAAGAAAAAAGAAAAAAAAATTGAAAAGAAAGAAAGAATTGAATACAAAAAAGAAAGGCTAGAAAAGAAAAGAAAAAAGAATCAAAAAGAAAGAAAGGATTGAAAAGAAAGAGAGAAAGAAAAAGAAAGAAAGAATGGAAAAGAAAAAAAAAGAAGGAAATAAAGAATGGAAAAGAAAGTAAAAGAAGGAAAGGAGCGAAAAGAAAGGAAGAAAACAAAACAAAAACAAAAGAAGGAGGAAAACTAAGAAAGAATCGAAAAGAAGGAAAAAATGAAAAGAAAGAAAGAATCGAAAATTAAAAAATGATCGAAAAGAAAGTAAGCGGAAAACAAATAAAGGATTGAAAAGAAAGAAAAAGAAAAAAGAAAGAAAAAGAGAAAGAAAGAATTGAAAAGAACCTAAGAAATAATCGAAAAGAAAGAAAGAAAAAAAAATGAAAGATTGTATTGAAAAGAAAGTAAGTAATAACTGAAAATAACGACAAAAAATAAAGCATGAATTGAAAATAAAGGAAAAAGAATGAATTGACAAGAAAAAGAAAGAAAAATGAAAGAAAGAATTAGAAAGAAAGTAAGAATGAATCGCAAAGAAAATGAGAAAGAAAAAAGAAAAAGGAAGAATAGAAAGAAAGTAAAAAAGAATCAAACAGAAAGAAAGGAATCGAAAAGAAAAAACAATCGAAAAAAAAAGAAAAAAAGAAAGAGAAAGAAAGAAATAAAACGTGAATAAAGAAAAGAAAAATCAATGAAAACAAGGAAAGAAGAAAGGGAAACAGAGAAATAATATAAAGAAAGAAAGGCCAAGAGCATAAACATTTACAAGATAGAGAGAAAAAGGAACGAAAGAAACGGCAAGAGGAAAGATGGAAAACTAGGGATAGGAGAAAGAAAAAGAATTGAAAATGAAGAAAGAAAAAAGAATGAAAGAACTAAGAAGAAAAAAAGGAAGAAATAATTTCAAAAAGTAAGAAAGAAGCGAAAAGGATGAAAGAAAGAAAGAAAGAAAAAGAAAGAAAAAATCGAAAGAAAGTCAAAGAGAATAAAAAAGAAAGAAAGAAAGAAGGAAAAAAGAATCGCAAAGAAAGAAAGAATCGAAGACAAAAGAAAGAATCGAAAAGAAAGAAAGAAAGAAAGTAAGAAAGAATCCAAGAAAAGTAGGAGATATTTGAAAAGAAAGAAAGAAAGGGGAAAACAAAGAAAGAATAGAAAAGCAAACATGAAAGAAAAAAGAAAGACTTGAAAAGAAATTAACAAATAATCGAAAAGGAAGAAAGAAAGAATCGCAAAGAAAGAAAAGGAAACAAAGAATGAAAAAGAAAGAAATAATGAAAAAGAAAGAAAGAATTTAAGAAACAATCGAAAAAAGAAAGAAATAATAGAAAAGAAAGAAAGAATCAAAAAAAGAAAGAGGAAAAATAAATTGAAAAGAAAGTAAGAAAAAAGACTCGAAAAGAAAGAAAGAATCGAAAAGAAAAAGACGAAAAAAAAGAAAGAATCTAAAACAATGTAAAAAAGAATCCAAAAGAAAGAAAGATGACTCGAAAAGAAAGAAAGAATCAAAAAGAAAAAGACGAAAAAAAAAGAAAGAATCGAAAAGAATGTAAAAAAGAATCAAAACGAAAGAAAAAAGACTCGAAAATAAAGAAATAATCGAAAAAAGAATGAATCGAAAAAAAATAAAGAATTAAAAAAAAGAAAGAAAGAGGAAGAAATAATTGAAAAGAAAGTAAGAAAAAGGAAAAAGAAAGAACGAATCGAAAAGAATGTAAAAAAAAAAGAATCAAAAAGAAAGAAAGTCAAAAAAAAAAAGAAAGAAAGAAAAAGAAAGAAGTAACTGCAACCTGAACAAAGAAAAGAAAAGTCAATGAAAACAAAGAATTAAAGGAGAAATACAGAAGTAAAATCAAGAAAGAAAGACTAAGAGCAAAGAAATTTTAATTTAAAAGTAAGGAAAGAAAGAAACGTTAAGAGGAAAGAGAGAAAAATAGGGTGAATCGAAAGAAAAAGAATTGAAAGAAAATGGATGTTTATTGACTAAGCAGGTGCACACAGTGCATAACAGGTGCGTGGGAAATAAAATTAACTTTGATGTAACGAAGCCATCTTAACTCGTTTCATATTTCAACCTTAATATTTACGCTTCATACTATCGCATATTTTCCGATTTAAAAAGTAATATTGGCCCCCAAACTGTAATCCTTTTAATCTCAAGTTAACGAACCTCGCCATTTGGCTGTTATATTAAAATGTTTCGACCGTTTTACACTCGCGGACTTCGTCAGATGTTTGTTGTACTTGGTAACCCTCTGGGAATTTTGAATCGAATCCCTTATTCAATCAAGGTCAGTTGATTGTTTTCATTCTCTTTTTTTTTTTTATAAGGGGAGATAAATCGTATCAGTTAATAATAAACAGGCTTTTTCCTTTTGTTTTTTCTTTCATAAATTTTGATGTTTACTCTTTCTTTCTTTTATTTTTTTGTTTTTCCTATTCGTTCATATTTCCTTCCTTACTTTTTTTTTCTGTTATTCCTTTATTTTCGTTTTTCTTCTTTCTTTTCCATCTTCTTTCCACTTTTTTCTCCATCTTCGTTTTATTTTATACGCCATTTGTTCTTTTCGGCATTTTTCCGTTCATTTTGCTTTTTCATAGCTTTTCTTTCTTTTACTGTTTATTTTCATTCTTTTTCATCTTTCATTTTTTTTTCTTTTTGACACCTTCACATCCTTCTTTCATTCTTTCGTTCACATTTTATTTTTCACCTTCCACCTTTGTTAGCTTTACTTTTTAGCGTACTTTTGATTTTTCTTTCTTTTTATTCTCTATTTCAGTATTTTCTTTCTTTTTCCTCCTCCTTCTATTTTTCTGTAATTTCTTCTTTACTTTTCGTTTTTCATTCATTTTTTTCTTTATTTTCTTCCTTCCTTCCTTTAATTGTTTTTTTCTTCCTCTTTTGTTATTCTATATTTCAGTATTCTTTCTTCTTTTTTCTTCTTCTATTTTCTTTAATTTCTTCTTTACTTTTCGTTTTTCATTCATTTTTCTTTATTTTCTTCCTTCCTTCCTTTAATTGTTTTTTCTTCCTCTTTTGTTATTCTATATTTCAGTATTCTTTCTTCTTTTTTCTTCTTCTATTTTCTTTAATTTCTTCTTTACTTTTCGTTTTTCATTCATTTTTCTTTAGTTTCTTTATTTATTCCTTCCTGTCTTTTTTCCTTTCTTTCATTTTTTTCTTCTAGGTTTCTTTCGTTTCTTCTTTCCTTTTCGTTTTTCTTTCATTCGTTCTTTATTTTCTTTCGTTCTCTCTTTCTTTCTTTCTTTATGTCTGTCTTTTATTCTTCCTTTTCATTTACCGTTTCTTTTATGAGAAATTTATTCATTAAGATCCATCCATTCTTTATTTCTATTTATAATTTAACTTATTTTTCCTTTTTCTATTTTTCTTACAGTTGTTTTTTTGCTTTTTTTCTTTAATTCGTTCTTTGTTTTCTTCCTTCTTTAAATTTTTTCATTCTTTTTTTTAACTTTTATCCTTTTCGTTTTTTTTCTTTCTTTGATTAAAAGTTTTCATTCGTTTACATTCTTAGTGTTTCTTTTCATCTGATTTTTATTCTATATTCACGTATTTTTATTAAATTTGCCTCTATCCATTCTTTCATTCATTCTTTCTTTCTTTTTCCTTTCTTTTATATTTTGTTGTCTTATTCGAACAGATTCAACTTTCTATTATTTTTGTTTCTTTCTTTCTTTCGTTCTTTCGTTCTTTCTTTCTTTCTCATTTTGTTTGCTTATTCCGACCAGATTCGTCAACGTTTTCTGTCCTTTCTTTCTTTCTTTCTTTCTTTCTTTCTTTCTTTCTTTCTTTCTTTCTTTCTTATTTTGTTTCCTTATCCCGATCAGATTGATCTTTGTTCCTTCATTCTTTCTTTTCATATTTTGTTTGCATATCTCGAACAGACTCATCTTTCTTTCTTTCTTTCTTTCTTTCTTTTTTTGTTGTCTTATTTGACCAGATTCATCATTCTATTATCTTTCTTTCTTTCTTTCTTTCTTATTTTGTTTCCTTATCTCGAACAGATTCATCTTTCTTTCTTTCTCATTTTGTTTGCTTATTCTGACCAGATTCATCATTGTTTTCCGTCTTTCCTTCCGTCTTTCTTTCTTTCTTTCTTTCTTTCTTTCTTTCTTTCTTTCTTTCCTTATCCCGATCAGATTGATCTTTGTTCCTTCATTCTTTCTTTTCATATGTTGTTTCCTTATCTCGAACAGATTCATCTTTCTTTCTCATTTTATTTGCTTATTCCGACCAGATTCATCTTTCTATTATTTTTCTTTTTTCTTTTTTTCTTTTTTTCTTTCTTTTTTTCTTTCTTTCTTTCTTTATTTATTTATTTATTGTCTTTTCTTTCTTTATTTTTCGTTCCACATTCATTTCTTTGTTTCCTTTGCAAAAATGTCCTAATTCTATTCATGTAAACATTTTGTTTCTATTCCCTGTCTTCTTTCTCTTATAAATGTCAACGATTAAAAGTTTCGTCTATTTCTAAAACTGTTTTGTTTTATTCACAATATGGAGAGAAGAAAATCAAAATGACTTCGCCATATCAAACGTGGGATATTTTAAAAATAAAATGATCCATATCTACTGCGAAAAAAATGTCAATTTCGCTTTGAGTCAAGCGTTGAAATCGGGTGACCGAATATCGAGTTCAGTGGGTTTTTACTTTTGTAAACAAAAACACACCCTCCAATGGTTGACCGACTTATTTCTCGGGAAATACACGTGCGGCTGAATTCAACTTTAGGTTTTGTGTTCTTTTTATTCAAATTACACGATAACAGTTGTTGGCGGGTAAAGCAGGTTAGGCTGCAGTGGATCTCCACAGATACAATACACAGAAACGTATAGAAGAGCTTCATAATCGCATGCACATTTACAGTAGGAAAACACGCACATGAATTAGCACACAGCTATATATATATATATTAGTTTGGTGCAAAAATAATGACGTAATAATGTCGTTTTTTGACGTTAAAAATAAGTAAAAAAAAACGACATTATTACGTCGTTATTTTTGCACCAACCTAATATATATATATATATATATATATGTTTTAAAAAGGAAAAAATGTTTTAAAAAAAGAAACAGCTATGAACATGAACGTCTGTCGAAAATAATCTTACAGCATACAGGTCCAAAGCCCAAAGAAAAAAATCCCAGATACGAGTAATCAACTAACTTCAAAGTGCTCAATACAAAAGTAGAGCAGACCTACTCAAAGCTTTCCCTGACGATCCGCTTAGGTGAAGCCTTGGTAGGTTTGTCTGGCTCTCTAGATTTGACTATATATATATATATATATATATATATATATTGAGCTATCTTCATGGATCTATCTTTTTAATATTTTATATTAAAACGACCTAATTATCCTTTTCATATATATATATATATATATATATATATATATATATATATATATATATATATACAAATATATATATATATATATATATATATATATATAAGAACTTGTAAGTGATCTACTGCTCTAGACACCTAGCCATGAAGCTAGACGGTTTGATCGTCCCGCAACTACTTATATTGAACGTCCAAACTAGCTTGACCGAATAAAAACAGTATTAGGTTGGTGCAAAAATAATATCGTTTTTGACGTATTTTTTAACGTCAAAAAACGATATCATTTTTGCACCAACCTACTACTAAAAGTTCGTAGAAAAATATATTTTCTTCCATACAAAGAAATAAGGGAACATCATAAACTTTACGTTTATATTTTGTTTTTCTTCATAGAAAAGTTTAAATTCTATAAAGTATATATGTAAATAAATTCTATGTTAACAACGAAAAAAAGTTGTTAGCAATAAACAAATTTATTATTCGTTTTTGATATGTTGACATTTAAGGCCTCAACAAAGTTATTTTCTCAAACTTAGGGGATGGAACGCCAAGTAATGCTAAAGCTTGTAGTATTCTTCCATTGAAAACCGTCAAAAATTTGAAACCGTTCCTGTCCTGGTTAAGACGTTAAACTACATCCAACAGCAAGGCATCTGATCGGAAGGTTTTGATGAGCGTGAAACCCCCTCTTAATTGCTGGTGTTCCCAGATCCACCCTGAACCGGGGTGGTAGTACCTGTTAGGGTCCCAGGTATGGGCAAATAGTTAACAATCAAACTCTTGTTAAAACACTATGAAAGTGTAAAAGTAGATTTTAGTACTGGCAATAGATTTTTGTAAAAAAATTATCAGCAACTAATTTTTCAAGAAAAATTATTACCAGCAATAAATTATTACCAACAATAGATTATTGAACATTTTAAGGGGTCCCCCCACTTTGTATACAAATGGACTCGCCCAGTGTGTACTTGTACTGCTGTCGGTGAATACCCAGGCGTGATACAGTGAGAGTGTGAGGTAACCGTTTTGTAGGAGTCACAGTTGCGAGCACGTAGACTCAGAAGGAAGTCATACTTCGAAACTGAATTTCCCAGCTGTATATATATTATTATTGCTACTAACCGCATTTCTGGATCTACTAATTGTTGTGGATTCCGAGATGAAATTCGGTCTCCAATGAATGACAAACGCGAGAATTAAAGATAAGAAATTAAATGTATTTACACAAAAATACAAAGGGTAATTCTTTTAGTAAATCCAGGAACGCGGTTAGTCGTAATAATAATAATATTACATATATATATATATATATATATATATATATATATATATATATATATATATATATATATATATATATATATATATATATATATATATATATATATATATACAGTCTCGAAGTAGGACTTCCTTAGAGTCTACGTGCTTGTAACTGACTTCTACAAGCGGTTACCTCACACTATTACACTACCTCCAACTCAATCACAATCTCTTCTCACTCTCCCAATCTCTATAAATCTCTCTGACTCAGGGTATTTAACGGCAGCAGTCCCAGTAACACTTTGGTCGAGTCCACTAATATCAAAAAGGGGTGGACCCCACAACACTAAACGTATTACCAATTGTATTATTACGTCAATACATTTATTTGCTATATTTCATTTTGTTTGTCATTCATTGGAGACTGGATTTAATCTCGGAATCCACAACAAAAAATAAATATTACCATTAAATATAAAAATAAAATATTACCATTTCATTTTTGAAAAAAAATATTTTCATCAATAGTTTTGAAGGAAAAAAATATTACCAGCAATACATTTTTGTAAAAATATTACCAGATATAAAAATCTGTCTGCATTAAATAACCCATTGAGGTTGGTATACCGTAAAACAAAATAAACCAAACCAAACCAAAGAATACATATTCTATTCATTCGAACCTGTTCTAAAAATCTTGTCGGCATTAAATAAGCCATTGAGGTGTTGATATGCTGTAAATTAAAATAAACCAAACTAAACCAAAGAATAAAATATTCTATCGATACGAATCGATTCTAAAAATCTTCGCTATTAAATAACTCATTGAGGTTGATACCCCGTAAAACATATATATATATATATATATATATATATATATATATATATATGTATATATATATATATATATATAGAGAGAGAGAGAGAGATAAGTAGCTATATATATATATATATATATATATACATATATATATCGATTGATAGAGAAGATAAGTAGGTATATATATATATATATATATATATATATATTATATATATATATATATATATATATATATATATATATATATATATATATATATATATATCGATGGATAGATAATGTAGAGATTGCGTTAAAGATAGATAGGTAGAGGTGAATAAAATGAGACAGAAAAATATGAACAAGATATGAGATAGATAGATAGATAGATAGTCTGGAACAGACTCAGATTGATAGATAGATAGATAGAATGAAACAGATAGATAGATAGATAGATAGATAGATAGTTAGATAGATAGATAGATAGATAGATAAGAACAATACGAGGCTGATGAATTTATTCTATTGAACAATCTAAACACATCTATTTTAAATCATGTGTCCCCAGGCGTCTGCACGTCTTCCAGGCAATTTGCACTCATTGAACCATGCATGATGTGAATAAATGAAAAAAAAAAACAGTAATAAGAACCAAATGAAGAAGAAATTACACGAACAACAATCACCGCACGCCATTCTTTTCTCTTGATCATTTCTCGCATATTCACTTTACTATTATTATTATTATTATTATGTTTGATTTCTGGTGTATACTCATTTCTTTCCGGGTCCCCACCAGAGACTTAAGGTCAGAAATGGCATCATGACATTTTCCACTGAGCAGTTAAAAACAAAATTCACAGATATTTTACATAGATAAAGCCCTTTGTAATGTGTGAGCTGTACTCGTGAGTACAATTTTTGGTATTTCTTTAAGGCATGGGCTGCCAGGGATTCATTCAATGAGTTTATAGGAATCTTTTCTAATCAATCTGAGGGCTCCAACTCCAACTTGTTGATGTGCATATGTTCCATATTTTTGAGCTTTCGATTTCATTATTATTATTATTAATAATAATAATAATATTATTGTTGTTGTTAAGAGAAGTGTACGATTTAAGAAAAGAAAAAAAAGGAAAAAAAAATAGTGTTTGACAATGTTAAGCAATATTTCAACAGAATGTCTGTCTTTTTTAAAATATGTTTAAAAAACATTTTAAGAGAAGTTGTTTTAAGGAAAGTTCCGTAAAATTTATACTAAACTATTTGATTAATTACTTTTATGTGACGTCAACCCGTCTGTCCTCGCGCCGTCGCCGTCCTATCCTGTCCTGTGACGACCAATGTGACTTGGTATTGGTCGCGGCACTAAATGTGGCGTTCTAACCCTTTGCTGATTCGGATGGGAATCTGGTTAGATTCGGCATCAGCCTTGTCGTTCCCAGCTCGCCTCCAACGTCTGGTTACCGAAGTAACTGCTTTGATTTCTAGTCTAACCTACCCACGTTGTGATTTGATCTTAGGTAGACGAAATCAATCAGTCGCCAGGCCGCAAGGCAAGTCGAGTCCGAACATGGGTAATACCACAAAATATAAGTAAAAGAAAATAAAGTAACAACTCATAAAAGTTCAAATGTGTTACAAAAAGGTTAACAATATTTTATATCTGGTTGCTGTATACAGGACTCCGTCTTTCATCCAAACCGCTAATATGGATACGTGATACTTTGCGTTTGTTAGGCGAGTCTTAATATCATAAGTTGTTTTTCGATAACTGGTTTTTGGTGTATCTTCAGGTGATATTCGTAAAACTTGTTTTGGTGGTGTGAGTCTAAGTCGTTCTTCAAAAAATAAATTGTTCTTGGTTAGAAGTTGAGGTCGAGAATGTGTGGATCTTAAGTCAGCTTTCTGCGAGGCGGGTCTCAGAGCTCACAGCTCAACTCTTGCCTGTCTTTCTAACCCCAACTCAACTAACTGCCGTCTACTCGTTGCGACTCTGCTTATATGGAAGCCAACCAAAACCGGGGTGGGCCTATTGGGGTTTGAGGTTCCTTGATAATTTTTGGAAGTTCCTACTTTCTACTTAAAGAGAATCGTCCTCCCAAATTCTTCCTTTCTCATATTGGTATCTCATACAAATCCCTTCAGAGGCGTCAACAGGTTTCCCCTCTCTCTCACAGTGGCATCTCACACCGATTCCTTCAGGGGGCGTCAACATGCCTCCCCTCCTTCTTCACATGATTACCTTCGCCTACCGCTCACGCCACCATTCAGCCAATGGACGCCCAGCAGCGTGGGTGTGGCTAGACTGGCCTCAGTTTAAACATCTCGCTCAAAGAAAAAAAAATTATCTTCCTTTTTTTCTTTTTTTCTTTTCTTCTTCCCGACAACAAACCCTTACGACTATTATCTTAACCGAATGTCACCTGGAGTTCGTCAATCGAGATTTTCGCCAGCATCATGTGGGTGGTCATCTGGCGACTTTGCACCCTGATGCCAATTATTCGTTCCGATAAAATAATTTTTCTATCATGGCTAGCTCCGACACAAAACAGGTGCTCTTCTCAAATGATATTTCCGCAGATAGTTAAAGGTTTAATATTTCCTTCCTTGTACTCTGCGGGTGGTCCAGCGGACATTTTTCTCGTTGAGAGCGCGACCCAATTAATTTTTATCTCTTAGCATTCTGCCTAGTAGGCCACTTGACCAACCTGAAATTTTCATTATTGCCATGGGCAGATTGCTCTCTTCTTTCGCCGCGTCGTAACATAAATCAAATTAAATCCGGTATCTTACTTTCTTCGCTAATGAAAATAAAATCTTTACCACTTTTCTTGTTAGAAAAAATAACATCGCTCAGTGTCTTTTCGTGATAGCTTCGTATCACCTAAATTAATTCTCGCCTTTTCTTTTTTTTCTTTTTTTTTTCGCAACCCTAAATGGTGTCACATTTATTAACTAATCAAGTAACGGAAAATTTCAAGATGAACAAGATCACCATCATATTAACGACGTTTCAGTTTCATGCCTTCACGCTGGCGACGTTTCAGTCGTTTTATCACAACCTTTGTTTTGATTACAAGACAAGCAATGTTTGTACAAATATTTTATATATTTCTATACTTGAATTGTTTTAAAAATATATATCTTGGAAGATGACAGACATTCTGTTGAATTATTGTTCAACATTGAAGTGTTTTTTTCTTTTCTTACTCTTTTTTTAATTTTTATACATTATTATTATTATTATTATTATTATTAATAATAATAATAATAATAATAATAATAATAATAATAATAAGTGAGGGAGGAACACGGTAACAAAGTGAAACTGGTATAGAAATAAAAGAAAACCAATATATCCATCATAACACCCGGTCTGATAAAGATACACCAGGCACCATAGATAAGTAAAAGAGATATGGTGATAGGTTTGATAAATTATTATTATTATTATTATTATTATTATTATTATTATGATTTCTCTTGTACACACATTTCCTTCCGGGTCCCAACCAGAGACCTAAGGTCAGAAATGGCTTCATGACATTTTCTACTGATTGTTTTTGTAAAAAACAAACAAACATACAAACCTAAGATCACATAGATTTTACGTAGATAAAAGTCTTCTTAATGTGTGAGCTGTACTTGTGAGTACAATTTTTTTTTCTTTCTTTAAGGCATGGGCTATCAGGAATCCCTTCAATGAGTCTATCAGAACTTTTACAATCAATCTGACAGCTCCAAATACAGCAGGAATTATGGATGACCTCATGTGCTAAATTTTTGAGATTTCCAATTTGTATTTTGATAATTTTTTTTTAAAGATCTTCAAGGATATATTACAATCGTCAGAAACTGCCATGTCAATAAGAAAACACATTCTGCTTTTGTGGTCTCTAATCACGATGTCTGGGCGATTATCTTTGATTTTTCTGTTTGTGTGTATTGTAAAGTCCCATATAATTGTAACATTTCCTATCTCCGTAACCAGATCTGGGTGGTATTCATAAAAATTTCTTTCAGTTTTCTTTCCGGAGAAGTTGCAGATTTTCCAGTACAGATATTGGCTAAATCTGTCATGCTGAGTTTTATATTCAGTTGGCTTCAATACCACACAACCTGACACAAGATGGTCAATTGTTTCCGGATATTTATCACAGTCTCAGCATTTTAGGCTACCGATTTTTCAGTAGGTGTGCTTCGTAATTTCTAATTAACAAGCATTGGTCTTGTGCATCAAGAATAAAACTTTCGGTTTCAGCGTTTAACCCTGCACGACGTAACCACTGAAGTGTACAGCTTATTTGATACGGGCTGTGTATTGAGCATGAAGAGGTTTATCTTGACATTGTTTCTATATATGGTCGGTTGCATTTGCTTTCTTTTTTAGCTTCCTTTTCCGCCGTAGGAGGTATATTATGATTTATTTGAACTTCTTCAACCACTTGAAATTCCCTTTTGAATTTTTTTCTTTCATGTCGTTTGGCACAAATCATCATCTAGTATTTCTTAGTTCCCAGGCATCTTTGAGAGTTCTTAGACAGTTCTTGTTGAACTAATCCTCAGGATCCCTTCGGATCTAAACACATACAGACAATCAACTTCAGCTTTAACATGATGCATGTGGTTGCGAGTGAAAAGCTTTCTCGTTTTGACATCCATTCACTTGATGCCAGATATAGTCCAATTAAAGATGTTGGAACTGTATTGCACCACAGGGAGAGACAATGTGTTTATGGTTGATATTATTATTATTATTATTATTATTATTTCCTCTAATTTCTGGTGTATACACATTTCTTTCCGGATCTTGCCGAGAGACCTAAGTTTAGAAATGGCATCATGACATTTTCCACTGACAAAAAAAAAAAAAAAAAAAAAATTATTTAAATAAAGCCATTCGTAAGATGTGGGGTGTACTCGTGACAACAATTTTTTGTATTTCTTTAAGGCATGGGCTTCCAGGAATCCCTTCAATTAGTCTACTGGAATCTTTTCCAACCAATCCGAGGGCTCCAACTACAACGGATATTGTTGATGTTCTTCCTCATGTACCACATTTTTGAGATTTCGATTTCAAGGTCCTCGTATTTTGATAACTTTTTGAAGATCTTCAAAGATACATTGCAATCTGCAGAGACTGCCATATCAATAAGGAGGCACTTTTTTGTTTGCGGTCTCTAATAACAATGTCGGGGCGGTTAACGTTGATTGTTCTGTATGTGTGTATTGTGCAGTCCCATAAAATTGTAACAGGTCTTATCTCCCTAACTGGGTCTGGGTGGTGTTCATACCAATTTCTTTGAGTTTCCTTGCTGTAGAAATTTCAGATTTTCCAGTGCAGATATTGGCCAACTCTGTAATGCCGGGTTTTATATTCAGTGGGTGCCAATACCGTGCAGCCTGATACAAGATGATTATTATTATTATTATATGAGGGTGCATTACCAACGAAAGCTGGGATTCAAATATATGAAGCCCCATATAAACATAACAGCTCGACTGATGAGGTTATATTAGGTTGGTGCAAAAATAATGACGTAATAATGTCTTTTTTTGACGTATTTTTTAAGGTCAAAAAACGATATTATTACGTCATTATTTTTGCACCCACCTAATAACAGGAACATATATATATATATATATATATATATATATATATATATGTGTGTGTGTGTGTGTGTGTGTGTGTGTGTGTGTGTGTGTGCGTGTGTGTCGGTTCGTGGGGGCGCAAGCGTGCCCACAGTGTACTCAATATGAAACAGTACGACCTCAGTAAATTAGCATCATGCTAAAATCCAAATAGTACTCAACAATGCCGGGACCTAAGAGTCCACCAAAACAGCTGGTATAATTTCACCATAGAGCTAAATGCATTGTTATTGTCCAAAATAGAGTCCAATAGTGTTATAAAAACCTCGGAGAATTCCAGTAAGATATCTTTAATCATTTCTAAGATACAACGTTTCAGATCTTCATCTAACAAATGGACAATTTTGATTTGCTTTTACACGATTTCGATACTTTTGTTCTTATACTCAGTATAATAATAGAGCAAGATATTTTCCAGAAATTAGGGAAACTATCAAAAGATTGAATCTACTATAGTGATTTTCCAATCGTAGCTTCAGATGTGACACAAAGCCGAAAGTTCGATAGAGCAGCAAATGATAGGAGGTTTTGGAAAGCCATTATCTCATCATAGACATTTTCTGCCTACGTTCATTTTCTGGGTGAAAAGATAAAGCAACAAAAGACAGGAGGTTGTGGAGAGCCATTATCGCATAATAGACGTTTTCTGGCTACTTTCATTGTCCGGGTGAAAAGATAGATCAGCAAAAGATTGGAAGTTGTGGAGAGCCATGATCGTATAATAGGAACTTTCTACCTACGTTCATTGCCCAGGTTAAAAGATAGAGCAGCAAAAGATAGGAGGTTGGGGAGACCCATTATCGCATAATAGGCACTTTTTTGTCTACATTCATTGTGAGTGTTAAAAGATAGAGCAGCAAAAGATAGGAGGTTGTGGAGAGCCATATCACATAACAGGAACTTTCTGCCTACGTTCATTGTCCGTGTTGAAAGATAGAACAGCAAAAGATAGGAGGTTGTGGAGAGATATTATTGCATACTAGGTACTTTTTGCCTACATTCATTGTCTGGGTTAAACGATAAAGCAGCAAAAGATAGGAGGTTGTGGAGAGCCATATCACATAATAGGAACTTTCTGCCTACGTTCATTGTCCGTGTTGAAAGATAGAACAGCAAAAGATAGGAGGTTGTGGAGAGATATTATCGCATACTAGGTACTTTTTGCCTACATTCATTGTCCGGGTTAAACGATAAAGCAGAAAATGATAGGAAGTTGTGGAGTGCCATCATCCCATAATACGCACTTTCTGGACACGTTCATTGACCAGATTCACTCGCAAAGTAATGGAACTTGTACCGAATGACCGGTCCACCTTCTTTTCATTTGTTTTTTTTTTTATATATTTTTGTTCCCGCGTTTTTCTCTAAGACTCTCTGAAATTGTTCCGTTCTATTCAATAAAAATAGGGTGCCACCGATTGCGAAGAGGAGAAATAACCTCACCTTCCTTCATTACTTTTCCTAATTCGAGTTATTAGCCCCCAACTCCTACACACACACTTAAAAAAATAATGAAAATGATTCTGATTTTTTTCTTAGGTTTAATTTTTTGTCCCCTTAATTTTTCATGATAAATATTTTATTCATTGATTTTCAAGCCCCGAATTTGGATTCGAAAATTCAGCATACTTCCGGTTTCGCTTATGCAAACATATACACGTAACTTCATGTTCAGTTACACCCACACAAGCATAGGCAATGGCGCGCACGCATACACAAATAACTAGATACTCGCCTTTAGCGTTCAAGCACATGGAGCAACGCATGTTGCCACACTCTTTTCGTCTTCTTTTTGATCATTTCGCCCGACCCAAGGCAATTAAGCCACTAAGACGCAACGGCTTACTGAGTGTGAGAGGATGTAAAAAATAACGTTACTAAAGGGAGAGCGTAATAAATGAAAAGGAATTAAGAAGACAGAAGATAACGATTGACATTGCATTTAATTTTTTGAAAATCAAAGTTGACTGGGAAACAACAAACCGGAAGAGAGTTCCACAAGCGAGAAGTGCGATAGAAAAAAAAAACAAAAAACTATAGCATAGAACTTATGGTTGCATGTAACCATTTCAACTGTAAAATGATGAGACCTTGCCGCCAATCTAGTACTGCGCTGAAGTTCATAAAATCGAGGTATCATAGCGGAAAGTTCATCAGCATTACAATGACTGCTCTTATTGTTTTTTTGTTTAATAACAACGACGCTAAAACATGGACGCCAAACAACATGGCGGACAAAATGTTCGACAAATCTGACTAGGACACTCTCCAACGTTCAGGTGTCACGTTTATAGATGCAAGGATCGGTTTCTTCAAGTACCAAAGCCATGGACACAGGAATCAAGAATGGATAAGTATAGAAAGTGACTGAAATAATCAGAAACCTGGAACCGCCAAAGAAAATATAAAGAAACTCTTAGCATAGAACATACGGTTACATCTAGCCATTTCTACTGTAAAATTATGAGACCTTTCTGCCAGTCTAGTCAGTCAGTTATGTGCTATACGTAATACAAGTTTAGGCGATCATGTATCTTTAGATATATGACTGACGAGGCAGATATTTTTCCCGCGGTAGGTTGCCATTTCTTTCTGCGGTAGACCAGTTGACATCCAAGGCTATAGAACCCGGACACTCCTGCTATTTACCCATAGCTGGTGGGAGAAGAGGATTCATATCTTTCCCAAGGGTATTAGAACGTAAGTGAATGTAATGGATTCGACTGGAATCCCAATTCCTCAATCCGAGCTGCTATCCATTACTCCACCGTACCTCGAATAATAGACAAAATGTCCGACAAATCCATCTAGGACTGGCTCCAAAGTTCAAGTGTAACATTTTTGGGACGAAAGTTCAATGCAAGTGTCGGTCTCTTCAAGTATTAGGTTGGTGCACAAATAATGACGTAATAATGTCGTTTTTTGACGTTAAAAAATACGTCTAAAAACGACATTATTACGTAATTTTTTTTGTCACCAACCTAATACCAAAGCCAGGAATCAAGAATGGAAAAGTATAGAAAGTGACGGAAATAATCAGAAACCTGGAACTGCCAAAGAAAATATAAAGAAACTCGTAGCATAGAACATAACGTTACATCTAGCTATTTCTACTGTAAAATAATGAGACCTTACCGCCAATCTACTACTGAGTTTCCATTCTAAAGTCTAAGTTCCAAAGAGGAAAGCGATATTTATTCTGTACAATACAGAAATGTGGCACAAGGCCGTAGAGGGGATTGGGAAAAGGACGGTCTTCTTCTGTATTAATTATAACTTAGCTAGCTGCAAACTCTGACCCAATTGTACGAACAATATTCCTTACACCAAAACAACACATTCTTACGTACCTTTCTTACTACAACCACCATAATACCTCATTGTCTCTTATGAAAATACTAACTAGTCGTCATATTTACAATTCATTGTCTGTGAGGGTGGGAATAAAAACAACAATTCTAAAAACTAGCCCCAATGTGTATTTACAAATATGAAGACAAAACTATTTACAAGAAACTAAAGAGGGAAGCTCATGAGGAAAAATTACCAAGAAAGTATTTTTAGAAGAAACACAAAGAATTGTGATTTTTTTCTTTTTCAAATATTCTCTAACATTCTGTAATGTCTGATGTGTTAGTGACTTTATTGTCTTGAATAGAGAAAATGATTAAAAAAAGGTAAGTTATAAGCTGATTTCCTCTGTGCTTCTTATCTTCAATCCGTCATGTGATCTTTAAATTTACCAAGCCTTCTTTTCTCATTATGTACACGAAAAATTTCAACTCTTTTTGAATTTCAGACGGCAGTCGCATATTTCATCTTGATTGGTTTTAGATGACCACCACCACTTCTTCTTCTTCTTCCTCTTCTTTTCTTCTTCTTCTTCTTCTCCTCCTCACCCTTCTTCTTCTTATTCTGTTCATCATCTTCACCTTCTTCTTCATCATCTTCACCGCCTTCTTCCTCTTCTCCTTCTTTCTTTTCACTTTTTTATCTTCCCTTCCTCTTTCTTCTTCTTCTTCTTTTTCTTCTTCTATTCCTCATTCTTCTTCTTCTTCTTTTCTTCATCATCTTCACCTTCTTCTTCATCATCTTCACCTCCTTCTTCCTCTTCTCCTTCTTCCTTTTCACTTTTTCATCTTCTCTTCCTCTTCCTTCTTCTTCTCCTCTCCTTCTTCTTTTTCTTCTTCTTCTTCTTCTTCTTCTTCTTCTTCTTCTCATATTAGTAGTAGTAGTAAGATAAGTTAGATATTCTATTTTTAGTTATTGATTTCCTCTCTTTCCTTAGTTTTGTTTCTCTCTCAAATTTCCTACTTCCTATATCGTCCTTATCTTTTCTTTCTTTCTTTCTTTCTTTCTTTCTTTCTTTCTTTCTTTTACACTTTCCTAATTCTTGTTCTTAATACGAACGCACCCTTAAGGATTGCACGTAATCCTTTCCGATCTCATTGTTCGCAAAGATAAAATTGCACTAATTGACCCCTCGGACATACTTCTACAATAGGTTTTACGACTTTCTCTTTTACTCCTTTTCCTTTTCGTTTTTCTTTAAAGTTCGGGGCTTCACTTAAAGTAATTTTCCGAGGGGCTGGGTATCTCAAAAATAATGGCATCCAGCATTTCATCGATTTCCAAGAACACCCTTCGATAGAAACAATAGAAAGTTCGGGATTAGAATTAATATATATATATATATATATATATATATATATATATATATATATATATATATATTGAACAATAAAAACTTAAAAAATTAAAAAATTAAAAAATTAAAATCCTCAGACACACTGGGTTGTAGATTAATATTCTTTCGTTTTTTTATTATTATTCCATTTAGATTCCTCGACTAGTTTCGGCCGAAATGGCCATCATCAGGAGAAGAAATATTTCTGCTTGCTGCTAGCACTAAACTACAGAAATGAATGTCTTGATGGAGAAAATGAACTTTTGTCTGTAGTTTTCATTTGTTTTTTTATTTTTTTATCTTTTTAACATGAATCTTTTAACATTCCTTGTGTTGGTCAAACAGTCTCTTTTAAGTTGTTATTTGAGATACGAGCTGGATGCTGCTATGAATTCTCTGGTCAGTTTGACAGTTTTATTGGACTTGGTGAGGGGATGTGTCTCTGTTTAGTGTTTGTTTGTGTGTGTGTGTTATTTGGTTCTTAGGGAGTGAGTGAGTATGATATGTGTAAGCGTGTGTATTGCTGTGGGTGTGTGTTATCATTTGGCTCATTAGGGAGTGAGTGCGTATGATGTGTGTAAGTGTGTCTATTCGTGTGGGTGAGTGTATAAGTGTGAGGCCTCCACAACTCCGTAAGCCTGTCTGTCTTGTGTGGGTGAGAAATGTGGGTAGTTTTTTTTATTTGTTGATTTAATCTATATATTGTTAAATTTGTGATTTAGCCCGGCTGGATATTTTGCTTTTAGACGTTGTATCCACTTTTCATGCGACTCTAAAATCTTTCTAATGTTATCTGCTCTGAACTTTTCTATTCTCTCAATTATTGTGAATTTGGCATGGGTTTTGAAATCGTGTTTTTCCAGGCGGAAATGTTGTTCTACAGGTAACAATTTTTCATGGGGAGTCGACTTAATTCGTTTACGATAATTGTTCATTCTGTAGTGAAAGGGCCATTCAGATTTTCCTACATATTGTTTCTGGCATAGTGTGCATTCTAGGAGGTAAATTATGTTATGACTTCTACAGTTAGAATCGTGGTAGATTTTGAAAGTAGATTTAGTGACTGAGCTAGTGAATGAATTCGTGTTTTCAACATGGTTGCAACATAAACTTCTTTTGTTGTTGCATGGTTGGGAAAATCCTGTTGTTTTTGTTCTTAGTTTATTACGGATTACCTTGTCCCCTGAAATGTGGTTACTACCTATGATTTCTTTTAGGTTCTTAGGTCTACGATATGCAAGAAGGCCGGGTTCCTTAAACAGTTTTTTTAGGTCTGGTTTGAGATGTAATATTTCCCAGCGACGTTTGATTATTTGGGATAGTGGAGGCAGAGTGGGATTGAAAGTGGTTACTAGAGGGATGCGGCTAGATTTATTTTTAATCTTGTACATTAGGGTGTCTTCTCTAAGTGTGGAAATTGCTTTATTTATTTGTTCCCTGATTAGCTGTTGTTTATAGCCACGTGTTGTGAATTGATGCTTCAGATTTTCAATGTGTTTATTTAATTCTTCATTTTTGGAACATATCCTTCTGAGTCTAAGTGCTTGTGAATAGGGAAGGTTCTCTTTGAGGTGTTTAGGGTGGGAAGACTTAAAGTGTAGATAGTTGTGGGTGTCGGTGATTTTAGTGTGTAGTGTCGTTTGTAGTTTCCTATATATATATATATATATTATAAATTAATTGATTTAAAATATTTTTTTGCTACATAGTTCTAACCATGTTTCAAAATTGGAAGCTAAAAGCTCCGAATTTAATTTTATAATTAAATTAAAGACATTAGTTCCATTTCATCCTCAAGCGAATTTTGGAGTAATTTTTAAAATTACTGTGTTTGAAACACACAGCAAAAATGATAATTCACGTTTCCAAGGATACAGAGAAATCCACTTCAACCAGACAAGGGGTGGTTGCGTGTTCATTATATTCATTATATTAATGCTCTGTAAATTTACATTGAGCACTATTTTGTAAAAATAAAATTATCTATAACACCAGATTATATATCTTACTGTTCTTTCTTTATATATATATATATATATATATATATATATATATATATATATATATATATAGAGAGAGAGAGAGAGAGAGAGAGAGAGAGGGGGAGAGAGAGGGAGAGAGAGAGAATTAATACAAGTAAAAGGTTTGAGACTTAGCTGTTTGATGTTGCTTTCCGCATCCCAATCCTGACTCCTAGAGTTTCTGGCAATAACTCGGCCCTCTTTTCACGGCGTATCAAAACTAGTAACAACACATTAAATTGTATCTAGACATTGTTTCTGTTGTAATACTTCGAGCCAGGATCCGTCGGCCGGGACGCAGAGATAAAAAAAAAAAAATAGTTAAATATTCTTCTCTTGCTGATAGATTTTTTTTTACTCCTGTGGCAGTGGAGACTTCAGGGGTTATTGGCCCTCGTTCAATGGCGTTCCTTCGGAGGATTGGCGCGATTGCGTCTCGATTAAGGGACGAGCCTCGCGAAACGGAGTGGCTCTTGCAGCATGTCTCACTGACGATGGTTCGATATAATGTTTTCTCCATCATTGCGGCTAGCAGAGGATAGAAAAAAAATTGTTTATAGTTACGTTGTTCTGGATTTGTCATCAGTGGTTAACTGATCTTGTTTTGTTTCAATAAATTTATACTTCGATCTATCGCGTAGTATGACGCCATAGAATTTACGAGGTGCGTCTGCTATTCCGCGAACGTTATTGTCACTGAAAGATTATATCAAGAAAGAGCATAATAAAAAAATTTCCAAATGATGGACAGTTTTTGTGAGGATTCCTCAAACGAAAATTTAGGATTCCTAAATTTTCGCTTGAGGATGAAACAGGGCTTGATACTTTAACTCAATTTAATTTTGATAATTATATTGAGGTTTTCGACTCTCGTTTTTGAAACATGAGAACTCTTATGTAGCGAAGAATATTTTTTTATAAGATAATTATAATATATATATATATATATATATATATATATATATATATATATATATATATATACAAAAATTATAAAATAGTTATTGGTCAAAGCTAAATTATAACCAGGAAACACTTGTATTAAAAAGTGTTCGATACACACATAAAGAAAATAAATAATTAACAACCAGAGCTTTTAAATTTAAAAAAAAATAATAGTGGTTCAGCCATTCACGCTACCTTGGTTTCAATGTTTTGGTATCCTCAGGCGAGATAGATATTTGTCCTATATCGCCTGAGGATACCGAAAGTTTGAAACTAAGGTAGCGTGATTGGCTGATCTCCTAATTTTGTAAAATTAAATATATATATATATATATATATATATATATATATATATATTTATATACAAAACTCCAAAATGTTGGTGTGACTGCGTACTAAACGCCATAAAACAATAGAAGATGGCTAAAATGATTATATATGTGTGTGAGTATGTGTGCTTGTACGTGTGTGTGTGCGTGTGTGCCTGTGTGTGTATCTGTGTGTGTGTGCCTGTGTGTCTCTGTGTGTGTGTGTGTGTGTGTGTGTGCGTGCGTGCGTGCGTGTGCGTGTCTGTGTGTTTAAAATAGGATAAAGATCTCGACAAAGCTTTTAAGAAATTTGACATTTTTGGATCTAATGAAGACGGAACGTGTGAAATGGTTATATATATATATATATATATATATATATATATATATATATATATATATATATATATATATACAACAATTATGAAACAGTTTTTGGTCAGAGTTGAAATAGACCAAGAATCACTTGTATTAAAAAGTGCTCAATCCACGAAAAATAAAAAAATAATATCAAAAGGTTTTAAATTTAACAAAAATGGGAGATCAGCCAATCACGCTACCATGGTTCCAAACTTTCGCTATCCTCGGTTGATATAGATATTTAGCCTTTATCGCCTGAGGATACCGGAACTTAGAAACTAAGGTAGCGTGATTGGCTGATCTCTTATATATATATATATATATATATATATATATATATATATATATATATATATATATATATATATTAGCAGGATGGCCCAACGTTGCCCGTGCTTGATTCAAAAATCGTACGACTCATACTGCAATCGCTATCACTTGACTTAAATTATTTTTGCCCTTCCTTGCCTTTAAAGGAGTGGCCTTTGCCGTGCTGATGTTGCTACATGCCTTACTTCTTGCCTATCTCACACTGCGGATTTTTTCTAAGCTCTATACTAAACATTAAATCTCTTACGAAAAACAAAATGAACACAAAACGATCAGCTTTAAAAAAGGACTCGTAACTGGAAAAACCGAATGAAACAACAAATACTTTTTCACACTTAAACCAGTTCTGCGGAATCAGAATCAACGTTGAGTTTAAGCAAGCGAATGAGCCAATTGGAGTAAAGTGCCATGCAGATTTAAATTTTCCCACTTATGACGAATGCACCTATCGATTTGTTTATTTGCATGCTAGTATGCTAGTTAACATTCGTGTCAGTCAGCTGTTGGCTCTCACGCTGGACAATAGAATCCTCCTGCCTATTCGTGGCAGCCAGCTATAGGCTCTCACTCTGGCCAGTAGAAAATGGGCGCAAACTACATGAAAACTGCCGTAGAAGCATGAAAAATCAATTATTTCCACTATCAATGGGAGTTGAGAAATGCAAAGTCGGCCGAGGCCTTTCCGCTAACTTGGAGCATGTGCATGTAAATTTTGGTGCAAATCCGTCGAAAATTGCGGCCGTGCATTCGTTACACACACACACACACACACACACACACACACACACACACACACATATGCTGCCTTTTATAGATAGAGATATATAAACGATTCCAAATTCTTCTGTGTTAGTGCAAGGCTAATACATTCTATGTAATAGCAATCATTCCTGGTAGACGGAGCTCGACAGCCTAGGATATTTGTTCATGTAGGGGAATAAAACGCTGCTTTTGGACTTCCACCGCCTTGCAGTTTTAGTGATTTTCCAAGCGTAGCTCAGTTGTGGCACACGCTCGAAATTATGCAGCACCCAGTGAGGATCGAACTCACTATTTAGTGGTAACTTTCTAGCGAGACTAGCTTGCTAATCATTACACCGCCTCGAGGTGCCCCCGCCGCCTTGCGGTTATATACGGACACTGAAAAGCGTGTATTCGTTTAGAGCATTCCGTTACGAACGAGATGGAGGTGTAGCATGTAGTCTGGACAACGCACGGTCCCCATATACCATCGCCTAAGCCTGAGCCTTGAAGAGATCATTATAGTTTTACCATCAAAGATCTGACATTTGACAAATCTCGCTGGACAATCGGATGCCTTATTTGGTATCTATCAGTCAATCCCATACGGGAGTGAATGCTAGACAATTTTCTCACTGATTAAGTAAAGACTTGTGATAATCGAGATGTACTTCTAGAGAAGGATGCTGGGGATACCATAGACAGAACCTCATTGACAGAATACGTGAGCAACGAATAAGTTTTAAGTCAAATGGCCACAAAAACTCTATATGTAGATTCAGACAAAGACCGTGGAGCACTTGATACTCACAGGATATATCAAAGGTAAGATGAAAGCGGAACAAAATGGGAGGAAACTTGTGTAAATAGTTGGCAAAACAGGGAATGAGAGCAAACAAAATTTGCTTAGAGATACATACGACAGGATGTTGTGGAGAGCCATGATCGCTCACATACAGAGAAGAAGAATTCACATAGAAGAATAAATCTCCCCCTTCTGCGCCATTGTGTTTTTTTTTTTTTTTTTCTCTCTCTCTCTCTCTTTTTATGTACAGTTTTCTCTTCAGCATCCCAGAAAAATGACCAAAATTGCTGGCTGGTCAAAATGTGCACGCAGTGAACCCAGAGATTTTCCCGCCTTCTTTATATCCTTTGCCCAACCAATGTTTTTTTTTTTTTTTTTTTTTTTTTTTATCCAATGACACGTTTTCTCTCATTTTTCCCTTTTTCGGTGACCACTTTATATTTCCTTATGTCTTTTTTACATTTCAGTTTTTTTGTATTCATTTTCAAATATTTGGCATTAGTTATTTTTTTGCTCGATTTTTGAAATTTTTTTTTTTTTCTTTCTCTGTTTCTTTTATTATTTTTTCCATTTGTTTCTTTCCCCTTTCTTCTTTAATACTTCGATATTTCGTTGCTTCGTTCTTTCTTTCTTTTTTTAAAATTATATTTCATATTTTTTTTCTTTTGTTGACCATTTCATCTAAGAGAAAAGAGAGATTAAATTGTCAACAAAAGAAAAAAAAATTCAATATAATTTAAAAAAAAGAAAGAAATAACGTTTATTTCTTACTTTCTCATTTCAGTCTTTTTATCTTTTCTTTTTTCTTTAT
Organism: Acanthosepion lycidas; assembly: GCA_963932145.1. Lineage (NCBI taxonomy): Eukaryota > Metazoa > Mollusca > Cephalopoda > Sepiida > Sepiidae > Acanthosepion > Acanthosepion lycidas. The sequence goes on from OZ010599.1 coordinate 35,889,095, forward strand.
TTTCTTTCTTTCGTTCTATCCTTCTTTTCAATTCCTTTTTTGTTTGTTGTTTTCTTCTTCCTTCCTTCCTTCCTTCCTTCCTTCCTTCCTTCCTTTCTTTTCCATTCATTTTTGTTTGTCTCTTTCTTTCTTGCTTACTTATTCTCTTCGACGTTTCTTTCCTTCATTCTTTCTTTCTTACCCACTTCTTTTTGTGGTTTTTCTTTTCATTCATTCTTTTTTCTTTTCATCCATTTTGGTTTATTTATTTGTGTCTTTCTTTCTTGCTTGCTTTCTTTGTCGTTTCTTTCTTTTATTCCTTCTTTCTTGCTTTCATTATTTGTCCTTCTTTCACACTTTCTTTCTTTCTGTCTTTTTTCTTCTTTCATTTTTCTTTCATTCGTTCTCTATTTTTCTTTCTTTCATTCTTTCTTGCTTGCTTTCATTTTTCTCTCTTTCTTTCATTCTCTATTTTTTCTTTCTTGCTTTCATTCTTCTTTTCTTCTTTTTTCATACATTCTTATTTTTTCTTTGCTTCTTTCATTCTTTCTTTCTTTCTTTGTTTCTTTCTTTCACATTCATTTTGTTTGTTACTTTTTTCTTGCTTTCTTTCCTTCTCCGCTCATTTACATTATTCCGCAATTTCTTTCTTTCTTTGTTTTTTTTTCTATTTCTTCTTCTTTCTTTCTTTCTTTCTTTCTTTCTTTCTTTCTTTCTTTCTTTCTTTCTCCATGTCCCCTATTTCTTTTGACAATCGAGTCTTTGAAGAAACAGACGTATTAGGTTGGTGCAAAAATAATGACGGTTTTTGACGTATTTTTTGACGTGAGAAACCGTCATTATTTTTGCACCAACCGAATAATTGTCTTCGGAAATAAAATGCACTAACTGACCCCCGAGACATGTTTCTACAATTGGTTTCACTACTTTCTCCTTCCCCACCGCCATATCACTTCCGCGATTTTTTTTTGTTCTTTCACCTTCATTTGATGCTTCTAGCCATCCCTTGCAGCCATTTCTCGGTTTTGGGGTGTCTAAATAAAAAAAATAGATTAAAATACATAAACACAATGAAGTATCTCATCAAGGCCCTTCAATAAAATTAATAAAAAATTCTATACAATTTACGCCTCACCTTAACCAGCGAGTCAATAAACTAGTAAGAATATATATATATATATATATATATATATATATATATATATATATATATATATATATATAATGATATTTTATTTCAACATATTTTACTTTACCAATATCATTAAAAATATTATGGTCTACGCTGTGATGAGCACTTTTTTAAAAAGTAAATGCTAGAGAACTGTGGATCCTAATCTGTTCTTTCTCTTCATTGGACACACACACACACACACACACACACACATATATATATATATATAATTATTTATTCAAAAATTATAACATCAAAAATTTCTAACATCACTACTAAAATAGCCATTTTGTTTCAACACTTCTGGTGTCTTATTAAGTGATGGCGTTATACCGAACGTTCTAACCACCCGGTCACATGCCAATATATATATAAATATATATATATATATATATATATATATATATATATATATATATATATATATATATATATATATATATGTGAAAAGAAAGAAGAGTAAGATATATAATCCGGTGTTCTTATTGAAATTTTTTTCTTTTTACAAAAGCGTGTTCAGTGTAAATATACAGCGCATAAATATTATAAATTAACTGATTGAAAATATGTTTTTTTTCGTTACACAGTAATAACCATGTTTCAAAAATGGAAGGTAAAAACTTTAAATTTAATTATATAATTAAATTAAATCATTAATTCTATTTCATCTTCAAGCGAATATTTGAATAACTTATTTTTAAATTTACTGACTTTTAAACGCACATATAAATTCATAATTTACTGTTTTCAAGGATACAGAGAAATCCAATCATTCAGACAGGAGCAGTAGCGTGTTCATTTTTATTAACTATTATAGTATCAATTATAAGTTACGTTCGAAAAAGAGGTTAAGTTTAGGGAGGGTAGTGGTGTATTTTACAACGAATTCTGACATCCGTTAAATGCATGTCATCTGGGTTAGTTTTTATTAAAAGCAAAAATTTTTCGGTATTTTTTCTTACTTGTATACTTAAAGATTCTTTTTTTTAAGTTTTATTTAACTACAATTTTAAAATATTTTTAGTCTTAATTACTAATAGATCACATTTCTTTTTAAAAACAAGTAAATGTAATAGAATTAGTTATATTATTTAAATTTTATTTTTTTTAAATTATTCTTTTTTATCAAATATAAGTATGCATATTACCAGCTCCCATTTTTTAAATTTTATTTTTAAATTTTATTTTTAAATTTTATTTTTAAATTTTATTTTTAAATATTATTTAAGGAAGATTTTTGACAATGACGGCAAAAAAGAGCTCTTTCATTTCTCTGATTCAGTAATTTTTTATTTTTTATAAACTTAGTAATATATATTGTTTCTCATATATATATATATATATATATATATATATATATATATATCTTTGAGCATGCTGGCGTTGTTCAGATAGTTGATCATGCTAGATAACACGGTCTCTCACAGAACTAATGTCTGCTCAGCATATTTGCAGTATAAACCACAGGTTGACACTGTGGATGTTGAGCAAACACACATGTGCCTGATCGAGTGTCTGCAATGGGGATTGTCTAGCCGCCCTCTTATTCGGGTATCCTCGAATACGAGTGGTCAACTACATATATATATATATATATATATATATATATATATATATATATATATATATATATATATATATATTAGGCTGGTGCAAAAATAATAACGTAATAATGTCGTTTTTTGACGTTAAAAAATACGTCAAAAAACGACATTATTACGTCATTATTTTTCCACCAACCATATATATATATATATATATATATATATATATATATATATGTGTGTGTGTGTATATGTATGTATGTATGTATATATAATTATGTGTGTGTGTGTGTGCATGAAGAACTGATGGATTTCTTCTTAATCCGACATTGTTATTACTTGAAACGTTATTAGCTTGCTTTGCTTTATGGTTTATTAACCCAAAAGAGTTATTTAATGCTGACAAGATTTTTATTGCTGGTAATAATTCTTTTTCAAAAACGTATTGCTGGTAATATTTTTTTTTCACAGATATACTGCTGGTAATAATGTATCGCTGGCAATTTTTTTCTTATCAAGATGTTTTGCTGGAC
>OZ010599.1:35897324-35924824 GCA_963932145.1 Acanthosepion lycidas
GAAACTGATCTGCTTGACCCTCATACGTCGAGTTCGACGTGAGAGTCGACGAGGATATATATATATAATTATTTATATATTATATGCAGGGTACTTATTAGAAAGCGCTCAATATCAGAGAGAGAGCCTTCATTTGGTTGGATTGATGTGAGTTTGTGATCCTGGGTTTCACGCTTTTTCGATCAAACCCAGGATCACAAACTCACATCAATCCAACCACACACACACACACACACACACATATATATATATATATATATATATATATATATATATATATATATATATATATATATATATATATATATATATTTGTGTGTATGTGGGATGTTCATGGGATTTCATTGAAAACGAAAATCAGTGTCTATCGATCAGTCATTCTCACTACACTTCTTTACGGGAAAGAATCATGGACCCCATCAGGACACACATTAATCAACATGATGCTTTTCATAAAGGCTGTCTTCGTTCAATATGTGGTTATACATGGCAGGACAAAATCTCGAACCTAAAATCCTTATGTGTAGCCAACTTTTTCATGGTAAGCGTAATGTAGGCCGTTTTTTTTTTACCTCTTCGTTATTGATAATATTAATAATTTCACAGTATATTTTTTTTCCTATTTTTACTTTGTTGGTATTAATTTTTGAATTAATGTCAATTGTTAACTGCAAAATATATCAATCTCTGCTTTTTTTTAAATTAACCGCAATATGCACATATATGTTAATTTATTCCTTATTTCTTTCCATACTTTTTCCTCCCACCCCTACGTCCTCATTCGGTTTCTTATATCTTTTCTTTTTTCTCTTTGTCTTGTTTCAAGTGAGACGATTTATTAAATAGGTCAATATCTGGTCCTTACCCCCTCCTTGCTCTTAAGTATCTCCCTTTCTTCTCCAATTTCGACCATATTTGTCGTCGTCCTCCCTTCTCTCTCTCTAACCTTACATCAACTTAAAACTATCCCTCAAAAGTGTGTAAGAATAATAGATAAATTTAAAACCATTTTTTATGCTTGAAAATGTGATCTGAGGAACCAGGAAAAAACCACCTTCCTAGTGAAATAAAACATAATCAATGGACCCTTAAGGTTGTCTGTTTTCTAATTAAATTCATATATATATATATATATATATATATATATATATATATATATATATATATATATATATATATTTATTTATTAAAGACATTTTTATGTTTAACGTTATAGATACAAGTATTTAAGTAAATGCTCTGTTTATAATAAACAGTATTAAATAACATTTACCGGCCTGAATGTCCGAGAAATTTTCATAGAAAATATTCGTTCTTTGACAGGATATTCTATGAAAATTTCTCGGACATTCAGGCCGGTAAATGTTATTTAATACTGTTTATTATAAACAGAGCATTTACTTAAATACTTGTATCTATAACGTTAAACATAAAAATGTCTTTAATAAATAAATTGTCGGACTTTGTCCATTTCGTAATATATGACGTCATTTGTTTACATTTGATACGCCATGAGCAGTTATGAATATTCGAGATTCATGGAAGATTGAGTTTATAAGCAGTAAATTCGACCTTGTCTACCGAACGCTTCTTTGTAGCCTAACGGTAAGGCACGTCAGCGTAAATGACGGTTCCGTATAGGATGCAGGTTCGAATCCTGTCAAAGAACGAATATTTTCTATGAAAATTTCTCGGACATTCAGGCCGGTAAATGTTATTTAATACTGTTTATTATAAACAGAGCATTTACTTAAATACTTGTATCTATAACGTTAAACATAAAAATGCCTTTAATAAATAAATTGTCGGACTTTGTCCATTTCGTAATATATATATATTCATACACGTTTCATTTAATAATATAGGCAAGTGTTGTCTATTTATTTTATGTACATTTTTTCATAAAGTCTGATAAGTTTAATAACATTATCGTTGAACGAAGAAAGAAATTCACAATATTGATGAATCTTTGAATGAAAACTCTAACATTTTTAGGCATTTAAAACAACATGCCTGCTCGCACACAGAATTCCGTAAAATACTTGTCGAAAACACAATTATAATTCGACATGAAAACAATAGACAAAAACTAAAAATCCTTGAAGCATTATACATCAAACAGTTGAAACCCAACCTAAACAAAATCAATTATGGCATCTCTACAAATATTCTTAAATGTCTATAATTCGTAACAGAAGCCATTGGTTTATACCAACAGCATACCATACTTTTCTAATTCACTCTCGTGTGGTCATGTGTGACGTCATGAGATGCGGTGCGATTTTCGCTTCTAGCGTCTTATATGCACGTGTTTATCGTTGCTTAGAAATTGCAGTTATCTGTTTGGATTCGTCTTGCTTTTATGTCCATCGTCTTTTTCATGTTGAATTGAATATAGTCTAATGTTAATTATTTTTTATGAATATTTCCTGATGATGGTCTATTAGACCGAAACGTCCGACGTTGACATTATATTAACATTAAAACAGCATAATTGCATATTAGGATTTTTGTTTGTTTTCCGTATATTTTTCTTCATACTATCGGATCTATATCCATATATTTGCTTACATATATATATATATATATATATATATAAAGATATGAAGAAATATAGCCTTAAGGTGTGCGTGTGTATGTACATGTTCTATTGTAACACTGCATGTATATATATATATATATATATATATATATATATATATATATTGATATAAATATTATGATATATATATATATATATATATATATATATCATGCAGTGTTACAATAGAACATGTACATATATATATATATATATATATCATGCAGTGTTGCAAAAGGACATGTACATACCCACTACAAAACTGTATATCTTGTTTCAACGTTAAAAAAATATAATTTAACGTTTCATCAGGTGGGAAAACACGATGTTACTAAAATATTATATTTTGAAATTCAGTTAACCTGCACTGACCTGAGTTAGCAACATTTCAGAATAAAATATTTTAGTAGCATCGTGATTTCCCACCTGATGAAACGTTAAAAGTATATTTTAACGTGAAACAAGATGTACAATTTTTTTAGTGGGTATGTACACGTTGTAATGTAACAGTATATAATAAATAAATAAATATTTATTTCTCTACTTTTGTATTGAGTCCTGTTTTAAATTAATGTTTTGAACGCTGAAATCTTACTCTTAGTTCTTTTACATTTGTATCTGTATATATCTATATATCTATCTCTCTCTCTCTCTCTCTATATATATATATATATATATATATATATATATATATATATACATACATCTATATATATATATATATATAGAGAGAGAGAGAGAGACAGAGACAGAGAGACAGAGAGACAGAGTCAGAGAGAGATTGTTCTCATTCCACTGTCTCGGCATATATATATTTCATTCATATTTTTTATACTCATCACTCATTCATCTTCTTTTATCCACTGAGGCCAACTAAACTCTGTCCATATTAAACTCTTTTTTTTTCTTTTTATGTGCCGTGTCCCTTCAGGACGTAGGCGATCATGGCTCTCCACTTCTCCCTATCCCTTGTACCTCTCAATAAGTTTCGTCCCTCTGCCACCTTCCCCAGACCACGTTCTGTTATCCACTTGCATAAAACCGGGAGGTATGTCATGCGCTGATTTCCCTTGTCTCTCTTCCCCTCTATTCGACCTGTGAGTTTCAAATTCTCCAAGCCCTTCTTTGTCATTACGTGTCCGAGAAATTTCAGCCGCCTCTTCCTAATGTTAAGTTAATAATCACCAAATTCGCGAAGTGAGTCTTTTATTCACTAGGGTACTCTCCGTGTAAGAGAAAGGCAGGCGACTAGAATGAAACATGAAGAAAATAAGAATAAAGAAATGAAAAAAAAAAAAACTAGAATGAAAAAATGAAAAAAGCTAGAAAAAATAAATGATGAAGGATTAAAATCCACAGAACGATAATCCAGTGGATTAAAGTGAATTAAAGTGTTAACTCAGGTATTCGGTGGTGTTGCAAATGTTTCTTCAATCTCTGGGCCAGTTAATCCATAATAAAAATAATGAGAGCAATACTATTAAGTTGGTGCAAAAAATAATGACGGTTTTTGGCGTAAAAAATACCTCAAAAACCGTCATTATTTTTGCAACAACCTAATAAAAAAAAAATTAGTGAAAATAACAATAATGAATGTCTATTTAATAAAGGGTTCATTTCTAATGTTCCTGAAGTTCACGCAGATCAACGGGTACCTTAAGAAATCCTCAGGGTACCATTGTCAAAATGTTGTGTAAATAGCAACAAAATACTTAATAAAAGAAAAACAAAGAGAACAAAGAAAAGGAAGAAAAGAAAAGTAAAAAAAACAAGAAATCAGAAAATAAAATAAAATAAAATAAAAGCAATCTGGGATCAAATGAGAGATCTTCCACAATAATAAATTACTCCCAGCTCAGTGAATTGAATAAGTGTAGCAAAGCCGTAAAAAAACAAAGAAATCATCCTCCACCAAAAAAAAAAAAAAAAAAAAAAAAAATTAATGGAACCAATCGAAAATATAAAATAAAATCGGACGATTTTTTTTTTAACAAAACAAAAAAAAATCAAAAACGAAAACTAAGTTAAAAATTGAAAAAAACAAAATTGCCTGAAGTTCATTCGGTGCAATTGAAAAAAGATGCGCATAGGATCGTCAAAAAGGCAAAGCAAGAGCAAGAAGAATTTGGATGAGAAGGGTCAATGAGTACATTCATTCTGAATTACACACTTGCGCGAGCGCACATACATACGCGCACACGCACACACGCACACACATACAAGAACTGAGATAAAGAACTTAGATAGATAGATAGATAGATAGATAAAGAACTTAGATAGATAGATAGATAGATAGATAGATAGATATCAACAGACTGAGATAGATAGATAGATAGATAGATAGATAGATAGATAGATATGAACAGACTGAGATAGATAGATAGATATGAACAGACTGAGATAGATAGATAGATAGATAGATAGATAGATAGATAGATAAAGAACTGAGATAGATAGATAGATAGATAAAGAACTTAGATAGATAGATAGATAGATAGATAGATAGATAGATAGATAGATAGATAGAGAACTGAGATAGATTGATAGATAGATAAGGAACTGAGATAGATAACCTAATGAGATAGATAGATCAATAGATAGATAGACATAGATAAATAATGGACTGAGATAGATAGATAGATAGATACATAGATAGATAGATACACAATGAAGAGATGTGGTTAGATAGATAGATAGATAGATAGATATAAAAATGCAGAATTGCAATCGCTGTGCAACAACGTCGTATGCATGATTGAGACGCGTACATACGAAATACAGCCCGAGCCGATCGTGTATTATTTAAATTTCGAGAGGTTTCCCCTATATGTATTTCTAGTGTAGCATTGTTTATTTTCTCTTTCTTACTCTTAAGCCGAAGATATAAATTTACTTCAATGTTTTACGTTGATTAAATTTGAACTATTATTGAGGTGATCATTTTATTTGTTGAAATTAGCTAAATATCCGCCATATTAATTAGTCATGCAATTTTCTAGGTAACATGATGACCCTAGTGCGTTTGTGTTGTGGTTTATACCTACATTTTCTTTTTTCTTTTGATTGTGGATTTTCTATGCTTTTCTTTTGGCATTCTATATGACATAACTAGGACAGTTTAGGTTTTTGAAACTGTTCCAAGATGTGTATGTGCTCCAGAATATAATAGCTGGTCGACTAGATGTGGCATTCTGGTATACTTAATATCTTTCAGTCTGTCAACTCATGTCTCTACTTACAGTTATATCTTGGCCAGATTATGAAATTTCCAACCGATCGTGTTTAGTTCATTGACCCTTTTAATTCAAAGATCCCGTAATTAATCGAGAAAAATGATGAAAAAATATTAAACAGTTCTAAATCCTAATATAAATAACAGATTTGTTGGCCTCAATCTGTTATTCGCCACCGAAACTGTTATGTTAGTAAAAGTCAATATCTGTCTATATCCCTGAGATGAGGTATTATGATTACTTGCATTATTTATATTATTCGGACTGTTATCCTCATCTCCAATGTCATATACACAACGTTTCGCCCTCTATATTCTTGAGATGAGGTATTATGATTACTTGCATTATTTATATTATTCGGACTGTTATCCTCATCTTCATTGTCATATTCACAGCGTTTCGCCCTCTATATCACTGAGATGAGGTATTATGATTATTTACATTATTTATATTATTCGGACTGTTATCCTCATCTGCATTGTCATATTCACAGCGTTTCGGCCTCTATATCCCTGAGATGAGGTATTATGATTACTTACATTATTTATATTATTCGGACTGTTATCCTCATCCTCATTGTCATATCCACAACGTTTCGGCCGTTGTACGTTACGGTCTTCTTCAGTTGATGAGAATTTTGAAACGAACCCTTTATTTCATCCATCGGGGTAGATTGTTTTAGTTCCACGTGCCATGCCTCTTCATGATGTCTCGCTTATTTCCCTTTGACTCAACTTTCCAAGTTTTTGCTTCACCACTGCTGCGGCCATGTGTCCTCGAGGACACATGGCCCAGTGTATAAAGACCTTGCTTAGATCCAGTGATTAGACCCAAACAGTTGTGAGTTCAATACGTGGAAAAGACGAGTATAAATTTGACAAACATTGGTTCAGAACTTTTTTGAGTTATTGAGGTTTATTTGACTTGCATAATAAGTTCAGACACTCTGTAGCCATTAGAACAGACATTTTTAAAACAAAAAGTAAATAGAAAAAAAAAATTAGTTTAACCTTTTTTCTATTTATTTATTTTCTGAGGAAATTATAATTATTTTCATTTACATTTAAAAATAAAATCCGACTTGTTCATTGTTTTGAAAACGTTTTTTTAATGACTGTTAAAATTGTATCTTTGAAAGGAACGTCAAAATATATTGTAGATATGACTGTTTTCTCATCAATGTTTTTTTTGTGTGTGTATGCGTGAATTTCCAATTTTCTTTATGTATATCAGTAGATTCACAAAAAGGTTTACATTTTGTTTTCCTTTTTAATCATTTCACCCCATGCAAGGGAGTAAAGCCACTAAGACACGATGGGCTACTGAGTGTGAAAGAATAAAATAAAATAGAAACATTATTAAGGTGCGAGAACAATAGAAGAAGTTCATTCACGAAGAGAGTAGATAACGATTGACATTGCATTTAAATTTTTGAACATCAACATTGGCAGGAAAGCATGGAGCCAGAAGAGAGTTCCACAAGCGAAAAGAGCAAGAAAAGAAACTGTTAGTATAGAACTTACGGTTACATCTATGAATGTGATTTAGTGAGACCTAGCCGCCAATACAGTACTGCGTTTAAATTCATAAAGTCTATTTAGAAAAGCGAAGAGTTCATCCTAACAGTTACCATGAAAATATTTATAGAAAAGGCACAGGGAAGCTTTATTAAATCTGTGGGAATGTCACTGAAGCCGAGATGCCAGGCCAGGACTAATAATATTGATGATTTTTTTTATATTTTATCAAGAATCTTTAAATATTCAGGATGGACACCGTACCATATGCAATATTCAAAGAATGGACCTATAAATATATAACATCGATTCAAGAAAAAAATTTCTAGCACGACAGTGAATCAACTTTTTTAGCAGGTGACCTAGCAATGAAATTCAAGTTAATCTTTCCACTTCATATCAGCAGAGAATGTAAGCCCAAGAAGGAGTAACGAGACGATCAATGGTGGTTAGCATCAGCCATACTGATAGGAGGCATATAAAGGTCTTTTTGTTTTTGTTTTATTCAAATGTTTATTTTACAACTGAATCACTCCAAACAGACCCCGATACTTTTAAAAGTCCGCATCCCCGCTAGGCTTCTGTTCTAACGTTTATTACTGGTTCCTAATCTCAGTTAAAGGACGGTATCTTGACTGCTCCGTCTTCAGAAAAATGTGAGGATTTTATTTTTGCCCGTTACACAAGAAAAAAAAAAGAAGAATGAGAAAAGAAAAACAAAATATGAAAACATGATCTCGAAGACACACTTGACAGATACCGACTTTTACCAGTATAAAACCATTCCGTCAGGATTAATGCAATCTTCGTCATAATGATGCCGACAAAAAAGGAAGCGATTTTTTTTGCGATCATTGAAGTGAGGACTGGCTCTACAGAAACCATGCCCACAAAAAATACAAAAAAAAAAAAAAACAAACTCATAGGTGAATCCCTGTCAATACCCCCACCCCTGAAATAGAAAAAAAAAACAAACAACTGTGGTTGGGAAATGGAGGACACGAAGTTTTCGTTATCATCGTGTTATGATACCAATTCTCGGAAGAGCAGTTTAATTATTATATTAACTTACCCTGATCATTCTTGCTTAACCTCCAGGATGAAGTCGCAGGCTTTTTGACCTATTTAATAAGAGTAGATAGGTTCGCATTTCGTCCGGCTCCCACTCCTCCTCAATATTTTGAACATGAGTAGAGGTTCCCTTTTTACGATTGCTTTTCCAGTTACTTCTGATGCCTACTTCAACTTTATACTACTGATGTCTTGGAAGTTCCCGCCTTGATATGACAACGTTTTTGGCCTGATCTGGAACTTGTAAGGGCAGGGGATAGAAGGAGGAGTCATCTACTTACTACAGTTATAAAATGTAATAAAACGACTTTTACTACTTGATTTCACATTCAAATGCGATATTCAAGAGACTAAAAAAATTAAAAAAATGTTAGATATATTAACGGACCGAGAGAGATATCTTTTCTGGAGAGGTGCTGAGTAAAATAATTTGATTTGAAAGAAAGAAAGAAAGAAAGAAAGAAAGAAAGAAAGAAAGAAAGAAAGATACATCAGTTACAAAAAGCTAACCTTAAATCCTCTGGTGTATTGGCCCTGGTAAGAAGGCAAGTATACTTGCGTCATTGATCGCCGGAGGCTAACAAATGCTTCGGTATGGCAACTACCGATGTAAATATTTTTAGTTGAAAGAATTCACATTTTAATGCTGTACTACAGTTATAAAATGTAATAAAACTTTATTACTTTATTTCACATTAAAATGAAATATTCAAGAGTCAATGACACAATAATTTGCAAAATTTCCGCTGAGCAACACGCACAAGTAACAAGTAACGGAAACAAAATTTTCGTTCTGGATTTCATTTTATATGAAATATGAAAAGATTAAATCAGGCCAAGAAACTAAGTAAAAAGTTAGATATACGAACGGACTGAGACAGATATCTTTTCTGGAGAGGTTCCTCCTTCCGGCACTGTGAGTAAGCTAGAATTATTTACCTCGTCTCTACACAGAGACGCGATGTGAGATAAGGTCGGGTTTATTACGGCACCGGGACCAGGGACAAAAATTCCCCAAGAGCCCGCAACCGTCGGTTGCACTGGCCTCGATCTTGCTCTCTAGTATAATGACAGGTTGCCGCCTCGAACAGCTGTTCCCCAGTGCTGGCTACATCGCAGTATTTATTTTCCTCGGTTGAATCTCTGTCCGCTGACATAGGCCACAACAGAGTCGCACTACACGGCATGTAAGTATTGATTTTCTAAGCGTAATGCGACACAAGTGAGAATCGAAACCCACTGAAGATCTAAATCATTATCCAGTCAAGACAAGCTTGCTAACCATATCGAAGTACCCTCCAAAATGTATGCTGGGAAGTACGCTAGTAAACTTGCGCCATGAATCGCGTCCGGCTAACAACTGCCTCGTTATGGTAACTACCGATTTCTAGTTGAAAGAATACACATTATAATGGGGTACTATAATTATAAAATGTAATAGATACTTTTATTTTTTGATTTCATATTAAAAGGTTGTATTCAAGAGACGATTAAACAACAATTTGCAAAAGTTTCGCTGAGCAACACACAAACCTGTAACAAGTATCGTAAACAAATCTTACGTTCTTGATTTGATTTTATATGAAATATGAAAAGATTGAATCAGGTCAAAAAAATAAGTAAAAAGTTTGATCTATGAACGGACCGAGATAGATTTTCTGCTGACTAAAATAATTTGATCTGAAAGAAAGAAAGAAAGAAAGAAAGAAAGAATACATCAGTTAAAAAAAGCTAACTTTAAATCCTGTAGTGTATCGGCACTAGTTAGTTGACTAGTATGCTTGCGCCATTGATCGCTGTAGGCTAACAATTGCTTCGGTATGGTAACTACTAATGTAAATAATTTTAGTTGAAAGAATTCACTGTATACTGCTGTACTACAGTTATAAGATGTAACAAAACTACTTTTACGTCTTGATTTCATATTAAAATGCAATAATAAAGAGACGATTAAACAACAATTTGCAAAATTTCTTTGAGCAACATACACAAGTAACAAGTAACGGAAATAAAATTTTCGTTCTGGATTTGTTTTTATATGAAATATGAAAAGATTGAGTCTGGTCAAGAAACTAAGTCAAAAGTTAGATAAATGAACGGACTGAGAGAGATATCTTTTCTGGAGAGGTTCTGAGTAAAATAATTTGACAAGAAAGAAAGAAAGAAAGAAAGAAAGAAAGAAAGAAAGAATCGGGAGTCGTCTAATACATCAGTTACAAAAACCTAATCTTAAATCCTCTGGTGTCTCGGCACTGGTTAATAGGCTAGTATGCTTGCGCTATTGATCGCCATAGGCTAACAACTGCTTCGCTATGGTAACTCCCGATGTAAATATATATTGAAAGAATTCACATTATAATGATGTACTTCAGTTATAACATGTAATAAAACTACTTTTACTTTTTGATTTCATAATAAAATGCAATATTCAAGAGACGATTACTCAACGATTTGCAAAAGTTCCACTGAGCAATACGCACAAGTAACGTAAAAAAATCTTCGTTCTTGATTTGAAGAGCTGCCTGCGTTCACACCAATCATTATTTCTCATAGTAGTGTTAAATTAATGACATTTAGGATAATATGTAAACTCTACGATATCAGATAAAATCACGTCGATTTACCTAGTTTTTGGGTCTCGTCTTATCTATAGGTCACGTTATCAGTGGAAATATGCATCATCTGGTGTTTGTTTTTTTCTTCGACAAAATTGTTGTGTTCATCATTTTACTAATTAAGATTCATTATTGTTGTAATTTTAAATAACAACAACATTTAGTATAACATGCAAACTTTATTTTTCAATAACATTTAAAGTATTTTATTTTGCGGTGTTAATCAAAACGACATTTAAGTAAAGAGGCGTGATAGAAGAAAGGATGAATAGAAAGACAGGGAATAGATCAAGACATCTGGAGATATCGATTGAATAGTTGGAGATTATAGCTATCAGGCAAACAAGAAATGGGGAGGAAGTTCCACAGTCGAGAAGTGCGAGACATGAAGCTATTGGAGTAGAAGAGACGGCCTACATTTACCCGTTTCGACAGTGAAAGGGTGAGACTGAGATGCCAGCCTAGTTGCACTTTTAAATTCATGCAGTCTGGGAACCAGCGAAAGCAGCTCATCGGAGCAGTTACCGTGAAAGTATTTGAATAAAAGACAGAGGGAGGCGACTGTAGACGAGATGTCAGATTAGGGCTTGATTACACATTCATATGCAATATTCAAGAGACGGTTACGCAACACTTTGCAAAACTACCGCTGAGAACACACACAACTAGCAAGTAGCGTAAAACAAATCGTTCGTTCTTGATTTGTAGAGCTGTCTGCGTTCACACCAATCATTATTTCTCATATTTGTGTTAAATAACATTTAGTCTAACATACAATCAATATATCTCATCAAAATTCATTATCGTTGTGATGTTAAATAACAACATTTAGTATAACATGCAAACTTTATTTTTCAGTAACATACATTATACTGTATTTTTTGCGATGTTAAGCAAAGTGAAGAGAATACTGAGTTGCTACGTGATATCTGTCTTCCTTTACGGCAGTGAATGCTGAACGATCTCCTCAAAGATGAAGAAGAGGCAACGGAGGTATGATTCTACAGAAGGATGATGAGGATATCATGGTCCGAGCGTGTGAGCAACGATGAGATTTTGGAGAGGATGCAAACAAGGAGGAAGCTTATACTTAACATTAGGAAGAGGCAGATGAAATTTCTAGGACGGGTAATGAAAAAAGAGGACTTGGAGAATCTGATATTCACAGGGCGAATAGAAGAAACGCGAAACAAGAGGAAAGCAATGCGTGACATACCTAACGGATGACAGAACACGGTCTGGGATAAGTAGCAAAAGAACACATCTTATTAAGAGCTACAAGGGATAGGAAGAAGTGGAGAGCCATGGTCACCTACACCCTGAAGGGACACGGCACATGAAAGAAGAAGAAGCAAAAAGACATTTAAGATGTCATAAAATGTAAGGTGACATTTAAGCTTTAAAAATTACCCTCCCAAAATAACAAGTAACATAAACAAATCCTTCATTTTTGATTTGTAGTGCTACGAGTGCGTTCACACCAATCATTATTTCTCATAGTTAAATAACATTTAGGATAACATACAATCAATATTTCTAATTAAGATTCATTATTGTTGTAATGTTAAATAACAGCAACATTTAGTATAAAATGCAAACTTTATTTTTCAATAACATACATTTAGAGTATTTTATTTTGCGGTGTTAATCAAAAAGACATTTAAGATGTCATAAAATGTTTATTTATCATTGCAGAAGACGTAACTTTTGTTTTCATTCGTACAAGTTGTAAGAATCGTTATTATTATTTTCATAAAGATTCATCTTAATACTTTATATCATTTTATTTCTTTTGATGTGATAACGATAAAGGTTAGCAAAACGACATTTTTTAATAACATCAGCTTTATTTTATACTCAGAAGAATCATTATGATAGGCCTAACTGCTACTGGCTAGATTAATTTTTTTTCGATCGTCTTATACAACGGATATCAGATAAAATCACAAAAATTTAACTAAAAAAAGTCTCGTCTTATCTATAGGTCACGTTATCACTGGAAATATACATTAGTACAATGTCATCATCTGGCTTCTGTTTTTTTCTTAGACAAAATTGTGTTTATCATTTTTCTCATATAAAATTGTTGTGTTCATCTGAAGTTTAAATTTTTTACGTGTGAAGTCAAGAAGATTAAGATTATGCACTGTAGAATATTCAATGTTATTATGTAGGCACTCGGACAAACGTCAAGGGAGGTAACTATGTTATAGAAATGTTTAAATATTTTTAAAAAAAAGAATAAAATGAATATGCACCAACATTTGTAATAACATCAGTTTTATTTTATACTCAGAAGAATCATTATGATAGGCCTAACTGCTACTGGCTAGATTAATTTTTTCGATCGTCTTATACAACGGATATCAGATAAAATCACGAAAATTTACCTAGATTTTGTGTTTCGTCTTATGTATAGGACACGCCATAAATGGAAATATACATTAGTACAATGTCATCATCTGTCTTTTGTTTTTTCTTGGACAAAAATTAATTTTAATTTTCGCTTCAGGATGAAATGGAACTAATGTCTTTAATTTAATTACAAAATTAAATTCGGGGCTTTTAGCTTCCATTTTTGAAACATGGTTAGACCTGTGTAGCGAAAAAACCATATTTAAGTCAATTAATTTATAATATATATATATATATATATATATATATATATATATATATATATATATATATATGTATATATGTGTGTGTGTGTGCGTAATCAGTTCTAGAGAAATGAATATGAAATATGAAAAGATTGAATCAGGTCAAGGAAGTAAGTAAAACGTTTTATATATGAACGGACAGAGTTAGATATTTGGGGAGGGGGGTGGCGCTGAGTAAAATAATTTGATCTGAAAAAAGAAAGGAATAATGACAGAAAGAAAGAAATAAAGAACGAAAAACTTATAGAAAATATAAAAAAAAAGAATAAAAGAAAGAAAAATTGAGACCTAAAACTGAACAAAGAAAGAAAGAAAGAAAGAAAGAAAGAAAGAAAGAAAGAACGAATGAATGATAGAATGAATGAATGCCGGTAGATTAGAAGAAAGAAATACAGAAAGAAAGAAAGACAGAAAGAAAGAAAGAAAAAATGTCGTTAGATTAAAAGAAAGAAATACAGAAAGAAAGAAAGAAAGAAAGAAAGAAAGAAAGAAAGAAAGAATAAATGATAGAATGAATGAATACCGGTAGATTAGAAGAAAGAAAGACAGAAAGAAAGAAAGACAGAAAGAAAGAAAGAAAAAATGTCGTTAGATTAAAAGAAAGAAAGAAAGAAAGAAAGAAAGAAAGAATAAATGATAGAATGAATGAATACCGGTAGATTAGAAGAAAGAAATACAGAAAGAAAGAAAGACAGAAAGAAAGAAAGAAAAAATGTCGTTAGATTAAAAGAAAGAAAGAAAGAAAGAAAGAAAGAAAGAAAGAATAAATGATAGAATGAATGAATACCGGTAGATTAGAAGAAAGAAATACAGAAAGAAAGAAAGACAGAAAGAAAGAAAGAAAAAATGTCGTTAGATTAAAAGAAAGAAAGAAAGAAAGAAAGAAAGAAAGAAAGAATAAATGATAGAATGAATGAATACCGGTAGATTAGAAGAAAGAAAGACAGAAAGAAAGAAAGACAGAAAGAAAGAAAGAAAAAATGTCGTTAGATTAAAAGAAAGAAAGAAAGAAAGAAAGAAAGAAAGAAAGAAAGAATAAATGATAGAATGAATGAATACCGGTAGATTAGAAGAAAGAAAGAAAGAAAGAAAGAATGTCGTTAGATTAAAAGAAAGAAAGAAAGAAAGAAAGAAAGAAAGAAAGAAAGAAAGAAAGAAGGGAAGAGAGCAGGTTGATTAAGAAAAAAAAAAAAAAAAAAAAAAAAACAAAGGAAGAAAGAAAGGAAACCTGTGATTTAGGAAGACTAATTATAGCGATTGACGTTGCATTTATATTTTTGAAGATTGTAGGTGAGAGGAAAACAAGACATCGGAAGAGAGAGAGTTGCCAAGGCTAAAAGTGCGTGAAAATGAACTGCTAGAATATAACAGATGGTTGCATGAAGCTAGTTCAACGTTAAAACAGTGACACTTGGTTGTCACTCTACTGACACACGTTTAAAGTCATATCGTCAAAATAGCAAAGGAGAAAAGCTCATCAGAACAGTTGGCATGAAAATAATTGGAGAAAAGACAGACGGAAGACAAGACGGTGAGAAAGTGACTGAGATAGATATGACAACAGTATTCGATGCAGGGTGGATTTATAAATGTGCAACATGGATTCTGACGATAAATATTTCCTGATACGAGACAGTAAACCAACTTTGTTTGCAGTAGACGTAGCAACTGACTCTATAAAGCCGTTCCACTTCAACTCATTGGAATACGTGAGTTCTAAAAGGCGCAAAGTGTTTGGTCTCCTAAAATTTAACATGACTTATGCTGATGATAGGCAGCACAGGTTCTTTGTGCTGACACACACACACACACACACACACACACACACACACACACACACACACATATATATATATATATATATATAATAATAATAATAATAATAATAATGGACTCTCCCGTCGGTTTCGATGTATGAGGATCTGACAGCTTATTGATTCAGTTATGAAATCTTGTACGATAATCTTAAATGGCACTTAAGACCCACTAGTGATTTACAAAGGAAGCCGCATATGGAGCAAGAGTAAGGATTGTGGGATAAGATCACTGTTAGATTGGCTGACCTTTTAGATCTTGCTCTTGTTTCTTGAAGACGATTCAAACAAGCTGATTGAAAACTGCTGAGTCCACTAAAACACATTGATCTCCATTCTAAATATTAAAATAATGAGAAAGAACAGTAAATGAACCGGTGTTCTTATTAATTATTTTTATTTTAAAAAAAAAACAGTGCTCAATACAATTCTGCAGAGCATAAATATTATAATTTTATTAGTTTAAAATATGGTTCCATCGTTACACAGAAATTACCATGTTTCAAAAACTGAAATTAAAGCTTCAAATTTAATTATAAAATTTAATTAAAATCCCTAGTTCTGTTTCATTTCCAAAATTAACTTGAAAATGAAACAGTACTGGGGGTTTTAATTTAATTTTATAATTAAATTTGAATTTTTAGTTTCTGTTTTTGAAACAGGGTAATTTCTGTGTTGCGATGGAATCATATTTTTAAACTAGTAATTTTATAATACATATATATATATGTGTGTGCGTGTGAGCGCGTGTGCGCGCGTGTGAGTGTGTGCATGAATATATATATATATATATTTGTGTGTGTGTGTGTGTGTGTGTGTGTGTCTGTGTGTGTGTGTGTGTGTGTGTGTGTGTGTGTGAAGCGGCTCGGATTGTGTTCGAATTCCCCTCAGAAATATAGGTAGCTAAATAGCAGGACAGACTGGGTTCTATAGCCTTGGATGGCAACTGGTCTAGGCGAAGGACAACTCTGAATTGAAAACCTGTGGAGGTTCGTTTAGGGACCTTGTGGCACGCAGTGCACCAGATCTCTGTATTCGGTCCTTCAAAAAGTGTGGTTGATTCTGCACAAATCTTTCGCCACTATAATCCAATAACATGTGCAAGTGTCTGGCTGTCGCTTCCTAGGAACCTCGTTGCTTGACCCACATACGTCCAACATACATACATACATATATATACATACATATATATATATATATATATATATATATATATATATTAAAAAGAAGAGAAGAGAGGTGCCGCAAACGTTTAAAATCCACATTACAACCAAAAACGTTTGCGGCACCTCTCTTCTCTTCTTTTTAATATACATACTTTTCTCTCGTTGGAACCACTACAACCTCTTTCTTTTACATATATATATATATATATATATATATATATATATATATATATATATGAATATACAAAATGTCTCTCGTCTCTAGCATGACTCGGAGTTTCATGCAAGCTTAAGGTGCAGAATACACACTGATCATTAAGCGTTATAAAATTCGATCTTTGATGGTGTTGATTTAAAATTGTGTGTTAAGACTTGTTCGTAGCTGACCGCTAATATCCGAGAATGCCTCACTGTGTAGAGCGATTAAACAATCCCCATTTCAGACGTCTGCTCAGGCAAATTTGATTTATTTAAATAACCAAAGGTTTATACTGAGCGGAGCTTAGTTACAGTTTTTGGGGGAAAAGTGCATTATCTAGCGTGATTCACAGTCTGAACAAGACCAGTTTGTTGTGAATCCTCAGTCACGATGACTTGTGATTTCGTGCTAAGATAACCATCGACGGCTTCCTCGTAGTTCTGTCGATCTAATTTCACTCGCATGATTGTGTCAAACCACGGTAGGGTTTTCTGTCACTTGCCGAAAGTGTTGCACCCTGTGATCGCCTTCCTGACGAATTGAGCATAGCGATATTGGAACATGTCTCTCAGGAAGCGAACGTGCATTTTAGGCATAACTTCCTCACTCAGTGGCTTGTCTCAGTAAAATTCCCGGGGAATGGCTATGTATAATATAATCTGAGGGAGACAATGGAGAATTGCGTTGCTTAACTGTAGCTTTGTCTATAATCTTTGAGTTGAAATGTAATTATCCTTTTCATTCCTCACCCATAAAATATGTGTATATATGGACTGCGATATTGTGGCGTCTTTTGTAAGATTGTGCAGAGAAAATGAGTTATTTTCGTTAAACAGAAATACTTCGAACAGATGTGTCATTGTTGTTATATAGCTCAGTCAAGGAGAGGACAATGAGAATCAGTCATCCTCTTTCAATCTATTGAGGTCAAGGGTCACATTTGTACAGTTCGCGTGATAAATATTGTGCTTAGATGAACCTCAGGAGATAGAATTATTATGAGATCAGTTAACAAGAGTAACCTACGACATTTTCCTTCCTTCTTTTATCTAGCAAGATAAAAATCCCACTATTTGCCAGAAATCCTAATAAGAATCATTTACACGTGATATGTATATTTATGACGATCTTTTTAAAATTTCCGCAACAGTAGAGAATGGGGACTTTGTGTTTAAATAAAATGAAAAAAAAAAAAAAGAAAATGGGAAAAAAATAAAAAACGATATACAGTAGCGGCCATAATATAAGGAACGGAAACAACAAAGACATAAATATGTGTATTACTTAAAAAGTAATGCATGATTAGCAATGAAATTTTTACCGAATAAAGATTAGGGTGTAATGCATAAATATTATACAAAGTTACAAAAATTTACATAATAGTTTTTTTTTTTAAATATAGATTATTATCCTCAAAGCTTGGTTCAAACGCTCTAATTGCTGACAGTATATTTGAGCATTAATTGTTGCATTAGGTGGTAAGAATTCAAAGTGGATTATTCCTTGGCGATCCCACCAGATTGAAACAAGAACCTTTTGCCTATGAAGTTCCCTTCTCGGCTGTGGCTGGGGTCCTTCCCCTTTACCAAGCTTAACATTTCCATAAAAGATCCATTTTTAGTTGCCAGTCACAAGTCTATCCAAAAAAGGTGAAACAAGTTGGCGAGAATGGAGAGAAGAGCAGATGTCAACTCGGGATTTGAGTTTGTTTTCAGACAATTTATGAGGCACCCATTTTCCAAGTTTAGGAACTTTTCCAAGTTGTTGAAGATGACGATGAACAGTTGCATGGTTTGAACTGAGAACCACTACCAATTCCTCAACTGATAAAGCAGGATTTTCTTCAAGGGCTGCTTCAAGAAGCTTTTCATCAAACTCAACTGGACGTCCGGTTCGATCTTCATCTTCAAGGGTGAAATCTCCACCTCTGAATTTTGCAAACCATCTTCTGCAAGTTCTTTCATTCACACATTCTTCTCCATAAACTGAGTGAATGTCTCTAGCCGCTTCGGCTGCTGAGTTTCCTTTCTTGAACTCATAAAGCATTATGTGCCTCAAATGGTTCTTGGGTACTTCCATGTTAGCAGGGTTTTAATCATACAAAATTTAATTTTATTGTTTTCTGAAATAAAATTTGATCAGTTTAAATGCATCTAAACATAAAAATAATGTTCAGCTCCATTAGACATAAAATACTCCTTAAATTTCGTTCATTTTAACAAAAAGTCAAATTCGGACAGAACTTATGGGATGACCTGATAGGTAGCAGGGTAAGACGTTAGGTATCATTAATGTAGTAAAGAAAATTTTATTGCAAATGGCATATTTTCATTTCTTCACATGGATGACAAATAAATTTAAACACGTCTTACCAAAATCATCCAGCCGATCATATCTAAAGCCCATATAAGATGAAATATATCTGAGGAAAAAGAATTTCGAAGCATCTATGTCTCAGATAAATCTTAGACATTACATATTATTGGTAATTAATGTTGTCTGTCATCCTTTAAGTTATAATGATATGAATGGAAACATAACACCAACATTCATCTTATTAAGAAGTAGAAAAGATAAATTCACACAAGTCCAAATAACTGATTTTGTCGAACACAAAACAAATTTAATTCACTAAGATTTTAGAATTTCTTTATCTCAGATAACAAAAACAAATAACATGCCTTCACTAATGCGAAGGGTGATACTGAGACCTGGATTGCAGTATGTAGGCCAAGTCTCGTTCAAAGACAGTGATTTTAGAAATTGGCTAGAAAAGCCAAGGTTAAGGGTCATACCGTCAGAGGGCGGGCAAGCAGAGCTGCTGTCATCTTTTGATAAAACATGAAATTGCATTTCTTATATGTGTACTTTACATAAACTGATAGACAATACGGGCGGGCCATAAATGATATATTCTATGGTCGAGGATGGAGGCCATATGAAATTTGACCGCGGGCCGTATTTGGCCCCGGGCCGGATTTTGGAGAAGCCTGGTGTCATAGATAATAGCTCGGAATTGTTAATCAGAGAGCCGAGTTCCATTTCCATTTGGGTTCGTTACATTCACTTACGCGTAAATACCATTGGAAAAGTCATGAATACACCTCTTCTCCCCCAGCTATGGGTTAATTAGTAAGACTTATATATCTAAACGACTATTCTCTACAAAAATAAAATCGCATTCAAAATATTTAGATTTCGGCACTAAATAACCCATAGAGGTGTTGATATGCCAGCTAAGCATAAACAACCAACACATGGAGTAGGTTCAATAGCCGAAATGCTGTGACTATAACAATCAAAATGTGGGCCGTAATCCGAGTGACTGAATAATAAAACGCTTGTCAATAATTATCTTTAAAATATCCTGTAAGTTCAAGATATAGACGAACGGGGCTCTCCACACGTTCCCTTTTCTTCATTATCTGTGAATCGCCATGAGTTCTCGGGGAAAATATTGGAGTAATTTTCAACTGTTTTCTCCACGATTTTGGATTAAGAACCGTCCTTCTCACTTCAGGGCGTAATCGGTCACGAGTCTCTACGTCTTCCCTTTCTTTATCATCTGTAAGTTGACATGAGTTCTTTGTAAAGACATTTCCCCGTCTTCAATTCAGAATTGATTGGCTGCCAACCAATACTGAATATCCTAGTCTACCCGACTCTTTAACCCTTAGATGCGGAGAGAAACAGGTGGATCCATGCCTTTTTCCAATAACATTCGATCGTATTTTCACTTTCGGATCTGATAAATGCTAAAATAATCGACTATCCTGTCGATTAATTTAATAGTTTATTAATTCAAGATAGAAATTATTAATGGATCTTTGGACTGTAAGGTTACTTAAAATGGTGGATGAAACGTATTGCTGGTAATTTTACTATAGACATGTATTTTTGAACTTTACTAGTGTTTTGATTTTAGAGGGGAGGGTATAGCTTGGACTACCACCCAGGATTAAGGAGGACTTGTGAGCAAGAGGAATTAAAAGGCGGGTCCACGATTCTCAAAACATCAAATCTCCTGATCAAATGCTTTGCTGCCGGACGTGGTTTATCGTCATACCCAAGACGCATCTAGTGCAAGTATAAAGAATCGTTTTATATATACTAAGTACGTAGGTAGATAAGGAGATGCGTATTGGCGCCTTAATATAATTATTCAGTTCGATAAACGGCGGTAGTTTCCTGGAGTGTCACGGAGTCTCCCGACCTGACCGATATTTGGAGAAATTAAAGACCCCCAAATAGTTGGCGTCCCAATTCAGTGTTTGGACGCACTTAGAAACAGTTTAAAATAATCCAAGTAAAATCAAGTACAACGTGCAAAAAAGACTATCTTCGACCAACGCCCATGTCATGTGCGAGCACCATGATTTCCACACCCCACAAGCAATTACCCACCTGCACTTACTGACCCCTGCATGTGCTTGCGGAAAAAAAATATTAATAGCTCTTTTACCGTCGCGGGCCGAATGCTTCCGACGAGCTAAGTCTTTGCACTAAGTGAACTTTGCGATCACGCTGGAAAAAGGAAAAGTAAAGAAAGAGGTAATAAGAGTCAAGAGGAAGAGGAAGAGGAAGAGCGATAAGAAAGAAGGAGAGAAAATGCCACAAGAGGAAGAAGACGACGAAAAGAATATTGCCGATCGTAAGAAGAAATGAAATAGATTATGAACGCAGTGAGAAAGATCGATAGGGGAAACGAAGGACAAATATCATTGACTGACATAGATAGCTAGCTAGATAAACAGATAATGAACAGATAGATAGATAGATAGATAAACGGATAATGAACAGATAGATAGATAGATAGATAGATAGAGAGATAAACAGATAGATAGATAGATAGATAGATAAACAGATAATAAACAGATAGATAGATAGATAGATAGATAGATAGATAAACAGATAATGAACAGATAGATAGATAGATAGATAGATAGATAGAGAGATAAACAGATAGATAGATAGATAGATAGATAGATAAACAGATAATAAACAGATAGATAGATAGATAGATAGATAGATAAACAGATAATGAACAGATAGATAGATAGATAGATAGATAAACAGATAATGAACAGATAGATAGATAGATAGATAGATAGATAGATAAAATGCTAATGAACAGATAGATAGATAGATAGATAGATAGATAAACAGATAATGAACAGATAGATAGATAGATAGATAAGCAGATAATGAATAGATAGATAGATAGATAGATAGATATTTGAATAGACTGCAACAGATAGATACATACATACGGATAGATATGATATATATATATATGTGTGTGTGTGTGTGTGTGTGTACATAGCTAGATAATTAGCCAGATAAATATTTGAATAGACTGCGATAGATGGACTGCGAGATATATATATATATATATATATATATATATATATATATATATATAGATAGATAGATAGATAGATAGATAGATAGATAGATATAGATATATATATAGATAGATAGATAATGAACATAGATAGATAGATAGATAGATAGATAGATAGATAAAAACAGCCAGCTAGATAGATAGATGAACAGACTCTGATAGATAGATAGATAGGAATAGACTGCGTTATATATATATATGATAGATAGATAGATGGATAGATAGATAGATATGAATAGACTGCGATAGATAGATAGATAGATAGATTGAGATAGAAGGATTGCGATAGATAGATAAATAGGAATAGACTGCGATATATATATATATATATATATATATATATATATATATATAAGATAGATAGATAGATAGGAATAGACTGCGATATATATATATATATATATATATATATATATATATATATATATATATATATATATATATATATATACATATATATAAGATAGATAGATAGATAGATAGATAGATATGAATAGACTGCGATAGATAAATAGATAGATAGATAGATAGATAGATAGATAGATAGATAGATAGATAATTTAACGGTGTATCATCCCTTATCATAATATGTAATAGTAGATATAAGCCTTGTAGGATAAAATCACAAAATTATTTAATAAAGAGGTAAACATCGGCCCAATTTTCACTAATGTGAAAAAAGTCTATAATTTCGGTTTACATAAGAGTAAAAAAAAAAAAAAAGAAAATGTAAACACATATCAGGTGCGCACTTACATAAAAAGTAAGCAGGTTTTCATACGATTAAAAAAATATAAACTTATGCCATGCCAATATAGATATAGATCTGGTTTACATTGGAGTCCAAAATTGTAGACATAGACGAGGTTTGGTTAGGTTTGGTTCTATTTGTTTAGCAGCCTTTCAACCTCTGTGAGTTATTTAATGCCGTAATTGCACGTAATGTTATGCTTTCAACCAATTCTATTTTATAGATAATCGTATACTTTCCGGGTAAACGTATCTTTTTTTTTTTTAAGTATATACTTTGCGGCTCATAAAATGTATTGTTGGTAATTATTTTAAAATGTATAGCGGGTAATTTCACTACAAAAATGTATTGTTGGCCATTTTACCGTAAGTATTTATTCTTTAATACTTTAGTAACATATTGTGATTTTGTTATAGAGATATAATGTTGGTCATTTTACTATAAAAATGTATTCTTACACTTTTTTTTTACTTTTGTATTGATAGTCATTTTTTTTTTTTATAAAATATAGTGTTGGCTACTTTACTATTAAAATATATTGTTGATCACCTTCAAGGTGACCACTTTTGGGGATGCCATATCAAGCCCTGCCTACAGTGTAGATAGATAGATAGATAGATAGATAGATAGATAGATAGATAGATAGATAGATAGATAGATAGATAATGAACCGAGATAGATATGAACTGAATAAATAACTTAAATAGTTAAGAATCTGGATAGATAAAAGTGAGTGAGATAAATAATGAACTGAGATAGATAGATAGATAGATAGATAGATAGATAGATAGATAGAAAATGAACTGAGGTAGATAGATAGATAGATAGATAGATAGATAGATAGATAGATAGATAGAAAGAAAATCAACTGAGATAGAAATGAACTGAAATAGATGGATAGAGAGATATGAACTTAGATAGATAGATAGATAGATAGATAGATAGATAGATAGATAGATAGATAGATAGATAGAAAATGAACTTAGATAGATAGATAGATAGATAGATAGATAGATAGATAGATAGATAGAGAGATAGATAATGAAGAGATATAGATAGATATGAGCTGAAATAGATATGAACTGAAATAGATAGATAGATAGATAGATAGATAGATAGATAGATAGATAGATAGATGCTATGCGGATGAAAATATTAAAAACAGTAGACGGAAGAGTGTGGCCCATGTGCCCAAGTCTCCCCATCGAAATATAAAAGGATCCTTGACCAAAGAATTGATGGAATCCTGAGACAGGTTCATGATCATTATTCAGTTAAAAAACACGCAATCCTTTTGAAATCAGCAAATTTATCAACAATTCCGTTCATCCTTCTTGTTGCTTCGAAGCACACATTCTTCGGCGTTAAACAATGGACCGGTGTAAAGGCTGGTATCAAATACAAGACAGACGAAATGACAAACACTCGGGCATGAAAATAATTGGTCACCTTCGTCAAGCGTCTTAGAGCAAGAATGGCAAACTATTTTCCTCGAATTCATGGTTTTTCTCTAAAGTACGAAGCAATTTCGACAGTGAATTTCGACAGACAGAGAGTGAATATTCGATGCTAATTTGCTTATTCTTTTCTTTTTAAAACTATTCATGTCTATCTATCTGTCTATCAATCTGCATACCTACCTACCCTCATTATCTATCTATCTATCTATCTATCTATCTATCTATCTATTTATCTATCTATCTATCTATCTATCTATCTATCTATCTGCATACCTACCTACCCTCATTATCTATCTATCTATCTATCTATCTATCTATCTATCTATCTATCTATCTATCTATAAATCTATCTATCTATCTATCTGCATACTTACCTATCCTCATTAGAAGAAGAAGAAGAAGAAGAAGAAGTAGAATAATAAGAAGAAGAATAAGAATAATAATAAGAAGAAGTAGAATAATAATAATAATAATAATAACAATAAGAAGAAGAATAAGAAGAAGAGGAAGAAGAAGAAGACGAGGAGGAAGAATAAGAATAAGAATAAGAATAAGAAGAATAAGAATAGGAAGAAGAATAAGAAGGAGAATAATAATAATAATAATAATAATTATAATAATAATGATAATACTACTACTACTACTACTAATAATAATAATAATAAGAAGAAGAATAAGAAGAAGAAGAAGATTAAGAAGAAGTAGAATAATAATAATAATAATAAGAAGAAGAAGAAGAAGAAGAAGAAGAAGAAGAGGAAGAATAATAATAATAAGAAGAATAAGTATAATAATAATAATAATAATAATAATAAGAATAACAAGAAGAATAAGAAGAAGAGTAAGAGTAAGAAGAAGATGAATAATAATAATAATAATAATAATAATAATAATAATAATAATAAGAAGAAGAAGAAGAAGAAGAAGAAGAAGAAGTAGAAGAGGAAGAAGAAGAATGAGAAAAATAACAATAAGAAGAAGAAGAAGAAGAGGAAGAATAATAATAATAATAATAATAATAATGATAATAATAAGAAGAAGAAGAAGAAGAAGAAGAAGAAGAAGAAGTAGAAGAAGAAGAAGAAGAAGAATGAGAAAAATAACAATAAGAAGAAGAAGAAGAAGAAGAAGAAGAAGAAGAATACAAACACGATGATGTGATAAATTTCTTCACCTGTCAATTATCTGCCCGTAGCAAAGAAGAAGGCTGATGTAGAAAAACCCGGTCCCATCTCAGTGGCTGCATAGGGCAGGGTTAAAAGTTAAAAGCGAAGTTTTTATCCTTGCTGCACAGAAACTAAAAATGATCAGCACACATACAAAAATATTGTGTCAGCCCAAAATACAGATTCTGTGATAAATATCCAGAAACAATGGATCATCTTCTATCAGGTTGCACGATATTGGCACCCACTTAATATAAAAAACTGAGTAGTTTTTTTTAAAAAATCGCACATATTTTACACAGTAAGGTGTGGGCTCTACTTATGAGAACAATTTTTTGTATTTCTTTAAGGCAATGGCTACCAGGAATGCCTTTAATGAGTCTATTGGAACATTTCAACAGAATGCCTGTCTTCTTTAAATTGATAAAGCTCATCGTAATATGTGAGCTGTACCTGTGAGTACTATACTAATAATAAAAAAAATGATTTATTAATCGTTAGGCTATCTTCCCCAAGAAACACCATTTCTGTGGCTGCAGTACACATGGCGCCTTTACGATCCTACGGGTCATAGGATAAAAAAAAGTGAGTCGGTAGTCAGCCATTACATATCAAGCAAGCTATATTTAATGATAGCAGCTCGCTAAATACTACTTTTTCACATAGCTAAAAAGATTAATAAAAAGTGATTTAATGAATGACATATACAATGACTCATTGAATGAATGACATACACAAAGATTCATTTGATGAATAATATACTCAATGATCCATTTGATGAATGATATACACAGTGATTCATTTGATGAATGACATACACAATGATTCATTTGATAAAAGACATACACAGTGACTCGTTGAATGAATGACATTCACAATGATCCATTTGATGAATGACATACACAATGACTCATTGAATGAATGGCATACCCAAAGATCCATTTGATGAATGACATACACAAAGATCCATTTGATGAATAATATACACAATGATCAATTTGATGAATGACATACACAATGACTCATTGAATGAATGACATACACAATTATCCATTTGATGAATGACATACACAATGACTCATTGAATGCATGACATACACAATGACTAATTGAATGAATGACATACACAATGACTCATTTAATGAATGACATACACAATGATCCATTTGATGAATGACATACACAATGATACATTGAATGCATGACATACACAATGACTCATTGAATGAATGACATACACAATGACTCATTGAATGAATGACATACACAATGATCCATTTGATGAATGACATACACAATGATCCATTTGATAAAAGACATACACAATGACTCATTGAATGAATGACATACACAATGACTCATTGAATGAATGACATACACAATGATCAATTTAATGAATGACATACACAGTGATTCATTTGATGAATGACATACCCAATGATTCATTTGATGAATGACATACACAATGATCCATTTGATAAAAGACATACACAATGACTCATTGAATGAATGACATACACAATGACTCATTGAATGAATGACATAAACAATGATCAATTTAATGAATGACATACACAGTGATTCATTTGATGAATGACATACCCAATGATTCATTTGATGAATGACATACACAATGATCCATTTGATGAATGACATACACAATGATTCATTTGATAAAAGACATACACAATGACTCATTGAATGAATGACATACACAATGACTCATTGAATGAATGACATAAACAACGATCAATTTAATGAATGACATACACAGTGATTCATTTGATGAATGACATACCCAATGATCCATTTGATGAATGACATACACAATAATCCATTTGATGAATGACATACACAATGATT
>OZ010599.1:35929824-35937324 GCA_963932145.1 Acanthosepion lycidas
TCATGACTCTTTTCACTGACAAAACAAAAAAAATAATAAATAAATAAAATAAAATAAAAATTACATAGATAAAGCCCTTCTTAAAGTGTGGGCTGTACTTGTCAGAACAATTTTTTGTATCTCCTTGAGGCATGGGCTTCCAGGAATCCCTGCAATTAGTCTACTGCAATCTTTTCCAACCAGTCCTAGGGCTCCAACTACAACAGGGATACAAAAAATTATTCTCACGAGTACAGCCCACACTTTTTGAAGGGCTTTATCTATGTAATTTTTTTTTTTTTTGTCAGTGGAAAATGTCATGATGCCATTTCTAACCTTAGGTCCCTGGGCGGGACCCGGAAAGAAATGTGTAAACGCCAGAATTCAAAGGAAATAAAAATGATAATAATAATAATATTGAAATCGAAATCTCAAAAAATTTGGCACATGAGAACATCATCAATTGAAGTTGTAGCTGGAGCTTTCGGGTTGATTGGAAAAGATTCCTATAGACATATTGAAGGAATACCTGGTAGCCGATGCCGATGCCTTAAAGAAATACACCCAGGTACAACCAGACCTTTCAAAGGGATTTATCTATGTAAAATATGTTTTTTTTTTGTTATTTTTTTAAAAATGATCACCCAAATGAGAAATGCCCCACCCGAAATCAGATGTTAATAGGCTGTATGTACCAAGAGCTTTAAGGGGACGAGGTCTAATTCAACTTGAACTAAATCTCAAAGCTACAACAATCGCATTGGAAGCATACCTCACAAAAAAACAATGACCTTCTGTTACAAATCATAAAAGACCAAAACCAAGCCATCATCAAAGAAGCTACACTGATCAAGAAACAGCTTAATATTCCTGTAATCCTATCAACAATGATATGTCCCGGAAAGGGATATATTTGAACGAAGTAGCTAAGTGGCTTTGGCTACTATAACCAAGTAGAATACGGTAGCAGTAATCGACTGGTACGCGTCGCAGGTAAGAAGTGTAGATCAATGGCGTAGTCCAATGGGCGTCGTTATAGACTACAGATATCAGACTAAGGCTCTCTTTGACTCTCCTACACATCCGTCTGTATTTATGACGGACACCAGCCAATCATATTCCAGTGAGGAGGAAAACAGGTGTATGCATATTCCATTATATCAATAATAATAATAATAATAATTGATATGTCCCGGAAAGGGATATATTTGAACGAAGTAGCCAAGTGGTTTTGGCTACTATAACCAAGTAGTACACGGTAGCAGTAATCGACTGGTACGCGTCGTAGTCGCAGGTAAGAAGTGTAGATCAATGGCGTAGTCCAATGGGCGTCGTTATAGACTACAGATATCAGACTAAGGCTCTCTTTGACTCTCCTACACATCCGTCGGTGTTTATGACGGACACCAGCCAATCATATTCCAGTGAGGAGGAAAACAGGTGTATGCATATTCCATTATATCAATAATAATAATAATAATAATTGATATGTCCCGGAAAGGGATATATTTGAACGAAGTAGCCAAGTGGTTTTGACTACTATAACCAAGTAGTACACGGTAGCAGTAATCGACTGGTACGCGTCGTAGTCGCAGGTAAGAAGTGTAGATCAATGGCGTAGTCAAATGGGCGTCGTTATAGATTACAGGTATCAGACTAAGGCTCTCTTTGACTCTCCTATACGTCCGTCGATATTTATGACGGACACCAGCCAATCATATTCCAGTGAGGTGGAACACAGGTGTATGCATATTCCATTTTATCAGTAATAATAATAATAATAATAATAATAATAATAATAATAATAATAATAATAATAGATATGTCCCGGAAAGGGATATATTTGAACGAAGTAGCTAAGTGGTTTTGGCTACTATAACCAAGTCGAATATGGTAGCAGTAATCAACTGGTACGCGTGGCAGGTAAGAAGTGTAGACCAATGCCGTAGTCCATTGGGCGTCGTTATAGACTACAGATCTCAGACTAAGGCTCTCTTTGACTCTCCTACACGTCCGTCGATATTTAGTGAGTGGGGAACACAGGTGTATGCATATTCCATTATATCAAACAAAAAAACAAACAAAAACGAAGCGAATGACATCTATACCAAATGAGTAAAGCAGAAAGCAAAACAATTTGGACAAATGAAATTACAACAAAACTGGGTGGGCAAGACGTTGCTTGGCAACTACCTAAAGAAAACGTAAAAAGATGTGGACCAACGGAAAACACATCAGTGGCTGAGAAACATCGTGTTGAAAGCTGATACAGAAAGAAAGCCTAATTATTTCAGATCAGGACCAAAACCTCGCCACCAGATTCTATAACTGTCGCATAATCAAGGATGGAACTAATATATATATATATATATATATATATATATATATATATATATATAAGCTTAGAAATGGGATCTAAAGAACCAGGAAAAACCCACCTTCCTGTGGAAATAAAATATAGT
Source organism: Acanthosepion lycidas (assembly GCA_963932145.1). Lineage (NCBI taxonomy): Eukaryota > Metazoa > Mollusca > Cephalopoda > Sepiida > Sepiidae > Acanthosepion > Acanthosepion lycidas. Next base: position 35,932,266 of record OZ010599.1, read on the forward strand.
CAATGGGCATATAAGGGTCAAAGAGATGCAGGATCTGCGGAAAATATAATGAAACTGTCGACGATATTATCTCAGGATATCTGGAACAAGCAGAAAATGAATATACCGACAGATATAACAAAGTAGCAACATATATGCATTGTCAAAACCTTCAGCGAAGATATTAGTATGAATTTCGAAATCGACAAATGTGCCAAAACCACCTTCACAGGCGGTAAACTAATGAAAACTACAGATTTAGACCTTGATATCAACAAGAGAATTTAGGAACTAGACCAAAATGTTACATACAAATACTTAGGAATTAATGAAGAAGAAGGAATACAATCTTCAATTATAAAGAAATTGACCCGAAAGGAATATTATAGGAGAGTGAGTTTGATACTAGAAAGCGAACTAAATGGGACCAATAAAATGAAAGCTATCAACATCTTAGCTATAACCGTAGTAACATACAGCTTCAGCATTATTAAATGGAAGTTGAATGACATTAAATATTGGACGCCAAAACCAGAAAAATGCTTACATAAATGAGGATGTACCACCCGAAATCAGATGTTGATAGGCTGTATGAACCAAAAGCGTAAGGACGCCGAGATTTAATCCAACTTGAACTAAATCTCAAAGCTACAACAGTCGGATTGGAAGCCTACCTCACAAAAACGAATGACCCTTTCCTACAAATAGTAAAACGCCAAAATCCACTCCATCAACGAAGAAGCTGCACACTTAAAGAAAAAACTTAATGTACCTGAAATTTTACCAACAAAAAATGAAGCGAATGCCATCTACGCCAAACAAATAAAACAAAAATCAAAACAACTTTGAAATTACAACAAAACTGAGATGACAAGGCGGTTATATGGCAAATACTTAAAAAGAATGAAAGAAGCAGATGTGGACCAACAGAAAACATATCAGTAGCTGAGGTTCACCGGACTGAAAGCTGAAAGAGAAGGCCTAATGATTGAAGCATCAAGCCCAAGGCCTTGCAACCAGAACCTATCGGTGTCACAATCAAGGGAGGAACTAACGCGAAATGCAGGATCTGCAAAAAATATGATGAAATATTATCTCAGGATGTCCGGAACTAGCAAAAAATGAATATACCAACAGACTTAATAAGGTAGTGACATATTTACACTGGAAGATATGCAAGAAGCACAAAATCGAAACCACTGAGAGATGGTAAGAGCACCAACCAGTCACAGTTACCCAAAATAACGATGTAACTATCCTCTGGGACATGCCAATTCAAAGTGACAGAGAAATAAAAGCCAACAGACTTGATATTATCATAAAAGACAAGAAATTTAGGAAGTGTATACTTATTGACATAGCAGTACCATCTGAGGGAAACACCTCCATGAAAATTATCGAGAAATTGTCCAAATACAAGGACCTGGAGATAGAGATTAACAGGATGTGGGGGAATGAAGACTGAGACTGTACCAATAGTAATCGGAGCACTGGGCCTCGTGAGAAAAGGAATGGATAATTTTACTAACAGTGTCCCAGGTAATATCAGCATACTAGTTGCCACATGATCGCCCTACTAGGAACATCCCATATACTAAGAAAAGTGCTAATAGCAATTCTAAACGATAATTCTCCTTTACGGCCTGATGACCATAGTTTTGTTGCAGGGAAAATAACATACACAAATAATAATAATGATAACACCACCACCAACAACAACAACAACAACAATAATAATAATAATAATAATGAACCGACATGATCTTACTTATTATAAAACGCAGATTGTGTGTGTGTGTGTGTGTGTCTGTACGTTTATATATTGGATCGGATTTCCTACATTTTTCAACCGATTTCAACAAAACTTCACAGGACTGCGTAAAATTGCAGTGGTTCTGACAGCACCAAAAATTGGAAAAGCAAAATTGTTTTTGCACAGAATCAATTTGAAAATACGATAAAACACGATTCTGTCGCCAGAATGAAAGGGGGACAACTCATATCGAGTTATACTTATTATGAAACCCAGGTTGTTTGTGTGTGTGTGTGTGTGTGTTCGTTTATTTATGGGATCGGATTTCCTACATTTTCCAACCGATTTCAACCAAACTTCACTTTTTTTTTGGCAGGTAGTGTTTCTTATTGTCTTGCACACTTTTTTCTTTATTTTTACACTCAGAATGCTTTAAAAATTGCATTTACAAGACAATTGTTTATAATAAAATTCTATTCAATCGATAGACTCATAACGATTGAAAACAATGTTTTTGTTTGAGTTTGGGTTTGGCCAATTCGTAAAAAAAACCAAAAACAAAAACAAAAAACTAATTAAGACATGCGTGTCCGTCAACCATAAACAATAATCTTTGTCAATTTTATTTTTCAGTCTTTATGATGGTCGATACTTGATCTATCTCTTACTGTTACATCCCCGAGCAACGCCGGGCTCTCCTGCTAGTTTTATCATAAAAGGCAAGAAATTCAGGAAGTGTATACTTATTGACATAGCAGTATCATCTGAGAGAAACACCTCCATGAAAATGAAGAAATGTGCTATCAATTAAATGACAATTCTCCTATAGGGTCTAAGGACCATAGTTTGGACCCGGCACTACAAGAAACAAAAGAGGAAACATAATTAGATAAATAATAATAATAATAATAATAATAATAATAATAATGGTGGTGATGATGATGATGATGATAATGATGATGATGATGATGATAATATTGCAGCAATAGACTGAGGACATTTCCGTTCACAAATCTATAGATGAGACCCGTGAGGAAATGAGTGTACAACACTAAACGAAGGAAATAATAATAATAATAATAATAATAATAATAATACCCATCAGTGGCTACGTAGTGCAGGGTTGAAAGCGAAAACTGAAGGTTTTATCCTTGCTGCACAGGACCAATGCTTGCTAACTAGGAATTATCAAGCACATATACTAAAATATTGTGTCAGCCCAAAATGCAGATTCTGTGATAAATATCCAGAAACGATTGATCATCTTGTATCAGGTTGCACGATGTTGGCACCCACTGAATATAAAACCCGACATGACAGAGTGGGCCAATATCTGCACTGGAAAATCTGCAACTTCTACGGGAAGGAAACTGAAAGAAACTGGTACCAACACCACCCAGACCCGGTTACGGAGATAGGACCTGTTACAATTCTATGGGACTACACAATTCACACTGACAGAACAATCAAGGCCAACCCACCAGATATTGTTATTAAAGACCACAAACAAAAACGGTGCCTCCTTATTGATATGGCAGTCCCTGCTGACTGCAATGTATCTTTGAAGATATTCAAAAAGCTGTCAAAATACAAGGACCTTAAAATAGAGGTCTCGAAAATGTGGCATATGGGAACATCAACAATCCCTGTTGTAGTTGGAGCCCTAGGACTGGTTGGAAAAGATTGCAGTAGACTAATTGCAGGGATTCCTGGAAGCCCATGCCTCAAGGAGATACAAAAAATTGTTCTGACAAGTACAGCCCACACTTTACGAAGGGCTCTATCTATGTAATTTATTTTTTTTTTATTTTTATTTTTTTTTTGTCAGTGAAAAGTGTCATGATGCCATTTCTAACCTTAGGTCCCTGGGTGGGACCCGGAAAGAAATGTGTAAACGCCAGAAAGCAAAGAAAATAATAATAATAATAATAATAATAATAATAATAATAATAATAAACATTTCAGCATCATGTAGAATGCATGGGGAGAGAGAGATGATACTGTCATTCATATTTTATCTGCATGCAAGTGCATGTCTTGCAATGCAAATAAAAATGGAGGCATGGTATCTTGCAATTTTCCCGCACTTTCTTTTCCTTTGCGATCACGTGTACTTAATACGTGTCACTACATAAAAACCCATAAATATTTTTTTTAAACAACTTCGTACTAATAATGACAGCACTGCGCGTTTGAATGGCGTGACAATCATTATGAACACGTGATAAGAAAAGGGAAGTAAATGTTTGAGAATACTAAAGGAAATATTTTGTGGGATATTATGATATAGCAATGACAAGTTCAGAGCACAATAAACGCGTTATCGATTTGCTGGGCAAACTGAAAAAAAAAAAAAAAAAAAAAAAATAAGACCCGAAAATTGTGTGACATGATAGACGCCACGTGTTCATCTTACACGAAAATCTAAAGGAAAGAAAAGATGAATATTATCAATATGGAATTCGGGATTGTGATTTGGAAATTAACAATTTCAAAAATCATCTCTGCTCGGAATAGCTGGAGTATTTCGGAACGGACAGGATACGAATGAAAAACAAACCAGTTTATTTTCTGAAGTTAAAAGAGGTGAAGTGAAAATAAACATCTTAAAAGCAACGACTATTATATGCTGTGTGGAAGAAACGATAATAAAATAATAATAATAATAATAATAATAATAATAATAATAATTAATATTATATAATAGTTTTATATGATACAAAATAATATACATATATATAATACTAATTATTATTATTAATATCGTCATTATCATATAATAATAGTTTTATTATATAATATATAATAATAATTACTATTATATAATAATATTATAAGTATATAATCTAAAATAGTATATATATATATATAATAATTATTATTATTATTGATATCATCATTAACATATAATAATAGTTTCATTATATAATTTATAATAATATATATAATGATAATAATCATTATTAATATTATTATATAATAATAATATTATTATATAATATAAAATAATATGTATATGTAATAATAATAATAATTATTAATATCATTATTACTATTATTATTATTTTTTTCTTCCGCGTAGCATATAATTATCGTTGCTTTTAAGACTATTTTCACTTCGCATCTTGTAACATCATCATCATCATAATAATAATAATAATAATAATAATAATAATAATAATAATAATAATAATTGGTATAAACACCAGCCAAATTCGGTTACGGAGATATGACCTGTTACGATTTTATGGGACCACACAATATACACAGACAGAACAATCAAAGCAAACTGCCCCGACATTGTTAATAGATACCGCAAAAAAAAAA
>OZ010599.1:35942324-36019824 GCA_963932145.1 Acanthosepion lycidas
ACAATTACTACTAAACTTGATTGTTCGTACTAACACTTTCTACTTCTCTGTATATATTCCTGTTTGTAATATATATGTGTTATTCCATACCCGTGTTCGAGTTCTTCTTTATTGGTTCTACCTTGGACTATCACCGTGGTACAAGGAATCCGGACCATAACAATATATATATATATATATATATATATATATATATATATATATATTAAAAGATTGTAACATAAATAGAGAGAGAGAGAGAAAGAGAGAGAGATGGGGCGAGAGAGAGAGAGAGACGAGTTCGAATCCCAGTTGAATCCATTGCATTCACTTACGTGCTAATGCATTTGGGAAATGTATGAATCCTCTTCATCTCCCACCAACTATGGGTAATACGAAGGACGGACTTGGTTCTATAGCCTTGGATGGTAACTGGTCTAGAAGAAGAACAGCTCTGAATTCAAAACCTTCGGTAGGTTCTTTGTGGGACCCTGTGGCACGTAGTGCATCCGGTCTTTGTATTCAGCCCTTCAAAAAGTGTGGTTGGTTTAGCACAATGCTTTAAACCACTATAATAAAATATGTGCGGGTGCCTGGGCTGTCGGTTCCTAGGAACTGAGTTGCTGACACTCATACGTCGAATACGACGGGAGAGTCTACCATCTGTTTTCTTGTTGAATTTGTAGGTCTGATGAATTGGATCGTATTTACGATTCCAGTGGAATGACATATGACCTGGAATATTAGTGTTTAAGCCTTTTTATTATACCCTTATTCTGTCGTGGACATTGAGTTCTACCTGGAGTCTATCCTCTTGGAATTTTTTTTTATACAAATATATATGTATGTGTATGTATGTTTGTATATATATTTATATATCTTAGATATATGATTGCATATGTATGTATATATTTACCACTAATATTATCTATCTATCTATCTATCTCTCACTCTCTCTCTCTCTCTATATATATATATATATATATATATATATATATATATATATATTTTGAACAATAAAAATTAAAAAATTAAAATCCTCAGACACACTGGGTTGTAGATTAATATTCTTTCGTTTTTTTATTATTATTCCATTTAGATTCCTCGACTAGTTTCGACCAAAATGACCATCATCGGGAGGAGAAATATTTCTGCTTGCTGCTAGCACTAAACTACAGAAATGGATCTTTTGCTGGAGAAAATGAACTTTTGTCTGTAGTTTTCATTTGTTTTTTTTATTTTTTTATCTTTTTAACATGAATCTTTTAACATTCCTTGTGTTGGTCAAACAGTCTCTTTTAAGTTGTTATTTGAGATAAGAGCTGGATAGATACATGCTGCTATGAATTCTCTGGTCAGTTTGACAGTTTTATTGGACTTGGTGAGGGGATGTGTCTCTGTTTAGTGTTTGTTTGTGTGTCTGTGTTATTTGGTTCTTAGGGAGTGAGTGAGTATGATATGTGTAAGCGTGTGTATTGCTGTGGGTGTGTGTTATCATTTGGCTCATTAGGGAGTGAGTGCGTATGATGTGTGTAAGTGTGTCTATTCGTGTGGGTGAGTGTATAAGTGTGAGGCCTCCACACCTCCGTAAGCCTGTCTGTCTTGTGTGGGTGAGAAATGTGGGTAGTTTTTTTTATTTGTTGATTTAATCTATATATTGTTAAATTTGTGATTTAGCCCGGCTGGATATTTTGTTTTTAGACGTTGTATCCACTTATTTTCATGCGACTCTAAAATCTTTCTAATGTTATCTGCTCTGAACTTTTCTATTCTCTCAATTATAGTGAATTTGGCATGGGTTTTGAAATCGTGTTTTCCAGGCGAATAGTTGTTCTACAGGTAACAATTTTTCATGAGGTAATGTTGTTCTACAGGTACAATTTTTCATGGGAGTCGACTTAATTCGTTTACGATAATTGTTCATTCTGTAGTGAAAGGGCCATTCAGATTTTCCTACATATTGTTTCTGGCATAGTGTGCATTCTAGGAGGTAAATTATGTTATGACTTCTACAGTTAGAATCGTGGTAGATTTTGAAAGTAGATTTAGTGACTGAGCTAGTGAATGAATTCGTGTTTTCAACATGGTTGCAACATAAACTTCTTTTGTTGTTGCATGGTTGGGAAAATCCTGTTGTTTTTGTTCTTAGTTTATTACGGATTACCTTGTCCCCTGAAATGTGGTTATTAGGTCTACGATATGCAAGAAGGCCAGGTTCCTTAAACAGTTTTTTTAGGTCTGGTTTGAGATGTAGTATTTCCCAGCGACGTTTGATTATTTGGGATAGTGGAGGCAGAGTGGGGTTGAAAGTGGTTACTAGAGGGATGCGGCTAGATTTATTTTTAATCTTGTACATTAGGGTGTCTTCTCTAGGTGTGGAAATTGCTTTATTTATTTGTTCCCTGATTAGGTGTTGTTTATAGCCACGTGTTGTGAATTGATGCTCCAGATTTTCAATGTGTTTATTTAATTCTTCATTTTTGGAACATATCCTTCTGAGTCTAAGTGCTTGTGAATAGGGAAGGTTCTCTTTGCGGTGTTTAAGGTGGGAAGACTTAAAGTGTAGATAGTTGTGGGTGTCGGTGATTTTAGTGTGTAGTGTCGTTTGTAGTTTCCTGTTTTCATCTATGTAAATGCGGGTGTCTAAAAATGTTACTGATGTTGTGGATTTTTCATAGTCAAACTTAATTGAGTCGTGCACTGTGTTTAGGGTCATAAGGAATTGGGTAAGTTTGTCATCACTACCCGTGTATACAAAGAATATATCATCGATATATCTTGTATAGAATAGGCAGTCGCTACCAATGATTGGATAGATATGGGTCTCCTCAAATTTTCCCATGAATATTGTAGCATATGATGGAGCTGCTATGGTGCCCATGGCACAACCTCTTATTTGAAGGTAGTGTGCTCCATTGAAGTTGAAAGTATTCAATGTAAGGACATGCTCCATGAGTTTTATGATGACTTCTGTGGGGCGGGTCTTGTTTTCTTCTTTTAGTAAGTGCTTCCTGAAGGGCTGTTAGCCCTTCGATGTTTTTAATGTTTGAATAGAGTGACCTAACGTCCATAGTCACTAGAGTAGCTTTCTCTGGTACTGTTTGTATGTGATTAATTTTGTTCAGTAGATCTGTTGTGTCTCTGATGTATGATTTTACTTCCTTAGCTAGCGGTTGTATGTAATGATCTATGTATTTGGAAATTTTTGTCGTGTGGCAGTTGAACGATGAAATAACCGGCCTTCCTGGGTTGTTGCTTTTGTGTATTTTAGGAAGGAGATAGAAACGAGCAGGTGTAATGTTTGTGGGTGTAAGTGCTGTGTATGTTTCCTTGTCGACTAGATTGTTGCGAAGCATTATGTTTAGTGAGCTAGTTAATTCTTTTTGGTGTTCTGGAAGGGGATCTGTAGGTATGCTTTTATAGGTTACTTTGTCGGCTAGCTGTTTGTTGGCTTCTTTAATGTATTCTTCGATTCCCCAGATCACTGTCGCACCCCCTTTGTCAGCCTGTGTTATGATTAGGTCATATCTATGTGTCAGCGTATCGAGGGCTATACGTTCCCCTTCAGTAATATTGTCACGTGGCAGCTTACGTGCTGTTGTTTTCTTTATGTCATTTGCTACGGCTAGTTCAAATGTCTGTATAGTCATGTCTGTGTTTGGGGGGTGTAGGTAGTGTCCTTCTCTTTTAATGTCTCAAGTATGGAAGGTGTATGATCATTTTCCCCGTAGTGGGCTTTTAACTGTATTCTTCTGAAGAAGGATTTCAGGTCCTTTGCCAAGGTGTCTTTATCAAACCTTGGGGGACTAGGGCAAAAGCTTAGTCCCTTATTTAATACCCTGAATGTATTGAGCGAAAATTTATTGTTACTCAAATTTATAACTCGCCCGTATGGGTCAAGTTTGAATTTGCAAGCATGGCGAAGTTCTTTTGTAAAAGCTCGAAAGCTTGCATCAAATCTCCTATTAGGGATGCTATACCCCCATCCAGGTGTCCTGGTTGGGGGCTTATTCCGTTTTTTTTAAGGTTGAGTTTGTTTATATTGTGTATATATTGTGTTATATTGTGTTTATATTGTGTATTGTGTGTATATATATATATATATATATATATATATATATATATATATATATATATATTTCGATTATAGGTGCTGTTCAACTTATAATTACATGAATCATTCATACAAAAAGCAAATATAGAGGTTAATGATTTAAATGGCGAGAATACATCTTCGCAAACAATTTCAATAAGATACACTAACCCCCGAACCTGTATATGATCTCTGTTTATAAATTCCAGTTTCATAAGGTCTTTTTTAGTTTTTACAAGCTTTCGGATTACATCTATATTTTCGTTGTCCTCTTATTACCGAGAAGTAAAAAATAAGAAAAAATCTATTTCCATACCTGAGGATGTCTGTAGGAACAGACGAAAGCTTGTAAAAATTAAAAAAGACCTTATGCAACTGGAATTTATAAACAGGGATCATATCATTCATATACAGGTTCTGGGTTGGTGTACCATATATATGATATGATATGATATCCCCAGAAATGTACTCACACCTTACAGGGTATTACAAACATGAATCATGTTTAAAACTAAGACATATTCATATTTTCTGTCTTTATAGAGAAAATAATTAATATAATTTAATCGATATAAAGAATTATTCTAAATAAACAATAAATAATATAATCATTATTCATATAATTAATATCTAAACGAATATTATTGTAGTTATTATATTATAATAAATTAAATATAAATTAATATAAATATTATTAAAATATAAATATATAAATATAATATAAATTATATAAAAATAAACAATATATAATATAATTAAATTATAAACTTATGTAAAAATTATATAAAAAATAAAATTATATAAAATAGAAATAAAATTATATAAAAATTATATAAAATTATATAAATTATATAATATATAATATACAAATAATTACATAGCAGTCAAAATAAATTATATAAAAATAAAAATAAGTTATATAAATATAATGTAAATATAAACATTGATATAAGAATTAATATAAATATGATTGCAGTTATTATATAATGATAATATCGAGGATTAAAATTTGGGAAATTATTCTACATTATTTTCTTTATGAATCTTATTGTCGATATTGTTGTTATTGTATCCTTAATTTTTTTTTTTTGTTTCATCTCAAATTCTCTCAGCCGAGCTATTAAATCTTCATATACAGGCTGTAACAGCAAAATTGTCCAAATCGTGCAACGCCAAAATTGTCCCATTGTTAGAGTAAGTTTATAAATGTTCTCTCGGAGAGATGATTAAAGATACCTTATTGGAATTCTCCGAGGTTTTTACCTGCACTATTGAACTCGAATTGACACAATAAGATTGTATTTAGCTCTAAGCTGAAATGATGATCTCTCGAGCCGTTTTCACTTCCTGATCTAATTTTCTCTCTACTGCCGCCGCCCCTTTTTTTTTTATCTCATTCACCGTTCTCTTGATGGTTCTTGAATTGACTTTGAAGATGCAAGCCAGAGTATGAATGTTGGTACCATTACTGAAGGCCTGAATAATCTTTTTCCCCATCGCCATTTCTCAACTGGGAAGACATATTAGGGCCGACACAAAACGATTTTAACCTGTTCTCTTTCTCACTAAATAACTTAAATGATTTTTCAATGATTCTTGCGATAAATGGTGTCAAGACGACTAAACGTCTTATGTGAAAACCTGTAAGAATGAAACTCAATTAGTTTAGCGGTTTTTATTAGGTTGGTGCAAAAATAATGTCGTTTTCTCACATAGTAACATATGTGAGAAAACGACATTATTTTTGCACCAACCTAATAGATATTAAATATTTTGTGGGATGAACAATAAAATCAACAATACATAAAAGGAAAAGCTTATACGAACACAAGAAAAATGAATTAAAAGCTTAATCGCAGTACCTTGTATGAAATTGTGTGTGTGCATATATATATATATATATATATATATATATATATATATATATATATATATATATATATACACATATATATGTGTGTGTGTGCGTGAAAAGTGTGTGTATATAAATTTATATATATATATATATATATATATAATTATTTATATATTATATGCGCGGTACTTATTAGAAATACGAATGTAACGTTGAATTTCCATATATTTTATTAATTCCTCCTCGAAATTCGTATTAAATTTTCATATATTCTATAATTTTCATATGAAATTTTATTTAATTCTCATGGATTCTATCATTTTTTATGAAATTTTATTAAATTTTCATACATTTTATAATTTCCATGTAAAATTTTATGAAATTTTCATACATTTTATAATTTCCATATGAAACTTTATAAAATTTTCATACATTCTATAATTTCCATATGAAATTTTATGAAATTTTCATACATTCTATAATTTCTATATGAAATGTTATGCAATTTTCATATTTTTTATAATTTCCATATGAAGGTTTATTAAATTTTCATACATTCTATAATTTCCATATGAAAGTTTATGAAATTTCCATAATAACTTTCTTTGAATTTTCCACGTATTCTATAATTTTAACATTAAATTTTCTGCAATTTCCACGGACTATATTAATCTCCATGTGAACTTTCTATTGGATTTCCATCTTGTATCGTTACAATTATTCTTTCTAAGGTCTAAGGGTGTAGAGAAATTCTCCACAGTGGTACCCTCTGCAAAAAATAGAAAGAAAGAAAGAAGTGTACCATGACGCAAATCATGGTTAATACCTTAGATATTTGCTAGAAGAATGAATTTTTGCGGTAACAAGGAATGTCAGTAAATTTTTTGCGTTGCTCTGCTTTTCTATACTTAGAAAAATGCTAAAAATCCAGAAAGACTAAAAATTAAACTAACATCCTCTGTTACCACGAAAACTCACAATCCTTGAAAATAGTTAACTTTATTAACCGAAAGCGCTCGTGAAAATAATCGTCATGAACAATTCTTCAATAAAATTCGTCCTCAAAAGAGCGAAAAAAAAAGAATAAATGTCTGTGCACAAAAACGTATCCGTTGGTTTTAAAAGATAATTAACCGTTAATTCTATAAAACACGTTTTATTTCAGTCGATCGACACGATTTGTCAATTCAGTTTCTTTTATTGCATTTGATTTCATTCGACTTAAAAGTAGCATCAAGATCTAATTTATAATGAAACTGTCTGAAGTTACCTCGTTTTGTTCGAGTACTTTCGGCAATCACCAGCCATTACCAGGGCCGTTAATGTGAGCACGGGATACATTAAGGAACAACAAAGAGATCGCAAAATTAGGGAATATACACAGTCTAATGTTGGCCGGTAAAGTGTTATTGGTATCTGTGAAAAAAGAAACAGATCAGTAAATGTTTGATTTTTATACCTTTTCATTGATTATTGTATGAAAAATGCCAATATAATCAGTTTCCATCTTGCTAATTAATTTAGAATGGCTTTGTATCTAAGCATATACAGGGAGCGATCGGGAAATTGTCGCCATTTCTTTTTATAATTTCGCGCATGCGCTTTGTTATTTCTTGATTTTGTCGACTGGAAAGTGTAGTAGAATTATTTGGGCAACCTCTGCAAAAAAAGAAGAAAAAAGGCATGCTGTACTGCTCAACATTGGCAGGGGATGCTCCAGTACGAACATTTCCGAGTTTTGGGGGTGTCAATCTGAGGATAGTGCAGAGGATGCAGAGTTGGATGAGCCGAATGGAGATTAGTTATAATCTCCATTCGGCTCGTCCAGCTGTCAAATGTGGGGAGCAGTTGAACGAGAGACGAACAAAACTCCTTGTAACAACAAAGATGAACTGAAGGCAAAGATTATGACAGCATTCACCAACTTAAACAAGGAGACCGCCCAGAAGAGTTGCAGGAGGTTCTGAAGTAGTCTGGAGACCGTGCTTGAAACCATTGGCGGTTTCACTGAACAAATTCACGCTTTAGTATTTCAAGATATTCTTTATGCAATTTTAGTAAATATATCTATTAAAATGAAATGTCAGTGTTATTTTAATTTTTTTCTTTTTTTTTCCTGCGCAATTTAGACGACAATTTATCCATCGCACCCCATATATATATATATATATATATATATATATATATATATATATATATATATATGTGTATGTGTGTGTGTGCTATGTGTATACAGTTGAAAAATTAGTCGTTGCTGGTGATATTTGTAAATTGCCTGTGAATCTGATGGCTTGAGATCACTGAACATTCAAAAAAATCGATCAGTGATTTGCGTTTGATCCTGTCCGGTCGATATTCCCATCAAGAGGTTATCTGGTAAAATGAGGGCATGATTCAGTAAAAGAAATAGGGGGAAATTTTCATTGTCAATAAAGAGAGGCGGTTCGTTCTTCGGTCGGAAAGAAGGTTGGACTTGTTTATGGGTTCGGAATGACAAGGGAATAGGCAATCATTGCGGATTTAAAGGCACTGAATCCTCAAGGTGAATCTGCCAATGAAAACAAAAGCACACGTATACACACGCGGGTACAGACACACACGCAGGAGCGCACAGGCGCGCGCATACACACATACGCGCTAACGCGGAAATGTTTTATGCATGTAATATATGGAGTACGCACGTCGAGTCAGATATGAATGGAATGAGATAGACAGGGAGAAAGATATATAATGAATAGAGATAGATATGAACAGACTCAGATAGATAGATAGATAGATAGATAGATAGATAGATAGATAGATAGATAGATAGATAGATAGATAGATAGATATGAACAGTTTTAGATAGATAGATAGATAGATAGATAGATAGATAGATAGATAGATATGAACAGAATGTGATAGATAGATAGATAGATAGATAGATAGATAGATAGATAGTGACCCACTGGTATATAGCTATGAATAGGCAGTGATAGATAGATAGATAGATAGATAGATAGATAGTGACCCACTGGTATATAGATATGAATAGGCTGTGATAGATAGATAGATAGATAGATAGATAGATAGATAGATAGATAGATAGATGTGAACAGACTGTGATAGATAGATAGATAGATAGATAGATAGATAGATAGATAGATAGATGTGAACAGACTGTGATAGATAGATAGATAGATAGATAGATAGATAGATAGATAGATAGATAGATAGATAGATAGATAGATAGTGACCCACTGGTATATAGATATGAATAGGCTGTGATAGATAGATAGATAGATAGATAGATAGATATGAACAGAATGTGATAGATAGATAGATAGATAGATAGATAGATAGATAGATAGATAGATAGATGTGAACAGACTGTGATAGATAGATAGATAGATAGATAGATAGATAGATAGATAGATAGATAGATAGTGACCCACTGGTATATAGATATGAACAGGCTGTGATAGATAGATAGAGAGATAGATAGACAGACAGATAATAAACGGACTGAGATAGGGTTCTTTCCATTAAGCCTACTCGTGTCCATTGGCAGCTAGACCAAAGACATACTGTTATTATCACCCCTGAGTATAGTAAGTAAGTCATTTATAGTTAACAGTGTCTGTTTATTTGTCTGTCTGTTTATCTATCTATCAATTCATATTTAATTAACTCTATTTATACCTATTTATCTCTCTCTCTATCTATCTCTTTCTCTCTCTCCATCTCTCTTTCTCTCTCTCCATCTCTCTTTCTCTCTCCATCTCTCTTTCTCTCTCTCTCTCTCTCTCTCTCTCTCTATATATATATATATATATATATATATATATATATGTATTAGGTTGGTGCAAAAATAATATCGTAATAATGTCGTTTTTTGACGTTAAAAATTACGTCTAAAAACGACATTATTACATCATTATTTTTGCACAAACCTAATATATATAAATTTATTTTAAAACATACATATATATAAAAACATAAGATTTATTAGGTTGGTGCAAAAATAATGACGTAATAATGTCGTTTCTTGACGTATTTTTTAACGTCAAAAAACGACATTATTAGGTCATTATTTTTGCACCAACCTAATAGCTAATCTAATTATTTTAAATGTAATCGGTCTTCATGTTAAATTTTTATTTATATATATATATAAGACATTTTTTATGTCTATACCTTCTTTTTATAGATACAAATATTTAAGTAAATGCTCTGTTTATAATAAACAGTATTAACAACATTTACCGGCCTTAATGAACAAAAGGTTTTTATAGAAAATATGCGCCCCCCGGCAAGAATCGAACCTGTATCTAATACGGAACCGTCATATAGCCTGACGTGCTTTTACCGATTGAGCCACAGAGGAGCGTTTCGACTAGCGAATTCGATTTTACTATTTCTTCCTTTTCTTCTTTCTTTCTTTCTTAATATAATTTTTCTCTGAAACTAACTAGCGTATGTTTTTTGTTTTTTATGCAATGAAAACGGAATTGTCCATTATTCATGAGATATTAGCAGGAGCTAATCAAGTCTTCTTTCTTTCTTTCTTTCTAGCCAAATCCATGTTTTAAGAAAATTTCTCGTAATATTAATTTTTATAAATAATTGACCAGTAGATGTTATTTTATTTAATTGATGGTAATTAGACTTTTGTCGATTGTCTTACACAGTTTACGGCGTTCGATAATGTGCGTCAGAAAAATGGCTCTTTCATCGCCGTCGCCATGACTTCTCGGTCGTTTCGTTAAGATCAAAGCGTAGTATCTGTTATCAGCTTAATCTGATTCTCTCTCATTCTTCTTCTATCTAGCTTCCTTCTTTTTCTTTTTTTCATCTTCTGAAACCAAGTAGTGTCTTTTCCACGCGATCAAAACGGAATGGTCCATCATTTAGGAGGTATTGGCAGGGCGCAATGGTCGTGCGAATAAACGAAGGGAGAGACATGCACAATTATAACAAAATGGAAAATATATCATCCAAATTCTTCAGACAACTTCATTAATGTTCATATATTCATTAAGGAACAAATTAAAATTCCTTAAAATAGGTCCAAACTCCTCACAATCTTCGATGACAATATTAAAAAGGTGTTAAACGCTACTACATTTCCTTCATGCTTTATTTATTTATTCATTAATTTTAATTTCTTTCATTGAAACCAAGTAGCGTCTTTTGTTTTTCTATGCAGACAAAACGGAATAGTCCATCATTTATGAAATATTAGCAGAAGCAGTTAATCCCTTCTTTCTTTCTTTTTTTCTTTCTTTCTTCTTTCTTTCTTTCTTTCTTTCTTTCTTTCTTTCTTTCTTTACTCCTACTCCAATTTTCTTTCTTTTTTTCTTTACTTCTCCTTCGGGCCTATTTGATTTCTTTCTTTCTTTCTTTCTTTCTTTCTTTCTTTCTAATCCAATTTTCTTTCTTTTTTTCTTTACTTCTCCCCCGTCCCTATTTTCTTTCTTTCTTTCTTTCTTTCTTTCTTTCTTTCTTTCTTTCTTTCTTTCTTTCTTTCTTTCTTTTTTGCTTGCTTGCTTTCTTTCTTTACTCCTACTCCAATTTTCTTTCTTTTTTTCTTTACTTCTCCTTAGTCCCTATTTGATTTCTTTCTTTCTTTCTTTCTTTCTTTCTTTCTTTCTTTCTTTCTTTCTTTCATTCTTTCTTTCTTTCTTTCTTTCTTTCTTTCTTTCTTTCTTTCATGTATGAATGAAAAATGCTGCCTAAATACACACATAATATATATATATATATATATATATATATATATATATATATATATATATATATCGAGAGAGAGAACTGGAAAGGCTAAATAGGCATATGTATATATTATTCAATGAAACATGTTTTATTATATATATACATATATATATATATATATATATATATATATATATATATATATATATATATATATATATATATATATATATATAAAACATGTTTCATTGAATAATATATACATATTTGATTACATGTATATATATATATATATATTTAATCAAACATATTTAAAATAATATGTACATGTTGATTATATATATATATATATAATGAAACATGTTTCATTAAATAATATATACATGTTTGAATATATATATATATATATGTGTGTGTGTATGTGTTCAATCTATCTATATATATATATGTGTGTGTATGTATTGAATATATATATATATATATATATATATATATATATATATATATATTGAATACATATATATATATATATATATATATATATATATATAATCAAACATGTTTCATTGAATAATATATACATGTTTGATTATATATATGTGTGTGTGTATGTATTCAATATAAATATATATATATATATATATATATATATATATATATATATATATAATCTTCTTCCTTTGAATAATATATACATGTTGTTGATTATATGTATATATAATCAAGCATGTTTCATTGAATAATATATACATATTTGAGTATATATATGTGTGTGTGTATGTATTCAATATATATATATATATATATATATATATATATATATATATATATATATATATATATACTAACAAAACATGTTTCATTGAATAATATACACATATTGTGGCTATTTAGCCTTTCCAGTTCTCTTCATCAAGCAAGGCGTCATAGTTTTTACTAACCCAAGATCTTTCGATCATTAGAATGCATTTTATTACGATATAGAAGCTTTATATGCTTAGGGTTATTTTTGAAGTATTATGTCCTTTTTTATCTATAACAGAGCGGGTTCGCTCATTTTTTAAAAAAATCTCCATTACAACGGAATGCAGACTTTATTGCAATTACAATAAGTTTATCTTTATAATTTAACCCTGAAGATGATCTTGAAAAAGATCGAAAGTACTTGGGCTAACCAAAAACTATGGGTTCTTTCTTGCTGAATTTCATGTTAACATCAAGAAAGAATCAGTATAAAAATAAACATTAATGAATCATTCATACAAAAGGTAAATTGTATCGTAATATAAATTGTACTGCACCATATATTTGATTTCAAAGAACTGACCCGACGTGCAAATTTTCGGGATAACAACTGAGACATTACTTTAATTATTGAACTATTTATTTCATGCCACATTGACTGATAAGCTCATAAAAAAAAAATTCCCAAATTTCCATATTAGTAAAAAAAATGCACCCCCCCCCTATATTTCCAAAAAAATTCAACCTGAGCGTTGCAACTGCACGCTCCAAAAGTTTGTATCCGTTATCAATAACACATTTAAAAATAATAAAAAAAATTCGATTCGCATATTATATTTTTTCGTTACGGATGTTACCTGAATTTTACCAAAAACAAAATAATTTCCATGACTGAAGATGACTGAATGTACAGTCGAAAGTACTTGCGTATTTAAGAAAGATCTTATACAGATTATAATTTCATCCGTTGCGATGGGCTTTGATGACGTTGCCACGTTTACACATGCACACGAAACAAGAGACGCCGGTAGTTTCAAAATGTTTTGAAAGAGGGTTTTTTTTTTTTTTTGTTTTCAATCTAGACAAAATCATCTGTATTAATTTTTCTTTATCGCCTCACCACCTTTGTTCTTGGTTATTCAACACTGTGACAACATAAAATCTACCAAGAATGCTGATATATTATAAGAGCATGAACGCAAATTACAATATATCACTATTCTTGGTGATATATTGTAATTCCCAGTAAACAGTATTAGGTTCGTGCAAAAGTAATATCGTTTTTTGACGTTAAAAAAATACGTCAAAAAATGATATTATTTTTGCACCAACCTAATACAAGAACAGTTATGGCGTATTCATCAATCAGTTTAAATAAAACTTTAAGAAAAAGATCCTTGGATATTAGAATTAAAATAAAATAAATAGACATAATATATAATATATATATATATATTTTATTCATTAAAGACATTTTTTATGTTTAACGTTCTTTTTATAGATACAAGTATTTAAGTAAATGCTCTGTTTATAATAAACAGTATTAAATAACATTTACCGGCCTGAATGTCCGAAAAATTTTCATAGAAAATATTCGTCCTTGGACAGGATTCGAACCTGCATCCTATACGGAACCGTCATGAAAATTTCTCGGACATTCAGGCCGGTAAATGTTATTTAATACTGTTTATTATAAACAGAGCATTTACTTAAATACTTGTATCTATAAAAAGAACGTTAACCATAAAAAATGTCTTTAATAAATAAAATTGTCAGACTATGTCCATTTCTTAAGATATATATATATATATATATATATATATATATATATATATATATATATATATATATATATATATATATATATATATATATATATATATATATATATATAAAAGAAATACAGATAATATCTTATTTGATTGCTCAATTCAGAGTTTCATACGTTCTGCATTCGTCAGTTGCAATTTTTGGGGGTTAACACCGTCTCTATAATATTTCTGTTTATCGCGACATATTTTATTGTAGGGGTGAATTATTATAGTTGCTAAAATATTTAAATGAATTGTAGTTTAATTCTTGTATTTGAATTTAAGCCCAGATTAGCATTTATGATTGAAAAGAAAATTGGGAAAAATTGGGAATCATAATTTGAGGTAACGTTGTTTTTATGAAAAGGTATAAGAAGAAACGTTTGAAAATCAAGTGGGTCAACTATCTTCTTACCTATATTTATCCATTAGGTTTTATATATATATATATATATATATATATATATATATATATATATATATATATATATATATATATATATATATATATATATATATAAATATATAAATATATTTCATTGAATACGATATGCAACAAACTATTTTTTATCCGAATGCGCTCGAATAAAAAGAACATTCGGACAGTTTTTATATAATTTATCATATGAAAAAAAAAAAATTAGATCGCATGAGAAATTGTATAAAAAATTAAATAAACGCACCTTGTCTGTCGTATACAATGAAATGTGCATGAGAGAAGGATTGCTGCTTAAACACACACACACACAGATATATATATATATATATATATATATATATATATATATATATATATATATATATATATATATATATATATATATATATATATATATATGTTTGTGTGTTTGGTGGATTGTTGCTTTAGAATCGCCTGCCCGAATAAATACTGTTTCGGTAGGATCTCTTCGACGAACAAGTATGGTGTTGGAAGATCCGAACCTTGTCTTGAACCCAAGTCATAATATCACTGACGAGGCGATCCTGCGCACTCGTTGGAGCGTTTTCATGTCATATATATATATATATATATATATATATATATATATATATATATATATATATATATATATATATATATATATATATATATATATATATATATATATATATATATATATATATATATATATACATATATATATATATATATATATATATATATATATATATATATTATGAAATGGATTATTATAATATATTTTTGTTTATACCTCATTTTATAGATACAAATATTTGAGTAAAATGTCTTTATAATAAACAGTATTAAACAACATTTACCGCCCTGAATGTCCGAGAAATCTTAATAATACTGTTGACAGAGCATTTACTTAAATATTTGTATCTATAAAAATAAAGTATAAGCAAAAATATATTACAATAATTGTCGGATTTTGTTCATTTCATATATATATATATATATATATATATATATATATATATATATATATATATATATATATATATATATATATATATATTATGTCATTTGTATACGTTATGATACGCTTTAAGCTGATATTGTAAATTTGGGAAATTTGTAATTCAAAAACAGTAATTTAAAGTTACGAGACAGCCGCTTCCTCTGTAGCTAAATGCTATAGTGCGTCAGGCTATATGGCCGTTCTGTGTAGGATGCGGGTTTGATTCCTGTCGGAAGACACAGATTTCTCGGACATTCATTTTTTAATTGTTGTTAATACTGTTTATTATAAACAGAGCATTTACTTAAATACTTGTATCTATAAAATAACGTTAGACATAACAATGTCTTTAATAAATAAATTGTCGGACTTTGTCCATTTAGTAATATATGACGTCATTTGTTTACATTTGATACGCCATGAGCAGTTATGAATATTCGAGATTCATGGAAGATTGAAGTTTATAAGCAGTAAATTCGACCTTGTCTACCGAACGCTTCTTTGTAGCCTAACGGTAAGGCACGTCAGCGTAAATGACGGTTCCGTATAGGATGCCGGTTCGAATCCTGTCAAAGGACAAATATTTTCTATGAAGATTTCTCGGTCATTCAGGCCGGTAAATGTTATTACTGTTTATTATAAACAGAGCATTTACTTAAATACTTGTATCTATAAAAATAATGTATGAACAAAATATACATGTTTTGAACAATAAAAAAATAATAAAAAATTGATATTTTCTGGCAAACTGTGTTGTATATTAATATTTTTTGTTCTCTTGTTTTATTATTTCAGTTAGGTTTCTCGACAAGTTTCGGGCAGCATGGCCATCATCAGGAGAAAAAATAATATTTAGGAGAAAAAAATTCTGCTTCTTTGTAGAAGTGAACTACAGGAGTGAATGATTTTATCGGTAGTTTTCATTTGTTTTTGTTGTTTTTTATTGTTAATTTTGGTCAGACCTTGTGATGCTTAAACGGCGTCTTTCAAGTTGTTTTTTAAAAGAGGCTGAAGTGATTCATGATTCGCAGAATTCTTCTTTTGGTCATTTTTGACAATTTAATTGCTTGTTAGTATATATATATATATATATATATATATATATATATATATATGTATGTGTGTGTGTGTGTTTGAAAATATATAGAAAATAGGAAAGAGCTGGTTAGGTAAATAATCCAAAGTTCTTTAGTATTTTTGTTATTATTTTTTAAAAATAGCGCTCGATACAAAAGTAGAGCAGAAATATAATTATTTATTTAAAAATATGATTCCAACACACTACATAAGAGTTTTTTTAGGGTGCAATTCGGTTTATTATCAATATTGGTATACCAATTGATGACAATCTTTAGTATTGATCCATAACTCTTATGTACCATGTTGGAATCATATTTTTAAATAAATAATTATTCCAACACGCTACATAAGAGTTCTCATGTTTCAAAACAAGAGCCGAAAACTTCAAAATATTGAAGTTTTCGGCTCTTGTTTTAAAACATGAGAACTCTTATGTAGCGTGTTGGAATCATATTTTTAATAAATAATTATATATATATATATATATATGTGTGTGTGTGTGTGTGTTTACATTTGGATACGCATCGAACAGATATGAATGTACGAGAGAAAATCATGGAGAATTGTATGTTAACATTAATAAAATCGACCTTGCTAACCGAAACGTTCCTCTGTGACTACATCGGTAAAGCACGTCAGGCTATATGACGGTTCCGTATAGGATACAGGTTCGATTCCTGTCGGAAGACACATATTTTCTATGCAAATCTCGCGGACATTCAAACTGGTTAAAGTCGTTAGTACCGTTTATTATAAAATATCTTATATATATATATATATATATATATATATATATATATATATATATATATATATATATATATATATATGTGTGTGTGTGTGTGTGTGTATGTATGTATGTATGTTAATTGAATATATTGTAAATTTAATAGCAAATAAATTAATTGGACGATTAGTAATTTAGAAGCATATTTGTATATAAATTAATAGAATATTTTGGGTAATTCAGAAGGAAATTAATTGAATTTACGGTAATTTAATAGCAAATTATTATATAAATTAAGACAATATGTTGGACATTTAATGTGAAATAAATGAAGAATATATGTCAATTTAAAAAAACAAACAAACATCGGTATATACCGAAATATAGAAAAATTGAGATTTTAATGGATAATTTGTATAAAAATATTAAAAAATAAATCACATTTAAAGCATAATTTAAAGAAAAAATATATATAAAATGTATAAAGCTAAAAAATAAAAGCAGAAATGGAAAATAAAGTAAAGTGAATGTTACAAATGGAATATTTAAGCTAATATTGGTGAGCTGTAAGAAATGTTCATCTTTAATATTTCAGTATTGTCTGCTTTGTTGCAGGCTTATTGGACGAAGCTTTTGTTAGAGCCTTTAACGTCATCGACATCATGAAAGATTGTAAACAAATCCTTTCTAATTAAGTTACATTTCGTTGAATTTGTCTTCATTAATCCAGTGTCAATGCAGTGGAGTCTGGTTAACGAGATGCTGTCATTTTCAAAATATTTCAGATATTCCCGACATTTGTTTCTTTTTTTTTTTTTTTTTTTTAATCGCATTATTTTGCATTAAAAACGAACGCTTCCACATCATGGTTTCATTCTCTCGTATCAAACGCGTCCATGAATTATTCAAATAATTTATGAATTCTTATTTCTAATCCGACATCAGTTCTTATTTCTAGAAACAATATGTATTAGTGGATACACGTGTTTGTGTACAGGGAATCCTGCTGCTAATACATGGTCTGGTGCCCCCACCCCTACCCCGCTGTCCGTCTTAAGGTCCTCGAGAAAATCCAGAAAGAGATATGCAATGTGGTTGGCCCTGATCTGGCACCTCGTCTACAGTCGCTATCTCACAGACGTGCCATGGCCTCTTTCTGTCTTTTCTGCAAATACTTTCCGACGAGCTATTAGGTTGGTGCAAAAATAATGACGTAACAATATCGTTTTTGACGCTAAAAATACGTTAAAAAAACGACATTATTACGTCATTATTTTTGCACCAACCTAATACTTTCGCTGGTTCCCAAACAGCATGAGTTTAAATGTGCTACTAGGTTGGCATCTCAGTCCCACCCTTTCATTGTCGAAACGTTTAAATGTAGCCGTTTCTTCTACTCCAATACCTTCATGTCTCACACTTCCCGTCTGTGGAATTCCCTTCCTCTTACTTGCTTCCCTGATAGCTATAATCTCCAACTATCAAATGTAATGTCAATCGACATCTCCAGATGTCTTGATCTAATTACCTGTCCTTCTCTTCATCCTTTCCTCCATCACGCCTCTTTTCTCTCCCCTTGCGTACTAGTGTCATCCCGCCTTGCTTGGGGTGAAATACTTAGAAAAAAAATCGCAGTTTCTTTTATTTTGTTCATCTTTTTTTATTTTATTTTAGTGGCTTACTTTATTTAAGGGGGACACAGGTTGGGACACAATCAAAGGAAACTTCCTTTATTAAAGACTCTCGATAACCCAAGCCGGTAGACGTCAGTTACTCATTTAAAAGAAAACAGAGATGTCGACGACAGCACTACATGTTGAAGGCATTTGATATAAAACTCCGTGTTGTGTCTAAGGCCCCGTGGGAAGATAAACAGAGGGATAACGTCGCCATCACTAGTTATCTTTTCAAACACTATGTTCACTGGCTATTTCGTTTTCATCATTCTCGGTATATCTTGCGGGAACACAGCATCATCTTCACTGTCCTCAGATTGACACACAGACATTCTGAAATAGTCGTATTGTAATTCCGGCGCAAATGCCAAGCAGTGCAGTATGCCGTTACCAAATTTCCGGCTGTATGGGGAATGCGTCATAGTGTTCCTTTTCTCACAGACGCTGCCCGACTGACGCTGCAGCCGACAAATTCAATAACAAACACGCATGCGCGAAATTAAAAATACAAAATGGCGATAATTTTACTATAGTAACCTGTACAATAAGAAATGTTTCCTTAATGCTATAAACGTTATATTAATTTGATAAATGCATTCGCGTAGACATGTTTGTTTTGTTTGTTTTTTTTTTTCAGCAGCACCGACAGGTTTATTTAAAGGTTCCTACAACTATCCATTACTTCTTATATTGAGAGTATAAACGTGTCTGAGTAGATATTTCCGTTTCTTTTACAGCACCCCTCAGCATCCTATATATAACTGATGCTTTGTGTTCTCACGAAGAGAAGTGGGTGCTGTATCGCTTCATATTGTGTTTGAGATTGTTTTCCAACTAACCTGCGTGATAAAAGCTGGGCAATGAGTAGTTGTTCTGGAATATATATATAAATATATATATATATATATATATATATATATATATATATATATATATATATATATATATATATAGGTTTCTTTTGCAGCACCCCAGCAGCCTATATATAACTATACATTAATTCTAATTACTATAAACGTTATATTTAGTGGATCCAAGCATTTCAGTAGACATCTTTGTTTCCTTTTCAGCACCCCCCGGGTTCTATATATAAATATACATTACGTCTTGATAATGCTGTCAGCATCTGTGACCTCCTATATATACATGTTTTTACAGGGATTTTCATCCCGTGCAATGCCGAGAAGGTCCTCTCGAGGTAGAGGCAATTGTAACGTTTTTGCTGTATCAAATCATTGTTCATATATTATAATGATGCACTCTCCTATTGTTTTCGACGTATGAGTGTCTGTCAGTTCAGTTCTTATGTTGATGTCTCGTATGAGACCAAAATTCTGCACGGGATTTGCAAACGAATCTACACTAAGGGCATACTGAAGGGTTGACCGTTATATGGGTTGATGTATTAGCCGAAGATTTAGTGTTAATTCTTAAATCTCTCAAATGGGTGAGACGATTCTTTTCAAAGTTAGTTATACCTAGGTAGCAGGTATTTCTCCAGTTTGCTCAGTTTTCAACAGCAAGTTCGAATTCCTCTATAGGGATGTTTGCAGCATTTGAATTGTATTTGACTTTGTCCTTGAAGCGTAAACCAAGGTCGCCCTACGTTACGCCTACCATGAAAAACTTTGGCATCCGATCATCACTCATTCTGATGACATGACCAGCCCATCCGAACTGTTTATTTTTGTTTGAATCATTTCGAGTCCACAAATAAGTTTCTTGATAGCCGTACAATAAAAATAATTTAATAATTATACTTAATTATATTTAATTTAATAAAAATAGCAAATTTTTCTTTCAAATAATTGTTATTTTCCAAAGTACGTTTTACTGCATCTTCATGTTAAATTGTCTGTGTATATGCAAATGTATACGTATTTCTGTAAATTCAAAACATTTTTAATATTCGTTTTACTGCGTTTTTTATCGTTCTATATCAATTTCAGATTTTCGACTTTTACGAGATGCAACTTTTGTATTTCTGAATTTATTACTATTATTGTTATTATTGTTATATATATATATATATATATATATATATATATATATATATATATATATATATATATATAACTTTCCTACTACAAACATTTAATAACTTTATTGTTACATTCATATTTGATTTGATTTATTTTTTGTTTTGATTCTCTCATGTAAAGGGCTTCTAGGATTTTAAGCTTTTGCGTATTATTATTTTGCCGTAATATAGATGTATTTTCAACTAATATCTGTCTAAACTGTGAATGTGGGCATGAGTGTTCATTTAAATGTTTTAAGATTGAACTATGCTCATCCAAATGAAAGATAAGCCCTCTCGACATCATCGTCGTTGTAAAACCAACAAACGTTATTAATATTTTTTATCAGACATACAATCTCCTAAAGGACATCTAAGTTGTATACAATGTTGGCCTTCTGTAAGATCCCGGTTGATGGAGAAGAATTGTTTTTGAGAAGTAGGTTGGTTGCATTGAATTTAGTATAATTTACCATAATGAAAATATGCTGCCTAAATGCACAAATATATATATATATAAATTATATAAAAACCTTTATGCACAGGGCGCTCAAAATTTGTTCTACTAGACTGGACTCTGAATTTGACAATATTAGGGAGATTTTTCTTAGTAACGGCTATCCGGAAGCCCTTATTAATTATATTATTAATAAGAAGGCTAGGGGCCTTCGAAATGTCAGGTTTATTTAAAGGTTCCTTGGGTTGCGGATAAGGGCCATAGCTTAGTTAAGCAAGTCGGTTTCTGGTTGTTTTCCCCTCTGTTGCTCTGCGTTGTATTTTTTAGGCTAGGTTTGCGTTTCCATCGTTTCGCAAGGATGAATTGCGATCAAATTAGTGTCGTTGATAAAACTAACCTGGCCGTGCGTCTCGAAAAGGACCTCCAATCGGTTTTGAACTGGGGCAGGAATTGGCTGGTCAACTTTAATAAACTACTCTATACTAATCATCACAGAGATCCTTCCTTGCCCCCCATTAGAATGTCTGACGCTCAACTTCTCGAGAGCACCTCTCTGCGGCTGCTCGGTCTCACGTTGACTACTGACCTGAGATGGAACAAATACATTGAGTCAATTGCTTCGTCCACCGCAAGTTGGCTCCCTCTGCCGCACCAGTAAATTTTTCTCCCCGGAATCGATCCTTCAGATCTACAAATCAATAATTCGCCCTTGCATGAAGTATTGCTGCCATATATGGTCTGGAGCCCCTTCTGTTTGCCTCGGGGTTCTTGATAAGCCTCAGAAGCGGATAACTCAATATAATTGGCCCTGATCTGGCATCTCGTCTACAGTCGCTCTCTCACAGAAGCGTCATCGCCTCTCTCTGTCTTTTTTATAAGTACTTTCATGGTAATTGCTCTGCGGAGCTGTATTTACTGGTTCCCAGACTTCATGAATTCAAGTGCCTTACGAGGCTGGCATCCCGCTCTCACACTTTCACTCTCGAAACTACTAAATGTAGCCGTCTCTTCTACACCAATAGCTTAATCTCTCGAGACTCTCGCCTGTGGAACTTCCCTATTCCTGTTTCTCTGAGAGTTAAAATCTCCAACTATTCAAATGTAATGTCAATCGACATCTCCAGTTACCTTGATCTATCCACTATCCTTCTCCTCATCCTTTCCTCTATCACTCCTATCTGATCTTGCTCCAAATCTTCTGTAACCCTTGGCGTCCTAGTGGCTTGCTTGGGGTGAAACGCTTAAAAAATATATAAAATCAATAGTCCGCTGTTGGTTATGTGGGGCATTGGAAATACCTTGCATTTTGGAAACAAGAATTAATCAACATCTACCTTCTAAATTACGACATGGCAAAATAGCTAACATATGTTATCTTCCCTCTACAAATATGGAATCGGCTATTGCTCAACACCTAGTAGAGAATATAGCCTGTGCCAAGTCGTATACGAAAGAGTGGTTCAAAATTATTCACACAGCTGGTTCCAACAATCATTTGAAGATTTTGGAATCAATCTGTATAGGATTACGGAAACCTTCTCTTTGCCGGCGGAAGGAGTTTTGTGAAGTCCCTTACTTTGTTGGGGGATATTTTATTTTAACTTGTCCCTCGCTAATTATTTACACGCGATTTCCCCTCCCCTCCTTATAAGTATATATACTTATATGTTATTGATTTTAGCGGGTTTTCCCCCCTTTTTTTTGCTCTTCATTTTCGTTGTTTTTCTTTTCGTTTAATTTATTAATTTTTCCAACGATTTTTCCTGATGAGATGTTGGACGAAAGGGCCTTAGGGACTATTACTATTAATAAATTCCTTGTTTTAAAATATATATATATATATATATATATATATATATCACTTTATTTAGTCTATATATATATATATATATATATATATATATGTATATATATATATATATATCACTTTATTTTAGTAGATATGTATATATATATATATATATATATATATATATATATATATATATATATATATAATTATTTATTTAAAAATATGATTCCAACTCGCTACATAAGAGGTCACATGTTTCAAAACAAGAGCCGAAAACTTCAAAATAATATTTGAATTAACTTGAGTTAAAGTAGGCTCTGTTCCATCTTCAAGCGAAATTTTTTTGGGGAATAACTTATTTCTGAAATTTACGAGTTTTAATAGTATATTCAGAATTGAAGTCAAAATTTCCATGATAACATCAAGGGCGGATTGTTTAGAATAGGCAGGGGTGGGGTGTTAATAATTTGTATCAGTATAGAGTTACTTTCATAGATGCCGGGTCAGGGTAAGGTGGGGGTGGCTAAATTAACGACGGAGGAAGTTTTCGCATAGTCTGCCGTGAGCGTCTATGGAGATTTATTTATTTATTTTTTTTATTTTATATATATATATATATATATATATATAGGTAGTAATCTGTTGGTATAATCCAGGTGAGACCTAATACCACAACAGGATTTGAAATATGTTAAAACTGTCTCATAAAAGTACGCTCAATGCTTATTTTCATTAGACAGATCAAATTTTCTTTACAATTGGAATTAAGATACTTTTAATGAATGACCATTTTCAACTAAGAATTTTAATTTTAAAATTGGCAGGATTATTCAAACTGTTTATGGAATCAGTTTATAGTGGGCCCAGTACAAACTGATGTTATTATTACAGTGTATTAATCTGTATCTGAGTATGTTAAGTTTTCACTAATTTTTCATAAAATACTGTACCCGATACCCCCTCCACGTAGAGTGTTACTAAATACTTTTTGTTGGATTAGTGATGGTTAACGAGCTTTACGATCTAATCATTGCTAAATTCAAGATCTCTTTTAATACACCTGTCTATATTTCTGAGATGTGGTATTGCACCTATTTTAACTATTAGGTTGGTGCAAAAAATAATGTCGTTTTCTCACATATGTTACTATGTGAGAAAACGACATTATTTTTGTACCAACCTAATAGTTTTTGTTGGATTAGTGATGGTTAACGAGCTTTACGATCTAATCATTGCTAAATTCAAGATCTCTTTTAATACACCTGTCTATATTTCTGAGATGTGGTATTGCACCTATTTTAACTATTAGGTTGGTGCATAAAATAATGTCGTTTTCTCACATATGTTACTATGTGAGAAAACGACATTATATTTGCACCAACCTAATACTTTTTGTTGGATTAGTGATGGTTAACGAGCTTTACGATCTAATCATTGCTAAATTCCAGATCTCTTTTAATACACCTGTCTATATTTCTGAGATGTGGTATTGCACCTATTTTAACTATTAGGTTGGTGCATAAAATAATGTTATTTTCTCACATATGTTACTATGTCAGAAAACGACATTATTTTTGTACCAACCTAATATTTCTATTGTTCTCATCTTTACAGTCCCATTCGTGACGTTTCGGCTGTTGTACACTGCGACCTTCATCAGCATTCGTCTATACTTCTGAGATGTGGTATTGTAACTATTTACACTATTTACATTGTTCGAACTATTGGAATAATCTTTACTGTCCCATTCGCGACGTTTCAGCCGTTGTACACACAGGCATTCATCAGTATTTGCTTATATTTCTGAGATGTGGTATTGTACCTATTTACACTATTTACATTGTTCGAACCATTGTACTCATCTTTACTGTCTCATTCGCGACGTTTCGGCCGTTGTACACTCCGGCTTTCATCAGTATCTGTCTATATTTCTGAGATGTGATATTCCAACTATTACAATATTTATATTGTTCGAACAGTTGTCCTCATCTTTAGTGTCCCATTCGCGACGTTTCGGCCGTTGTACGCTCCGGCCTTATTCACGTGATACATGGCACAGTGGATAAAAGCGTTGGTTAATTTTTCCGAAAAGTAACTTGACCAAAATATTTTGAGTTCAATCCCAGGCCCTCAGTGGAGAGAACAAATTGATACAAAACCTTATTAAATAACACTAACCCTCTGCCATGAGTGGCTCTTTGGGCTTGTATTGGGTGAACATAGCAAAAAAACACTATTTATTTGCTAGATCATTATGTTGCTTTAAAAAGAAAGCTTACAATAAATTTGTCTTAAAGTCCGACATTTCAACGGAATTAATGTATTTTTAAGAATTTAGAAGGGTCTATATGCAAATGGTTTTACCAAATCTGAATCTCTGATAATTCGAGAAAAAAATACAATTCAGTTTGAATTTAAATTTGGTTCATAGTTTTCATGATGATCACTATCAATGTTTCTTTTACTACGTCGAGAAAGGTAACACTATTTATTGAGGGATCGGGTTCTCAGAGTTCGTGCTTTCTGCGTAGCGTTCCGGTTTGGCCTTTCATTGGTCCGTTTCTAGGTGACGGCGATTCCTATTGGTGGAAAACGAGGGCGAGAATTCCCGAGCAGAACCGCACGACAAAACAACGTAACGTAATGAAGCGGCGGCGAGGAGAATTCCGGAATTCGTCGGCCATTTTACTTCAATATCAACGGCATATGCGCATGCGCGAGCGCGCGCGCACAGACTCATCTGACCTACATTTTTCTTTAAAAAGACTTGTTTTTGCAAATTCTTTTATGCCTTTTATGCCTTTTATTTTTTATTTAATTTTTTTTTTTTTTTGTTAAAGCTTCTTTTTATCTTGATCGTTTTTAGGAGAGGGGCGTTTTTTTTTGTTTTTTTTTTAACAACCGGAAAGAATTTGAGAACAATGAATTTTAATAGAGTTCTTCACTTTCTTTATTCGTTATTATTATTATTATTATTATTATTATTATTATTATTATTTGTTGTTGTTGTTATTATTATTCATTGAATTTGTTAACTAGACATGTGGTTGTCCTTACTGGAAATGAAATGACAGCAAGTATTTTCTGCAAGCCTCTACTCTATCGAGTATCCCTATGTGATTTTAGTAATGTTGTGTCCTATATTTCAACTATTATTATTATTATTATTATTATTATTATTATTATTGGCACAATGTTAACCGTAAAGGGCTTTATCTTCACAACGTTTCTGTATCTGACCCACTGCATTTGCCTTTTCTTTTTTAAGATCTCTGCCACTGAATTACAGAAACACAGTCCACTGAGTGTGTTTCTGCAATTCTCGTTTCCTTGAATGTTATTTTTGCACATTTAACTAATCTGTAATCCATACCATCACTGAAACATTTTACATTATCGAAGAGACCCTTCAACTCATAGTCGTTTGAGATCATCCATGTAGCGGAGTTGATTAAATACTTTCTTGTTTACTTTGTATGCATAGCTATTATTGTTTAGTTCATGCCTGTCGAGGATTAAGGGCATACAAAACAGAAAGGAAATACAGGGCGTCTTCTTGAAAAATTCCTCGTCGAATATTCAGACGGTTGGAGGTGGCAATACCTTTGCCGTGATTTAGGTAGAATATGGTTTTCCACATTCCCATGCTGTGTTTAATGAAATTTACTACCACAGAAGAGACTTTTTACATTTCCAAAGTCTCAAGGAACCAAGATTGCGACATACTGTCAAAGGATTTACGGTAATCTGTGCGGAGATTTCTACGTTTCTTCCTGCAATTTTCCAGGACCATTTTTGTCATGGGTCCTTACCTATAACAACAGAATGAACTCTTCCTAACACTATGTATACTACGCCTCTCAAGAATCAAGTCGAGAAGCTCGGCTTGACAGTCGAACTTTCTGCCTTTGAGCAGAGAGGAGCCCGGTCGAGGCTCCGTCGAAAAGCAGAGTCTCGTTCGGGGAGGTTGACCAACCCGATCCTGTTTATACGAGTTCTACGGGCATTTTTGGGCCGAGCCTACGGGCTCTGGAAACCCACGTTAAAATCGGCCTTGTTCCACATGCAACCCTCGTGGGGGTGTGTGGCTAGATACCGAATCAAGCCGAGCTTCTCGGCTTGACGGTCGAACTCTCTGCCTCTGAGCAGAGAGGAGCCCGGACGAGGCCCCGCTGAAGAGCAGAGTCTCGTTCGGGGAGGTTGACCAACCCGACCCCGTTTATACGGGTTCTACAGGCATTTTTTGGCCGAGCCTACGGGCTCGGGAAACCCACGTTAAATTGGGCCTTGTGCCATATGCAACCCTCGTGTGGGGTGGCAAGATACCGAATCGAGTCGAGTCGATAGTAGTTCACTCCAAACCAGACTGACAGTCATACTAACACCTTCCGCATCTTGTATTATTATTTCGTGTAATATACCTTCGTTATTTCTACTCTTGTGTTCGTGTTGTTCTTCCTTGGTCCTAACCTGGATCATAACAATTTTGTTTATCAATTGTTGATCTTTGCAACCATATGAACCTCACAGACATCTATTCTGTACCAAAGAATGTTATAGGCCTATAACTTTCGGGGTCACCTGTTTCACCCGGTTTTGGTAGGACATATGTAATATATTCAGGGATCAATTCTGGGACTTCGTTGGGATTATTAATTAGCAGTGATAAAGTTTGTGCAAGGGTTTTATTGATTGATGACAGATGGTAGAGCCAAAAATTGGCTACCTTATCATTTCCTGGGGTTTTCCATTTTGGGAATTTTGTTAGAATTTAGCTAACATTTGTCTTGGTAATATTTTCCCATTCTTGTAGAGGTTTATCCTCCATTCTTTTTTCTTCTCGCTGGATCCATTCTGTATTGGTGTTATATTCCTTTGGAATGCTCCAAATATTCTCCCAAAATTTCTGCACTTTTTCAGTAGATGTTGGCTTTTTGATATCCATACCTGCTTTTCTAATTTTCTTGTAAAATTGTGTTCATTTACGTTAGAAATATTTTATTTTGTCGATAGAACCTACAACACTTTTGACGTCATCTTGTTCTCCGTGGTTTTAACGGTAGTTTCTGTTTGAGTATTACCGTTGTGGCCTTGTTAGAGGCCAGAAATAAAGACACAAAGAGAGGAAATGAGTTAAACAAATATATTAACAGAAACAGTGATACAAACATATACAAACGAGAGTGTTACAGCAAGAATGTTCGGTCCGACTGTCAGAGGTGAATGCTGGAAACTTCCCTCTCCAAAAGGCAGTACCTGCTCCTATTTATAACTGGGAGAGTCTATGAAAAAAAACAAAAAAACATAACAATTTTCTTGACTGGTCGAATGTCATTCAGCAATTTAATTTTATAATAGTAATTACAAAGTCTCTACTACGACAAGTATTACGAAAATGACGAGTGTTCGTTGACATCACAAAAATTTTATGGATTGATGACAGATAATAGATCCAAAAAATGGCTACCTTATCATTTCCTGGGGATTTCCATTTTAGAAATTTCGTTAGAATTTGCCTAACATTAGTCTTGGTAATATTTTCCCATTCTTGTAGAGGTTTATCCTTCATTCTTTTTTGTTCTCGTTGGATCCATTCTGCATTGGTGTTATATTCCTTTGGAATGCTCCAAATATTCTCCCAAAATTATCTGCAGATTTTTTAATAGATGGTGGCTTTTTGATATCCATAACTGCTTTTCTAATTTCCCTATGAAATTGTGTTAATTTTCGTTAGGAATATCTTATTGTGTCCATAGAACCAACAACGCTTGTCTTGTTCTCTGTACCTTTAATTGCAGGTACTGATTTAGCATTTCCTAGATTGGTGGAATTTTATTTAGTTATTTAATTTTATATCTCCGTTTGATCTTCCTGCACTTGCATGTTGAAGCATTTGTTTTTTGTTTCTTTGAGATCGCATCTAGTATCGATAATTCACATCTGATTTCCTCTATTTTCCCGCTTCAGTTTAGCTGACTCTTTTTAGTCTATTATTATTATTATTATTATTATTATTATTATTATTATTATTATTATTATTATTATTATTATTCTACATGTTTATTTTTCTTATTGTTCCACATATTTATTTCAGTAGACAACGATTTATTCATTTTGTGACGTACGGTGACCGTTAATGGAGGAAAGTATAACTCAAGGTTATTTACCTCACCTCCCCGCGAGGCAGAATATGGCACAAGGCCGTTTTTAAAGCGGGGTTAAAAACCGAGCCCGTAGACCCGTGCAAAAAATCCCCGTAGACTCCGTATACACGGCGTCGGGTAGCTTTCTACCACGCCAGACGAGACTTTGCCCTTCGGCACAGCCTCGTCTGGGTTCCTCTCTGCCCGAAGGCAGAGAGTTCGGCAAACACAGCTGGAGACGAATCTGCAACTAATTGCTGAAGCAAGCCCCAAGTATAACTCAAGAGTTCAATGTTAAAATAAAACAGTATTTAATTACAACTGCAAATAAATACTTAACAAGAACAAAGAAGCAAGAGACACCCAAAGATAATTAACCATTCCAGTAAATACCTTAGGTAGCTCGGTTTAACGTCCGGTAAATCCTAAATCAAAACCCAAATCATCGACGCACAATAATTCACACTAATTCGACTGGATAGTTCCACTCAAGAGTCACTGCAGTCAGTAGCCTGACACCACTATTTATACACCTAACGGAAAACATATTTATAAATCCAGAGTGTCACGCTCGAACCTCGGTGTCGTTAGCTAATCATGTTCTTCCTATATGACAATTCAAATGCTAGATATAAGCATCAACATTGCCATACAAATGTTTATTAGGGCAGGTCAGTTTTGGAATCGTGGCATTGCTCCCAATTTGAAAGTTGTGTTCTAACATTCTTAATACTGACACAAAATATGTTTTCCAAATACTTACCGTTTTTGAGGAGACTATATTAAAGATTAAGTTTTAATTCAAAATCGTAGGGTTGGAATTTCATTCCAGTGATCAGTAAAAGCCTTATAGCACGGCCTTATAAAATTTATAATTTACTGAAGATTTACAAATTTTATTTGGACAAGGAGCATAGCACAAGCACATTATTGCTAAATCATTTATGTCATCAAATAAGAACTTATATAGTTCAAAGGAAAAACTCTACTGAACAATACAGCTCGATTATGATGTAATATACACTCCTAGTCAAAATCTTAAGGGGAGATACATAATGCTTTAAATATATATATAAAATACTGTTACTTTAATTGGATTATATTTGCGAAACATTTACATTTAATTAGAAAATGCAGTTTATGAATAAACAAGTGATAATTTTAAGCTTGTAACTGATTGATTTGTTTGGTTTATTTTGCTTTACGGCATTATTTGAATTAAAATTATCACAAATTATTCCCCCCCCCCACCAAAAAAAAAATTCGCATGAAGATGGAACAGAGCTTCGTACTTTAATTCAATTTAATTCAAATAATTATATTGAAGTTTTCGGCTCTTGTTTTGAAACATGAGAACTTTTATGTAGCGATGGAATCATATTTTAAAATAAATACTTATATTTAGGCTCTACTTTTGTATCAAGCACTGTTTTTTAAAAAATAATAACAAAAATACTAAAGAACTTTCATTTAGCTAACGAGTTCTTTCCTATTTTCTATATATTTTTCACACACACACACACACACACACACACACACACATATATATATATATATATATATATATATATATATATGATATTACGATATCTCATTTTGTATAATGTTATATATCAAGAAACAGTATTTAGAAAAAATATGATAAACTGGAAAGGTTTATTTTTGGGGTGGAGGGGCTTTGTTGATGTTGCCACGTCTACACATGCGCACGAAACGGGAGACGCAGCTAATTTCAAAATTCCTGAAAGAACTCTTTTTGAAAGAATATTTTTTTTTAATTTTTATTAAAGAAGATGGGCAGAAAAAGAAAGACAATACAGATGAATTTGGCTAGATTGCGAAAAAATATTCTATGCTATTATCGCGACTGGCACTGTCGAAGTAAGTGTTTTGCTTTCCAAACCCCGCATCAAAATAATTTCTTGTCTGAGTTTTGTAAGACGAAGTGACCTAATCATTTTATGCGTTTTTCTGATGTCTCCCATTTTGTGTTCCGCAGGCGAAAATGCAAGATGTTTGTAAATGGACGATAGGAAAGATACAAAAGAGCATATTTAAGTGTTAAACAAGAGATAGGAAAGTGCGGAGAGCCATGACCGTCCACGTTCTGATGAGACATGAATTATTAAAAAAAAGAATCTCATATAATAATAATAATCAAATATTGATTTGTGTGTTTTTTTATCGACTTGTTGCAGGATATTTAAAGCCAGAAAATATTTTTAGATTGTAAGAATTTGAGACATGAATTATAAAAATAAATAATCTCATATATTAATAATAATAATCAACTATTGATTTGTTCTTTTTTTATCGACTTTTTGCAGGATATTTAAAGCCAGAAAATATTTTTAGATTGTAAGAATTTGGTGTGGAGAGATAATAATGATTTATTAATACAAGTCTTAATAATTAACCTATATCTGGGGGAGAAGAGATGGATTCATACACTTCCAAAGCTAATGATGTGTCCGTAAGCTATACCACACGCACGTCCAAGTTTACAGTAGCTAGGATTCTCAAGCAGTAACTCATCTAGGTACTGACCAGCCTGAACGTTGCTTAACTTCAGTGAACGTACGTGAGTCAATGTTTCAAAGTGATGTGGCCGTAAGACTTGCTACCCGCACATCCAGGCTTACATCACCTGGTATTCCCAAACAGTCCCACATCTCGGTACTGACCAGGCCTGACGTTGCTTAACTTCGCTGGACGTACGTGAGCCAATATTTCAAAATGATGTAGCCGTAAGACTTGCTGCCCGCATATACAGGCTTACATCACCTGGTATTTCCAAACAGTACCCCATCCAGGGACTGACCAGGGTGAACGTTTCTTAACATTTGTGATCGTACGTGAGCCAATGTTTCAAAATGAGATGGACGTAAGCCTTGCTACCCGCACATCTAATCTTACAGTATCTGGTATTCCCAAAATGTCCCCCATCTAGATAATGACTAGGCTTGACGTTGCTTAACTTTAGTGATCGTACAGGGGTTCCTACGTGATACGACCGTAAGCCTTGCAACCATTTGGATTTCTTCTTTAATCACATATGACAAAACAACGAAAGTGTCCTTTGGAATAATTTTCTTTGGGTGTTTTCGGAAAAGAAATTTAGAATGGCAGCTTTTTATCCGCTACAGTTTCATTTTGTTTCAGATTTCTTCCTTGCATTTTTGTTTTCTTCAGAATCAGAAATCGATTATTTTTTTTACGTACTTTTTTATTCAAATTCCACGATATATATATCGATTTTCCCTGATGCTGGCTTTGACAACAGAACCATTATAAACTTCCTGACAGAAAATCAATTGATTCAATGTCAGGTTCTATTTCGGTGGAGATTGCTATTTGCCTATGTAATCCTTATCAGAATTCGTGATTTTTCAAGACTTTGTTATCTTCAGTTTCATTCCAGTAGAAGATGGAGAGCGAAAGAGTAGACGAAAAAAATACAATAACGTTCATAATTTACCAAAACCCAGAACTTCTCTGTGAGCTTCCTGAAAGCGATCGTTTGCATTCGACAGGCGACGGACCATTTGATGTGCAAAGTGTAACAGAAAAATTGTCCAAATCTTGTGACAGCATAACTATCCATCCCACAAAATTTTTAATATAACCACCCCACGTCTAAACCGAGTTTCTTTTTTCCAGATCTCTATCTATAAAAGGTAGGATGCGCACGCGGATTTGCACCAAAATTTGCACGCACATGCTCCAAGTTAGCAGAAAGGTCAACACCGACTTTGCATTTCCAAACTACCATCGATAGTAAAAATAATCAGTTTTTTCATGCTTCTACGGCAGTTTTCATGTAGACTGCGGCCATTTTCTACTGGCCAGTGAGGCCAATAGCTGGCTGCCACGAATAGGCAGGAAGATTCTATTGGACAGCATGAGAGCCAACAGCTGACTGACACGAATGTTAATTAGCATTCTAGCATGCAAAAAAAAAAAAAATCGGTAGCTGCATTCGTCAAAAGTGGGAAAAATTTAAATCTGCATGGCACTTTACTCCAATTGGCTCATTCACTTGCTTAAACTCAACGTTAATTCTGATTCCGCAGAACTGGGTTGTGTGTGAAAAAGTATTTGTTGTTAACATTTTTTTTACATTAGGTTTTTCCAGTTACGAGTCCTTTTTTAAAGCTGCTCGTTTTGTGTTCATTTTGTTTAGTTCTTTTTTCGTAACAGATTTAATGTTTAGCATAGAGCTTAGAAAAAATTCACAGTGTGAGATAGGCAAGAAGTAAGGCATGTAGCAACATCAGCATGGCAAAGGGCACTCCTTTAAAGGCAAGGAAGGGCAAAAATATTTTAAGTCAATTGATAGCGATTGCTGTATGAGTCGTACGATTTTTGAATCAAGCACGGGCAACGCCGGGCCATGATGCTAGTTTTCATATAAGACGTTTAGCTATATTGACATCATTTGCTGTAAGAATCAATGAAAAACCCTTTGAGTTACTCAGCTAGAAAAAGAACAGGTTAAAATCATTTTGTGTCAGCCCCACTGGCTTCCAAGATGAGCAAAGGTGAGAGGAAAAAGATAATTCAGGTCTTCAATAATGGTAGGTACATTCATATTCTGGTTTCCATCTCCAAAGGTATTTCAAGAACCATCAAGAGAACGGTCAAAGATGAGGACAATAGTCCGAATAATGTAAATAAGAATTTAATTTAATTTAAACTGTTAATCTTAGTAAATCAATAAAAATTAATATTTTATTCATTAATCTTGTTTGCAAGTCAATGAACACTGCATCTTTTGTCATTCAAAGATAAGTGCATTTTCGGGATACACTTTATATATATATATATATATATATATATATATATATATATATATATAATCTGTTTGAGAGAAATGTAAATGAAAAGATTGAATTATGTAAGAAACCTAAAACAAAAAGTTGGATATGTGAACAGAGATAGATATTTTTTTTGCTTAGTCGCTGACTAAAATAATTTGATTTGAATGAAAGAAAGAAAGAAACAAACAAACAAAGAAAACTGAGTCAAAATATAAAAAGGAAGAAAAAAAGAAAAATTTTGACGTAAAATGTAAGAACGAAAGAAAGAAACAAAGATTGTACGTAGAGTAAAAGAAAGAAAGAAAGAAACACTGACTCAGAGTATAAGAAAGAAAAGCAAAAAATATGAGACCGAAAATAGAAAGAAAGAAATAAAGAATGCCGGTAGATTATAAAAAAGAAAGAAAGAAAGAATGACAGAAAGAAAGAAAGAGCAAGGATGGAAGGAAGGAAGACACTGCATGTCTGTCTTTTCTTTTTCTGTCATCGAATTTACCTATCTGTTTTACTTATCACTTGACTGATTACGTTTTTCGATTGCTACCAGAAGTGACCCTCGAAATATCCCAAGGGATATTGTCGGTAAAAAAAAAGGAAAAAAAGAAAGTAAAATTCTTAAAAAATATAAAGAAATGTGAATAATCTTGAGAAATCAATTCGAGAATCTATCTATCTACGCGCGCGCTTCGACAACAATAATGTAAAAATACAGTATTTACATTAGTCGGAATATTGTCCTCATCTTTGTCGCCATATTTGTCACAACGTTTCGTTGTACGCTCCGGCCTTCTTCAGATGGTTGAATTTCGAACTGAACCCTTTATTTCGCTCGCTGGGGTAGACTCTTCTAGTTCCACGTGTCATGTTTGATGGATGTCAGTTATCAGTTATCTCCTGCTAATTTTCTCTTTGGAAGTTCTCCACTGCCTTAACCGGGTATTGAACACTCACACTCTTTGGGTCTGACACTGGATCTAACCAACGCCTTTATCCACTGTGCCGTGTGTCCTGGATATGCATTTTTGGGTATTATAAACCTAATGTTTTCAGCAACCATTTTTTACCAGTGCTCATATTGCAATTTTGCTGTTATCATTCCATGTTTTTACCAGAGCTCATATTGCAACTTTTGTTGTTATCATTGCTTTTCTCTGGCACTCCTTATTACTGGTTCCCATATTGTATTTATTTCTGTGCGGCCGAAACGTTGTGACAAATATGGCGACAAAGATGAGGACAATAGTCCGACTAATGTAAATACTGTGCATAATACCTCATCTCAGAAATATAGACAGATTCTAATGTAAAATTAATTGCTACATTCTGGCTTGAAATTGAATTCTTGTTTCTGTCTTGGAGGCCCAGTAGACCTGGCTTGATTTTATTAAAAGAGATTCAAAATATTCCGTATTCTATCGATAATTACTAACATTAGCTTAGTCTGACACAAGACCACGAATATGCAGTTATCACAAGAAACTAACCTCCACATATCTAATGGTCTGCCAGATCTCTCTCACAAGGAGTTGTTTTACTTTTTCTTTTATGTGACGTGTTCATTCAAGAATGGGCGATCATGGCTTCACCACAATTCCCTATCCTTTGTAGATTTTAACAATTTTTTTTTGCCTCTCACTCCTGGCTTAGCCAACCATTTATATTTATCTTTGACACTTTACTTCTGCCCCTGAAGCATTTAATATGCTCTATGAGTGTCAAATTTTCTAAGCCGTCTTTTCTTTTTATGTGTCCAAAAAGGTTCAACTCTCTCTTTTTGTTTATGAGCATAAAAAATTTTTCTTTCTGATTCCACTTCCTCGTTACTCACATGTTCAGTCCATGTTATTTTCAGCATTCTCTGTAGAACTATATCTCTATTGCGTCAAGTATCATTTTTATCTTTGAGGAAATTGCCCGGTCTTTACTGACATTTACAAGCGCGACCATTATAACGATGTTTAAAATTACGTAACCTAACTTCTGGACCAAAAGAAAAATTGAATTATCCAAAAGACATTGACAACTTTGTTTTTACTATAGTTTATATATATATATATATATATATATATATATATATATATATGGAACAGAGCCTACTTTAACTCAAGTTAATTCAAATATTATTTTGAAGTTTTCGGCTCTTGTTTTGAAACATGAGACCTCTTATGTAGCGAGTTGGAATCATATTTTTAAATAAATAATTATATATATATATATATATATATATATATATATATATATATATATATATATATATATATATATATATCAAACAGTTGAAACCTAACTTAAACAAAATCAACTATGGAATCTCTACAAATATCCTTAAATGTCTAGAATTGGTAACAGAAGCCATCGGTTTATACTTCCCATACTTAATACTTCTCCAATTCACTCTCGCGTAGTCATGTGTGACGTCATGAGATGCAGTACGATTTTCGCTTCCAGCGTCCTACATGCACGTGTTTAGCGTTGCTTGGAAATCATTGATGTAAACAATAACAGACTATCAACACTGTCTTGTCCGTATATTGCTTAATATATTGTACAGACATCTTTGATAATGGCTTATGTAAGCCGAAAGCTTAGATAGGATTAAAAAATATGGATCAATATTGTGATTTTCTTTCTTCGTTTAATGATAATGTTATTAAACTTATCAGACGTTATGAAAAGAATTTACATAAAATAGACAACATTTGTCTATATTATTTCATGAAACATGTATGACTATATATATATATATATATATATATATATATATAAGAGAATAAACAGTCCGTAATATAAACCCAAGTGTTTCTTTCTACCTTTAATCATACTTATTATAAAATCCAGGTTGTATGTGTATGTCTGTTTGTTTATATATTGGATCGGATTTCCGACATTTTTCAACTGATTTCAACAAAACTTCACAGGACTACGTAAAATTACCTTGCGGTCGTTCTGACAGTGCCAAAAATTGGAAAAACACAATTCTTTTTTCACGAAATCAATTTGAAAACACGATTAAGAGACATTAATGAAAGGGGTCAACTCATATCGAATTATATACTTTTTATAAAACTCAGGTTAATTGTTTGTGTGTGTGTGTTCGTTTATATATGGGGTTGGATTTCCTACATTTTTCAACCGATTTCAACAAAACTTACAATATTGTATACGATAATTTATAATTTAGCATACGGCATTTTTATTTATAAATAATATTGTCTACGATAATTTATATTATAATATACGATATTTTAATTTATAAATAATATTGACGACGATGATTTATAATTTAGTATACGATATTTTTAATTATATCTACATCATATATAATATCTACATTAAAACTTTCAAAACATGATACAGAAATAATTTAGTACATTTAAGCGTCTTTCTTTTTCTAGGGAATTGTACCATTTCCGAGGATCCTTGTCCGTGTAAAATTAAATACTCCACAACTGATTGTGTTAAAGATGTCAATGTTCGTTATATCTGCCCAAATCTTTGCAACATTTGTCCTTGTAAGTATTTTTTTTCAATAGGATATTTTATTTGCTTTCAAGTATTTGATATAGGCATTGATTTCATAGTTATGCAATGAAAAATACTACCTACTAAATCGGTAGGAAAAACGAGAATGTATTTTCTACTTTTTTTTTGGCAGGTAGTGTTTCTTATTGTCTTGCACACTTTTTTCTTTATTTTTACACTCAGAATGCTTTAAAAATTGCATTTACAAGACAATTGTTTATAATAAAATTCTATTCAATCGGTAGACTCATAACGATTGAAAACAATGTTTTTGTTTGAGTTTGGATTTGACTAATTTGTAAAAAAAACTAAACAAAAAAAAAAACAAAAAACTAAGACATGCGTGTCCGTCAACCTTAAACAATAATCTTTGTCAATTTTATTTTTCAGTATTTATGACGGTCGATAATTGATCTATCTCTTACTGTTACATCCCCGGGCAACGCCGGGCTCTACTGCTAGTTGTTTATATATGAACACGGACACACCTACCAAATTCTATAATGGTTCGATCTTTTCGCTTTCTTTTACTACATTATTTAGGAGTT
Organism: Acanthosepion lycidas; assembly: GCA_963932145.1. Lineage (NCBI taxonomy): Eukaryota > Metazoa > Mollusca > Cephalopoda > Sepiida > Sepiidae > Acanthosepion > Acanthosepion lycidas. The sequence continues at coordinate 35,980,710 of OZ010599.1, forward strand.
GCTAAACTTTTCTTTCCATCTATATGCAGTTATATGCTTATCTTGTTGTCAAGATTGTGCTCATCAATAATAAATCCTGGTGGGAGTTCTAGTTGGTCTAGGATTACATCACTGTAAATAAAATAAATCCGGGGACAAGATGTTTCCTTGCCTTAAGTGCTTTTTATATTTATGCAGCAAGCTTTTAAATTCCTTTTCTATCCGTATGCAGGTGACTTTCTCTTGGTTGACGTCTGTATTTATGTCATCGATTTTAAATCATCAGAATGGAAAGCAAAATTGCGTCAAGTGTGAGAAAATTGCCCGGCCTTCACTACCATATAAGAGACTTCATATTGCATTGTATTCCAACAATTTCTTTGTTTCTAACGAGATTTTCCTGTTTCATATTCGCTTATTGTTTCGAAGGTATCTTTTTTTTTTATTCGAGGGTGCTTCTGGTTATTAGTGCTGCATTTGAAGTCACTATGTAAAATAATAATAGATAATGTTGCCATTATTCTAGCAAAACATTAAACGGAAATTGCGCTTACGTGACTTCACCAATCGTCCGTTACGTGACACTGTTGAAGTCTATAAATAAAACAAACATTTTCCTGCCTTATCTTTTTCTCCGCATTGCTCTAAGATATAGCCCATGCAAACTTCGTCCACGATGGGGCACGTTGTTTTCCCCGTTCCAATGACGTCTGAACTCTCTTTCCAACGATGGAGTTCTCAAGCGTCTTCCAATACCTTTACCTATGAAGTAAATCAATCCTTGTTTTTGGTTGTCCCAATTATGACTTGATCTCGACTATTACAATTACCTATGAAGAAAGTGTAACCTTTCCTTGGTCGTTCCAACCCAGCACAAGGCAGTAATCTCGACCATGACAACTACCGATGAAGTAAGTACAACCTTTCTTTGATCGTTCCAACCCAGCGCAAGGCAGTAATCTTGATCATGACTACTACCGATGAAGTAAGTACAACCTTTCCTTGGTCGTTCCAACCCAGCGCAAGGCAGTATTCTCGACCATGACAACTACCGATGAAGTAAGTACAACCTTTCTTTGGTTGTTTCAACCCAGCGCAAGGCAGTAATCTCGACCATGACAACTACCGATGAAGTAAGTACAACCTTTCTTTGGTCATTCCAACCCAACGCAAGGCAGTAATCTCGACCATGACTACTACCGATGAAGTAAGGACAACCTTTCTTTGGTCGTTTCAACTCAGCGCAAGCTGGGCACGAGTTCGACCATTACAACTAAAGATGAAGTAAGCAAAACTTTTCTTTGGTCATTCCAGCTCAGCGCAAGGCTGACTTGAGCTCGACCATTATAACGTTGTTTAATTTAAATACCCTAACTTCTAATAATAATAATAATATTAATAATAATAATCATAATATATATATATATATATATACAATAATAATAATAATAATATATATATATATATATATATATATATATATATATATATATATATATATATATATATTATTATTATTATTATTATTATTATTATTATTATTATTATTATTTCAGTCCTGTTATTGAGGGTTTCGCTAATTTAGTATATTTCTATTCATGGAAATGTATTGTGTCGATTTTTGATCAATAAATTTTTTTTCTCTACTTTTGTATTGATATTTTCCAGCTTCAATGCCACAAATTGATGATAATTTTTATTTCAATGAATAATTATGTCTTCAGTTCAAGTTTAGATTTAATGTATATTGTAACGGAGATTAACTGTTACGTTATTCTTTTCAGCAATGTGACAATATGTTACATAATTGTAACACTATATGCATTTTTGTATTGGGTTTTGTCAACCCACCAAAGGACATTTCGGAATTTCGAGGGGACTAACACAGGGTTCATTGTGATAACCTTACGAACTCGCATTCTTCTTTTTCTTCTTTTTTTCTTCTTCTTCTTCTTCTTCTTCTTCTTCTTCTTATTATTATTATTATTATTATTATTATTATTATTTTGCGTTCTGCTGTGGTCACACTACCTACCAAGTCTTACAGAAAGACCTAAGGCAGGTATTAGTGTCTTTTTATGGTTACATTTCATGATTAATTTATATAATTGCCATGAACATTACGAGCGTTACATGGCCACAATTCTTCTGTGTGGGCTGCACTTATCAAAGCAATTAGGGGGATTTCTCTCAAGCTGGTATTTTTGAAGATTATATTGAGCACTTTTTTAAATTAAGCCGTTTTTTTATTGTTTTTTGCTTTTCTTTGTTTTTTGTTTTTTTCAAATATTCCTTTTTGTCAAACGTTGAATTTTGTAAAGTATATTATTAGGTTGGTGCAAAAATAATGACGTAATAATGTCGTTTTTCGACGTTAAAAAATACGTCAAAAACGACATTATGACGTCATTATTTTTGCACCAACCTAATAATATATTTCTATCCAGGGAAATATTTTTGGGCGTTTATTGATCAATAAGTCTTTTCTCTACTCATGTATTGATGTCTTACACGTACAATTTACGACATATCTTTATGCCACAAATTTACGGATCATTTTAATGAGTAATTATATCTTCAGTTCAAGTTTAGATATAATGTATATCGTAATAGAGATTATGTTATGTTAAACATTACAACAGTTTATGATCTGTTATATTTAGTCACCCACACATATATATATATATATATATGTATATTTGTATGTGTCTATGTCTGTATACATACATATGTGTACGTGAGCGTGTGTGTATGTATGTGCATATACGTATATGTATGTGTGCTATATATGGATGTATTCATGTTTAATGTGTATTTACATATATATGCGTATAATTGTGTGTATATATATATATATACATACATACATACATATATATATATACATATACATACAAATATAGGCATATATATACACATACATACACAATAAACATATATATATATATATATATATATATATATATATCCGCAGACAGACAGTTTCGCTGTATCACAGCTCCTCGGTGTGGCTAGACGTCCGATTGCTTTAAGCCGGGATTGACACCGGTCAGATATCTTACCCCTAGGCCATCGTCGGCAGAAAGGATGGAAATTTTTACGTTTTCTTCTATATGAAATACGCCAGCGACTAGGAGAACAATTCATACTTAAAGAGTAATACTTAATAGCAGTAGGAGCCTCTGTTTTTGTTTTTGTTTTGGGTGTGTGTTTGTATATGTGTGTGTGTGTGTTATGAAATGAATTAAGTTCAACAGTTATTTATTATATTTTCTGTATATACGTTGTTTTTTTAATAGATGTAATTTATTTATGTAAACGCACTATTTTTTTAAATAAACAAAATTTCAGGCCGGTATATGTAATTAATACTTTTTATTTATACAGAGAACGTACTCCAATAAATTGTAGTTATAAAAATTTAGTATAAACGGAAAATATCCTACATATATATATATATATATATATATATATATATATATATATATATATATATATAGGATAATTGTTTTTTTTTAAATATATTACCATCGCGATACAGAAATGCTAAGAAGTCTGAATAATAAATCTCATTGTTCTTTCCTATTATATATATATATATATATATATATATATATATATATATATATATGTGTGTGTGTGTGTGTGTCTGTGTGTGTATAGAGATAGATAGATAGATAGATAGATAGATAGATAGATAGAAACAGACAGACACTGAGAGAAAGGAAGAAGAAAAAACGTGAGATTATGAATTGCAATTGGAATGAATGCAAATATACAGTTAATGCTGTTTACCCCTTATTAATGTCGGCGCGTGCTGGCGCACGAGGAGACGTGTTGTCACTTGATCTAACACGAAAGTACCATGTTTTTCTCAGGACATGGGCATTCATGTACTCCACAGTTTCTTTTTCTTTATTATGTTTCAAATGCCATGACTTATTGGGAAAGACATTGGTACGATTTGTTGGCTTCTCCACAATGTTAAAATCAGAGAGTCATTCTCCCTCGGAATTGCCTATGGCTCTCCACAGCATGCTTTTCTTTATTATCTTGGGAAAGACAGTTATACGATTTTCCGTAGGCTTCTCTACAATTTTGAAACCAGACCATGTTTCTTCCTTCAGATAGGAAGCGGCTATGACTCTCCACATCTTCCTTTACTTTATTATCTTTGAATTGCCGTAACTTCTTGGGTAAGAGAGTGGTGCAATTTCTCTTCGGTTTCAGGACAATTTGGAAATCATAGTCTCTCTCCCTTCAAATAGGAAGCGACTATGCCTCTCCACATCTTCCTTTTCTTTATTATCTTTAAATTGCCATGATCTTTTGGGAAAGACATTGGTACGAATTCTAGTCGGCTTCTCAACAATTTTGAAATCAGAGAGTCTTTCTCTCTTTATATAGGAAGCGACTATGGCTCTCCACAGCATCCTGTGTTTTTATTATCTTTGAATTGCCACGACTTCTTGGGAAAGACAGTTATACGATTTTCCGTAGACTTCTCCACAATTTTGAAACCAGAGCATATTTCTCCCTTCAGATAGGAAGCGACTATGGCTCTCCACATCTTCCTTTTCTTTATTATCTTTGAATTGATATAACTTCTTGTGAAAGACAGTAGTGTGATTTCCCGTCGGCTACTCTACAATTTCGGAATCAGTGTAGTCTTTCACCCTTCAGATAATGATCGACTATGGCTATCCACAACTTTCTTTTCTTTGTTACCTGCGAAATTCCATGAAAAAATTGAACTGTTTTCCGTTCCTCTCTACAGTTTTGAATTCAGAGTAGTCTTTTTCAGTTCTACAGGTACGAGAACACGGCTCTTGACAGCTTCTTTTACTTTAGTATCTGTGAATTGCCATGCTTACTTTGGAATGATAATGGATGTTATTTCGAAGGTTTGATTTTGAATACAAAGTTATCAGCTTCCAAATTGGCTGTCATCTAGTATAATTTGCTATTTATCTCATAGCTGGGGCTTTACAGAAAGAAATGGATCCATGTCTTTCCAAAATGTCTTCTTTTTTTTTTCGGAGGTGAACGCAACAGGCTAGGCTGAAATTCGAACCCGGTTCATCGATCGCACTTTATGTGCCAATAGCCTTTACGCTTCAACGATTAAATTATACAGCTCTCATTAATTCTGTCATAAACTGTGTAAATAACCGCTTTGGTTTGTTATTCAAAAGAAAGAAAAATAAAACAAACATTAAGAACATTGATGTCTAACTGTCGTTTTCTTTTCTGGAAATGTCATAAAAGAAAGACAGCGTTTGCTTTTCTGGTCTTTTCGTGTTTATTAACCTCCTTTGAGCTTTATCGGCCATTTTGGGCAATTCCTATTGCCTTTTAATTAGAGTGTAGCGATACCTGCACAAGATCCCCGAGAAAAATGATTGCTGCACCCGATAGCACTTCAAACACTGTTTTGCGATTTAAAATACGCCTTTGTAAATTCTGTGTTGTTTTGCGCTGTTAACCGGCGGTGATCAAAAGTGTGGCCTTCCATACTGTCGTTGCGAGACGACTGTCTCTAATGGCAGACGTTTGAAATTCGTCATTGCGCATACGTGCGTCCATTTCCTGAAGACTGAAAGCGTTTTGATCCAACTAAGTATCCATGACTAAATTGATTTTATTTCTCTTTGTCAATGTGATTTTTTTGTGTGTGTATGTTTTCATTTTTTTAGTCCGCACATTAAGGGATATCAGTTCGATCTCTGTTAAAGAGAGGTTCGGACTATAAGGTTGTTTTTCCTACTTCTTTATGTTCTTCGTAATTTCTGCGTAACTTGATATGATTCAGTCCCCAACTCTTGTAAAAAGAAATACTCACTACGCTATCGTCATAGGTATGAAAGATAAGCAATAACAGCAAAATTGCAATATGAGCACTGGTAAAAATAGTTAATAAAGACATTAGGTTTATAATACCCAGAAATTCATGCCCGAGGACACATGGCACAGTGGATAAAGGCGTTGGTTAGATCCAGTGACAGGACCCAAAGAGTGTGAGTTCAATACCCGGTTAAGGCAGTGGAGAACTTTCAGAGGGAAGTTAGCAGGAGATAACTGATAACGGACATCCATCAAACATGGCACGTGGAACTAGAACACTCGACCCCAGTGTGCGAAATAAAGGCTTCAGTTCGACATTTCAAGAAGAAGGCTGGAGTGTACAACGGCCGAAAAGTTGTGATAAATATGGTGAAAAAGATGATGACAGCAGTCAGAATAATGAAAGATATGCTCCATTCCGTAATTCATACCTTCACATCTGGGACTCGTTTTTACGGCAGCAAACCACTCCCACTTCAGTCGCGTTCCTTTGATAAGAAGCATCTCCCATTCGGAAAGATTATTCCTCAAAACTATTGTTTTGTTAAATAGACTTCTTAGGGGATGCTTTACTGATAACTACAATCTTAGTTTGCTTAAGTCCATGGCCAACCATTATCCAATCTACATGTCTTTATTATTTGTTGTTTTTTTTTTTTTTATTCTTCCCTCCCCTTAAGATAATCTTACTTAGTAACCCAATGTCTTCGGTGGCCCTTGGGAAAATTACAGTAAATAAAATAAAGTATCAGCGAAAAAGTAGCAAGAGAGGAAGACCCTATTATTGCTGTTGGATATGAAATTGTTATTTGTCTAAAGTGAACAATAGTTTGAACTGGGCTAGTGCACTCAAGCCATCAGTCATCTTTCTCATTAATCGTAATTCAAGTATATATATAATTTAAAGAAAAATAGACCACTTTAAGGTTCCATTATAATACTTTATTTCACCAGAGCCCTGTTAAAGGACTCTTGATCATCAGATAGCACTTCCAAAAGATGAAACTAAACGAAATGAAATGAAAATACATACATTTGATGGGTAGTGTAAGTTTTTATAATTTAACAGAGGGGGTAATGAGGGGTGGTTTGAGAGACATGGTCGAGTTTAGAGAGGGTTTATTTAATATTTCTTTCAATCATACGTAGTATTGGGGGAGGAGGGACCATACCTTGACCTATATCTATCTATCTATCTATCTATATATATATATATATATATATATATATATATATATATATATATAATTATTTATTTTTAAAGAAAAAAAAATTTATAACATAAATATGTTATAAAATCACTACAAAAATAGCCATTTTGTTTCAACACCCTCGGTGTCTTATCAAGTGATGACGTTGAATGTAAAATAAATGGTTTTAAAAGTTTCAAATTAATTAATATTCTACGCAAGGGGAAAACGTTGTTACAAAGACTAGATGGACCAATCAGAACACAAGTACAGGAAAATTCAAAAAGCTCGATAACGAAGTCATGTTATAATATCTATTCCGATGTTTAGTATTAAAAAATAATTTATTCCAACGAATAATTACTAAATTATATGATAAAATTTAATATTAAAATTTAAAACTGCTAATTACAAAATCAAAATTTAACATTTATTCGCTATCAAGTTTACAACTATAAAATTACTGAGGAGAAAAGAAGAAATATATATGTTATTCAATTTATTTTTTCATTGAAGTTACTTTAGCTATATTTAATATCCGGTCTTTTTACAATGTATACATTTTAATCCTCATGGTGTGTAAATGGGGTCCTAAACTCACGCGTAAAACGAACGCAGTCAGATTCTAATACATAAGCACCAAGACATATACACACACAAAAAAGGGATAAGACAGAGAACATCTCCACGGTCTGTCATGTAAAAAAAAAAAAAAAAAAAAAAAGGGGCGGGGAAATGGGAGAAGGGAAATATATATACATCAATCATATACTTGGGTATATATATATATATATATATATATATATATATATATATATATATATATATATATATATAGATAGATAGATAAATAGATAGATAGATAGAAGAAGAAGAATATCCGAATAAACAAAATATAATTTCAAGAAATTACTGCTGTTTAAGTTTGCCGTACAAAACAAATGTCTCGTCAAGAGATCTGCTTTCTTTAAATGGGCAATTCAAGCCCTGCTCTATCAACGCAGCCTTCGTGGCCGAAATGGTAACAGTACGTTTTGACTAAAGAAACAGTTTCCTTGATGCCTGTCCGACGAAAAAAAATGTTTCTTTAGACGACCCTGCTCTTGTGTCACGGTTTCAACCCTTTCCCCATTGCCGCAAAGTAGATTTCCTGTGCCTTTTCTAATAATACATACACCCTTGTGCAAATTAATTGAAACAAAACGAATAATTCCGTTATCATTTACTTTTATTTCATAGTTTTCCATTGAAACATGGTTCAGTTCTCATGTTAGTACTTCGTATATCCATTCCACGAATTCGATTGGATTTAAATCTGGAGAGTTTCAAGACAGGTCTATAGTACTTTGATTTGCTCGCTGGTAAGCCTTACCAGTGTGTTGGTGCAGCGTTACAATTTTTGCACGCTTCCATGGAGTAACGTCCATCGCAGACAATGGCCGTAAGACAGCTAATCGACAGTCGAGACAATAGTGTCTGGGCTTGATAAAAATATGATGCCATCAAGGAAGACCCCATTTTTTTCAAGGCCAAATTTCATCATACACCCCGAAAACAGAGTCATATTACTGCAAACCATTACAAATCATCTAATTCTAGGAAAAAATAGAAATCGATTACACCCTGACACTCCAGTGGATTCAAAACTGACCGTATAGTAAAAGAAAGGAAACTAAACAGTTGTTTCAATTAATTTACAAAAGGATGTATATGGTAATTGTACGTATAAACTCTTCGCTTTGGTACGTAGACTTTATGAATTTAAGCGCAGTACGGCAAGGTCTCATAATTTTACAGTTGAAGCTAGATGTAAACGTAAGTTCTATGCCAACAGTTTCTTCTCTCGTACTTCTCGATTGTGGAACTCTCTTCCAGCTCAATGCTTTCCATTAATCTTCAAAAATTTAACTGCAATGTCAATCGCTATCTACTTTCTTCTTAATTACTTCTCTGTTATTCCCGTTCCTTAATAATATTTAATTATTCCTTATTCTTTCACACTCAGTAACGCCTAGCGTCTTAGCGGCTTTAGTGCCTTGCATAGATTGATATGATTAAAAAAAAACAGTTGTTATTAATTTCACTGTTTAAGAAAAAACAAATCAGAGGCAGAATCTCAAACACGAGTAAACACTAAAAATAATGTTTATAATCTATAATATTATAATGATAAAATAATGACGTAATAATGTCGTTTTTTGACGTATTTTTTAACGTCAAAAACGACATTATGACGTCATTATTTTTGCACCAACCTAATGATAAGTATTTGATAGAATACTTTATATACTTATTGCATATCTAGTGACCCGTCCCAGCAAATGTGGAAATAAAGAATTCGCAAATATAATAGAAGCCAATAAACCGTTTAATTAATCCGTTGCCTTTATATTCTTAAAGGTTCTATAGTTTCCTATGATTCTTGATTACTTCTGCTCTATATCGCTTTTTGCTCAAAATCTTTTCGTGTTAAAAATGTCTTATATAGCAGTGAAATGGCAGTAACTCTCAGAAGAAAAAAACATTAGCAGCAGAATGACAAAAACGACAATGACGAAGCCTATTTCAAGACCAAATCGATGGAAGACGACCACACAACAGACAAAAGTATCTGAGTACCTCACATAAAAGGCTTGGACAAATAAGACTGCAATCTAAGAAACGCAGGAGTAAAGGAACTGATTAATGAATCAGTTCATTTTGTCCGGGAAGGAATTTTGTCAAGATACATTTAAATACTTAATTTTCAAATATTTTTTTTAAAGACTAAGGGAAGTAATCAGTCATGAATTTACTAACTTACGTTGATTTACTTCCTTTCCTACTAACGATGGGACAGGAAATATATAAATAAATACACATTGATAATTATTATATGGATGAATGATTTATTTATATAATTATTCGTTTATATAATTATTTATATTATTATAATCATAATTATTATAAATTTAATTTAATAAATTTTTATCAATTTTCATATTTTTTTGTTTCTTTTATTTCATACTAATTTTTTTCATAATTTTTAACCAATAACAATTTAAATTAATGAAATATCCCCTGACATTTTTGACGTAAAATGTTTAAATACTAAAATTCAGTGACAGTGACTATTGTATCAAAAGCAACTTAACAGTTTGTGCTTTTTGCCAAAAAATTATTGCTCTCCTGTATGTTATCTTAATCAATTCTAAAAAAATATATGCAAAAATTCAATATATATATATATATATATATATATATATATATATATATATATATATATATATATATATATAAAAGTGAACATAAAAGTCAACATTTAGAGGCGACAGTCTGTTTCATGCTATATTATCGTCAGACCACACGCTCTATGTCTGATATTGAGCATTTTATCCCATAATTATAGCACATTTTATGACTATATTTCTTTATATATATATATATATGTATATATATATATATATATATATATATATATATATATATATATATATATATATATATATATATATATATATCCACAAGTATAGAATTGGTGTACACGGAACAAATTCCAATAATCAAACAATTACAATTCTTAAAAGAGTGCTCAATAGGGAGCATAGCAAATATAATTATTTGTTTAAAAATTATAACATAAATATGTTATAAAATCACTACAGAAATAGCTATTTTGTTTCAACACATCTGGTGTCATATATATATATATATATATATATATATATATATATATATATATATATATTGATTTGAATATAAGGATCACATTTCCCATTTTATTTTTAAAACAGATACAAAAGTATCTCGTTTAATAAAAAAGGGGGTGTTTAAGGCATCTTTCGGTCGACACTACTTCAGAAAAATCGTCGGCAGTATAAAACAAAGAAGTTGATGAGAAAAATTATTATCAACAACTGATGTTAAAAACAATAGATTAGCAAGATGTAATAAAAAAAGGAAACTAAAGGAAGAGGGGGGAAAAAACTTATGAATACTCAATAATTTCTAGGTTAAGCAGTAATCTCCCTAAATAGGCCAACCTGAATTTCATCTCCCTCTGTCTACACAGGGAAGGACGTTTCATATTAATAATAATAGACTTCAAGATGTCTAAGTGGAGCCACGGTCTAGCCCTGCGTATGACATCTCACCATGGCAGATTTGTCAGTAAGGCGACTTCGTTATGTTGTCGGTGTGGAGCATGCGTGAGACACCTTTAGAAACTGAAAACTATCGATAGCTGTGTTGGTATCGAAGAAACACAAACGTGCCTAAGCAGACATCTGCAACAGGGATTAGCTAGTAGACAGGCACCATCGGATACGAGCGGCCATTCATCCATGAGTATATATATATATATATATATATATATATATATATATATATATATATATATATATATATTATTCTCTACATATCTATGTGCTTCATTGAGCTTATATTTATCTCTCTCATTCTTTTCATGACTGTGATTTCATCCATATCTATCAATATATACATATATATATATATATATATATATATATATATATATATATATATATATATATATATATACGTGTCTATCTATCTTTATTATATATGTATCGATATACACATATTTGTGTATTTATCCATCTCTCTCTCTCTCTGTCTCTGTCTCTCTCTGTCTCTCTCTCTCTATATATATATATATGAGAGAAATATTAGGTTGGTGCAAAAATAATGACGTAATAATGTCTTTTTTTGACGTATTTTTAACGTCGAAAACGACATTATTACGTCATTATTTTTGCACCAACCTAATAGATAGATGGACAAGCAGACATATATATATATATATATATATATATATATATATAGAGAGAGAGAGAGAGAGAGAGACAGACAGACAGACAGAGACAGAGACAGAGACAGACACGTATATACATAAAGATTTATATATGTATATATATTGATAGGTGTACAGATATGAATAGACAGACAAAAAGATACAGAGAGAGAGAAAGAGAGAGAGAGAGTAAGGAGATGTGAATCGATAGAGATACATACGAATGAGTTGAGTTCGATATGAAGCAGATATAAACTCACACACACACATACACACATACATATATATATATATATATATATATATATATATATATATATATATATAAAGTGAAGAAAGAAAGAAAGAAAGAAAGAAAGAGAGAGAGAAAGAAACAGATAGATAGAAATAGATTAAGGGAGTTTGATTGAGTGTCCAATAATCGATCGATTCGGGCCACTTCCAGTAATACGGTCATTCATGTACCGTTTTTTGACATTTTCCATGTCAAGGTTTCGCTCATTTCTCTCGGGATGATTATCTGAAATCTTAACTGGGCCTTCGTCGTTGCCTTGGCGACGGCCATTTTTCTTTGTCCCAGCTTCCGAAAATATTGCACTGCTGCCTTCGTCCAAAAGCACGCGAATCACACGCCTTCCAGCTTGCCATCTTTCACTAAAACCAATCCCCGACCGCCACCAATTCAGCTTTTTCTCTGGCTACCCGCTTTTCCGTCTTTCTCACCTGTACCATTCTTCTTTCTTGCGTGCGTCCGCCATCATTTCGTGCGCGTTCGCTTTTCCAACCAATCACGCGTCACCTGGCCTATTTTCCAACCAATCACTGCCAGTTATGTGATATTGTGTACGTATTTTCATCGATGGCGTTTTGCATATCAGAATGCACGTACCGAAGATGGTAAAACGGGGTTGGGGTCGGGGTCGGAGTTACCAAGAAACAATTCTTTTCTTCTTTTTTTTTTTCATTCGTCGCGAAGGGAATTAAATATATTTTCACGAAAATAAATTTAGTAGCCGCAGCGCGTAGCGGGGATATGAGGAAAAGCAGAAAATGCAGTTGGCGGCGCGAGAAAGGTCTCTTGATTTTTAATCTTCTTCCCCAAACGCGGTTTTCAGTGTGCGCATGCGCAAATGAAAGCATTCCATGACGCGTGTACTTGACGATAAACAAGCAAGACACGTTCACCCAATTCCCTCCTTTTGATATGTATGTCTGTCTCTCTCCACACCCCACTCTATCTACTGATATCATACCTCTCTCTCTCTTTCTCTCAGCTTTTTTTATCAGTTTATTTCTCCCTATACACACACTCTCTCAATAAAAGGTATCATTCTATATCAGTCTATCTCTTTTTATTTTTTCAAGTTAATTCTCATATATTTACTGTTGTACTCAAGATATATCTCCTGTTAGTTTCTTCCTGTACGACTACACCCTTCTTAAGAAGTCGCCCTTCAATATATAGGCCGCTCTCTATCTCTCTCTCATTTACTCTCCTCTCACTGCTGGTATCACCTTAACCCTCACTTTATATATAATATATATATATGTATGTACATTTAATTGAATACGGCAAGCAAGGTGGTTTGATTTAGTTTTTTAGACACTTTCTTATGTGATCAAATAATTTTTTTCTTTCTTCTATGAATTCAGCCATTTTCAAGGTTGAAATATATTAATTGTTAACAAGAAACAGAAATATCTTATTATATAAATACATACATATAATCTATTTCAACCTTGAAAATGGTTAAATGTATATCCGAAAGCGTGTATATATATATATATATATATATATATATATATATATATATATATATATAATTTAAATAAAAACGGCCCACTTTAAGGTTCCATGTAATAAATTATTTCACCACAACCCTTTTAAAGGACTGCGGATCATCAGACTTTACTTCTAAATGTTGAAACAAAAAATAAATATATAAATATATATATGTATATACACACACACACGGACACACAGACACACGCACACACACACACACACACACACACATATATATATATATATATATATATATATATATATATATATATATATGCATGCATATATAATACTATATTATGTTTTTCTATTACTCTGCCTTTAGTTATCATTACGATTTTTCCTCCCAAGACATAGAAATAGAATCAGGTAACTGATGAAAGGAATTTTCATTTGAAATTCTCAATAGATACTGTTAGATGGTTGTAGTGCTTCGAACAGCCCCGGGTTAAAGTGCATTGAGAAAGATTCGAGTTAAGTAGAGAGAAGAGTCAGGTTAAGTCAGGTCATGCATACGTATATGTATAATTGTCAACGTTCTCTCTCTATATTTATATATATATATATATATAAATATGTTATTAGGTTGGTGCTAAAATAATGTCGTTTTCTCACAACTGTTACTATGTGAGAAACCGACCTTATTTTTGCACCAACCTAATGTATAAATGTTCTATATAAACGGTGTTCCAATAACTTGGACTTTTAAATCAGTGTTAAAATTTGTAAAAATTTATTTATTTTTCTCTATTGAATCAAGTTATTTAAGTTATGGCAATTATGTGTGAAAAATAATATCGTCCAAATATCCGCCAAATCTGAAAGGAAAAGAAAAGAAAAAAAAAAAAAAGCATTAGACGCTTAAAATTAATTCATATTAAAATCGATCCAAGTTATTAGGATACTCTTATATCGGATAACTATATATCATTTTTGTATATATGAAGAATAGTTTTAGTGGATAGATAAAATGGAAAAAGAATTCGTGTAATGAAGTTTGTTTACATTGATGCGAGCATACATACGTAGGGAAAGCAGAAACTGGGAATTTTAATATAAGATTCCGATAACCGTGTTCACTCAGGATGTAGGACATCCTGTGTATTTAAATTATTTACTATTTTTATTATTTGCGAATTGACATGACTTATTGCGAAATATGTTACTCTGATTTCTCTACTGTTTTCCGGATCTCTTTACGGTCACGGATCTCCCAAGTTGCTATCCGTCCCCGTCTTTCGCCAGCCACCCATTTGCACAAACTCGTTAGGTAGGTAACTCGATGTTTTCTTCAGCACTTCCCCTAGTATGTCCTGTGTGTGACATATTTTCCAAGCCATCTTTCCCAGGAATTTCAACTATCTTACTTATTATAAGTATGAGTGTCGATTTTATTTCCATTTTCCTTAAAATGTCCTTGTTCCTTCCATGCCCCGTCCATAGTATCTTCATCATCATACAGTAGAACCACGGGTGCGTGGCAGAGTGGTTAGAAGGTTCGAATCATAGTATGCTTCATTTGTCAGGAAGTTGACTTCTTGATGCTATCTTGGGCGTGAGACAACTTTGAATAATGCCTGAAAACCATGTCATGGGTTGACATAAGCCTTATGAGTGAAAATTGGTAGACGGAACTGTTTGGGAACTATCGATGACTGCTGTGCTAGCACGAAGTCACAAGACATCGTGACCGAGGGTTTTAGCGTGCTAGCCTTGTTCAGATTACTGATCACGTTAGATAACTTGCATCTCTCTCAGAAACTCTAAATAAGGTCCGCTGAACATAATTGCAGTATAAATTACGGGTAGGCTCTCTGGGTGTTGAGCAAACATAAATGTGCCTGAGAAGGCGTCTAGAATGGTGGTTTGCTAGCTGCCATAGTAGACTGGCCGTGCCATTTACTGTAGAACTACGTCTTTGATGCATGTATTTTTAGGATTCTAAGGATATGTATCCTTGTTGCTACGATTTTTTAGAAAAACTTCCTTGTTACTCATGGTATTCTAACAATAATTCTATGGAAAAATCTTTTCTGTTGCCTCGTCTCCTTTTTATCTGTAAGGAAAATGTCCATCCTTGACTATCATATAGGTAGATTGATATTGCATAGGAGGTAGCACTTTTCTCTTTATTTCAAACTTATTTTTACCTTTCTTAAATAGACAGGGCACATAGAGAAGAAGAAGAAGTAGAGGAAGAAGAAGAAGAAGAAGAAGAAGAAGAAAGGAGGAGACGATGATGACGAAGAAGAAGACGATGATGACGAAGAAGAAGACGATGATGACGAGGACGAAGAAGAAGAAGAAAACGATGATGACGAAGAAGAAGAAGAAAAAGCAGAAGAAGAAGAAGAAGAAGAAGAAGAAGAAGAAGAAGAAGAAGAAGATGATGATGATGATGAAAAAGACGACGATAATGACGAGGACGACGACGAAGAAGAAGAAGAAGAAGCAGACGATGATGAAGGGGCCGACGAAGAAGAAGAAGACGACGATGGTGACGAAGAAGAAGACGATGATGACGAAGAAGAAGAAGAAGAAGAAGAAGAAGAAGACGATGGTGACGAAGAAGAAGAAGAAGAAGAAGAAGAAGAAGAAGATGATGATGATGAAGACGACGATGATATCGAGGAGGACGAAGAAGACGATGATGATGATGAAGAAGAAGAAGAAATAGAAGAAGAAGAAAAAGATGAAGAAGAAGAAGAAGAAGAAGAAGAAGAAGAAGAAGAAGAAGAAGAAGAAGAAGAAAAAGATGATGATGATGATGACGAGGAGGACGAAGAAGACGATTATGACGAGGACGACGAGGACGAAGAAGATATAGAAGAAGAAGAAGATGATGATGATGATGATGAAGAAGAAGAAAAAGAAGAAGAAGATGATGATGATGAAGAAGAAGACGACGACGACGACGACGACGAAGAAGAAGAAGAAGAAGAAGAAGAAGAAGAAGAAGAAGAAGAAGAAGAAGAAGAATAGGAAAAAGATCGATCTCTGTTCTAATTCGCCTTCGGATTTTGATGCCGTATTTTCCCTCGTCTGTTGAAACATTTTCCAGATTGTTTAAATTCAATACTAGCTTCATTTTAACCTCTCCAATTAGTAAATCGCGTTTTCGGCAGTCCGCCTCCTACCCTTGTTATAGGAATACATTATTATTATTATTATTATTATTATTATTATTATTATTATTATTATTATTATTATTATTATCATTATTATTATCATTATTATTATTATCGTTATTATCATTATGATTATTATCATTATTATCATTATCATTATTATTATTATCATTATTATTATTATCATTATTATTATCATTATTATTATTATTATTATCGTTATTATCATTATGATTATTATCATTATTATCATTGTTATTATTATCATTATTATTATTATCCTTATTATTATTATCATTATTATTATTACCATTATTATTATTATCATTATTATTATCATTATGATTATTATGATTATTATCATTATCATTATTATTATTATCATTATTATTATTATTATTATCATTATTGTCATTATCATTATTATTATCATTATGGTTATCAAAATTATTATCATTATCATTATTATTATTATCATTATTATTATTAAAGAAGAAAATGATTGACTCAATCCTTTCAGCACTTAGAAAAGAGCGCGATTTAAGAAAAAATACAAAAGTGAACAATAGTGTTTGGCAATATTCGGCAGATCTGACGTCCTTTTATTTGTAAAGATTGTCTACACG
Source organism: Acanthosepion lycidas (assembly GCA_963932145.1). Taxonomy (NCBI): domain Eukaryota; kingdom Metazoa; phylum Mollusca; class Cephalopoda; order Sepiida; family Sepiidae; genus Acanthosepion; species Acanthosepion lycidas. The sequence continues at coordinate 35,998,055 of OZ010599.1, forward strand.
TACACAAATATAAAAAAAATCTACAAAATAACTTTTACTTATAATCTACTTACAGTTTTTTGTAGATTTTTAAAAATATATTTATACGTTTTTTGTTGTTAATCGGCATCACCGCCATTGCAAGGCAAGAAAGCCACTAAGACACAAGGGATTACAAGCTGTGGAAGAATTAAGAACAGAAACATTTGATAATGAGGGGTGAAGAGAAGAGAGTAATCAGGAGGACAGTAGACAGTGACATTGAATTTAAATTTTTGCATTTTTTAAAGTTGTTTGGAAAACATGGAGCCGGAGGGGAATTCCACAAGCTAGAAAAGAAACTTTTAGCATAGAATTTACGACTCCATCGAATCAGATGAACTGTAAATTGATAAGATCTTGAATTGTTAATCATAACTTGAAGAAGACATACTATCGAAATATATTTGAACATTGTCAAACAGTTTCTTTTCTCTTTCTTTTCTTAAATCGCGCTCTTGTCTAAGTGTATTATTATTATTATTATTATTATTATTATTATTATTATTATTATTATTATTATTTTATTTCCTTTGATTTCTGATGTGTACTCATTTCTTTCCGGGTCCCGCCCAAGGATCTAAGGTTATAAATGGCATCATGATATTTTTCACTGGAAAAAAAACAACATATTTTGCATAGAAAAAGTCCTTCGTAAAGTGTGGGCTGTACTCGTGAGAACATTTTTTTGCATTTCTTTAAGGCATGGACTTCCAGGAATCCCTTTAATTAGTCTACTGGAATCTTTTCCACCAATCCGTGGGCTCCAACTACAACAGGGATTGTTGATGTTCCCATTTGCCAAATTTTTAGGATCTAAAAAGAAGAAAGAGAATGGTGGGGGGTGGAAAGAGAGAAAATAAGATAGAACAAGAATTATGGAAAAAAGAGAAAGTGATAGAATGATAGAGATTAGTATCGAGAATGAGAGAGGACAAGAGAGAGAGATCCTAAGATGATGAAAGATAAGGAAACAAGAGAAAGAAAACCTTCATCTAAAGAAGGATGGAAAAAGCGAGATAAAAAAGGAGAGAAGAACAGAGGGGGAAAAGAGAGAGAGGAGAGAGAGAGAAAGGAGAGAGAGAGAAATGAGAGAGAGAAAGGAGAGAGAGAGAAAGGAGAGAGAGAGAGAAAGAAGAGAGAGAGAGAGAGAAAGAAGAAAGGGAAGGTTAATGAGGAAAAATAAAATAGAAAGATCAAGAGAGAATAAAAAGGGTGAGATGCAGAAAGATATAGAAAGAGAAACAGAGAGGCTAAAAGAGAGAGTAAGATAAAGAAGAAGAAGAAGAAGAAGAAGAAGAAGAAGAAGAAGAAGAAGAAGAAGAAGACTAAGAAGAGCAAGAACAAGAACAAGAACAAGAATTAAACGATTTAAAGGAAGATGTAGGAGTGGGAACAGAGAAAGAGAGAGAGAGAGAGAAAGAGGAAAAAGAGATGTTAAAAAAGAGAGAATGCGAAACGAAGGAAAGTTGGTAGAAAAAAGAGAGAAAGACAGAGGTGAAAGAGAGAGAGAATGGTAAACTGGAAGAATAAAATAGAAACAGCGAGAGAAAATGGTGGCAATAAAAAAGGGCGAGATAGAGAAAGATATATAGAGAGAAACAGAAAGCTTAAAAGAGAGCACGAGAAGAAGAAGAAGAAGAAGAAGAAGAAGAAGAAGATGAGGAGGAGGAGGAGGAGGAGGAGGAAGAGGAGTGGGAAGAGGGGGAGGAGGAGGAAGACACAGAAAAACAAACTCCCACAAATTGAATCCAAGACATGAACAAAACCCTTTTTGGTATTAGTTGTTCCTTGTTGGCGATACAGACACGAACACACAGACACAGGGAATCACATTCACACAGAGTGTCGCGATTGGCTTATCCATAGATTGACGGTTAAAAGTCTCTACGTTCATCCATCTTGTTATGTTCTCTCAAGCTAAATTCATGTCTCTCCGAGTTCATCACTCGGTCACCCTCTTTCTCGTACTAATATCTCTTTCGTTATTTGCTTCTCTTTCTACATGTATTTATATAAAGATATTGATTATCGTTCACCCATTTATCCAACTTTTTAGACTTCCCTATTTGCTTTAAATGGCGAACGACTGTTGAGTGGTCGACCTCGAGTTCAACAGCAACTTCTCGTGTGGTTTTGCGAAGATCGGCTTCAATTAAGGCTTTCAAATGTTCGTTATCAACGGCAGTCGGCCGGCCGCGACCGTCTTCATCTTCGAGGCTCTCATCACCATTGCGAAATTTCTTGAACCACCGTTGTGCCACACGTTCGTTAGTGGTTCCTGGGCCAAACGCATCATTGATATCACGAGCTGTCCCGGCAGCTTTTCGGCCTAGTTTGAACTGGAACAAGAAAATCGTGCGGATTTGAATTTTGTCCATGCTGTCGAAAAGCCTGCAAAAAAAAAAAAAAATGAATGAAGAGATTGAGAACGGTAACGAATAACACGATTCGATAGAGCGAAAAACGCGCTTCAAAATGATATATAACATGGCTATATATATCAATGAATTAATTCAGAAATCATATATAAAAGTAACATATGTGAGAAAACGACATTATTTTTGCACCAACCTAATAATAATAATAACAAAAACAGTAGTTTATTTTAAGCTTATTGCCCCAAGAAAGGCGGGAGTACCACTGGTACGCAAGGGGTTACAGAGAGTGGAAGCAAGAGGAGTGATAGAGGAAAAGATGACGAGAAGGACGGGGGAATAGATCAAGGCATCTGGAGATGTCGATTGACATTTCATTTGAATAGTTGGAGATTATAGCTATCAGGGGGAGCAAGCAAGAGGAAGGGAGTTCCACAGACGGGAAGTGCGAGACATGAAGCTAGTGGTTTAAAAGAGATGGCTACATTTAACCGTTTCGACAGTGGAAGGGTAGAACTGAGATGCCAGCCTAGTAGCACGCTTAAATTCATGCAGTTTGGGAACTAGCGAAAGTAGCTCATCGGTGCAGTTACCGTGAAAGTATTTGTAGAAAAGACAGATGGAAGCCACGGCACTTCTGTGAGAGAACGACTGTAGACGAGATGCCAGTTCAGGGCCAACCATTGCATATCCGTCTTTGGATTTTGTTGAGGACCTTAAGGCGAACAGCAAGGGCACCAGACCATATACGACAGCAATATTCCATTCAAGGGTGAATGGTTGATTTATAGGTTTGAAGGATGGACTCGGGCGAGAAAAACTTACTGGCGTAACACAGATACACTTTACTCAATAATCTTGAAATGGAAATCTAAAAAATAACCACAAGAGGATATCAATATTTCTAGCTGTAAGTGGACCACCGGATTAATTGGAAAATGGTCCATATATTCACTGAAGGGACTCCTGGTAGCTGAGCCTTAAATAAATACAAAAAATTGTGCACACAGATACAGTTCACACATTACAAAGAGCTTTATCTAAAATGTTTGTGATCTTAGCTTTTTTTTTTGTTTTTTTTTTACAAAAAATGTTCAGTCGAATATGTCAGGAAGTTATTTTTGACCTCAGTTCACTGGTTGAACCCGGAAGGAAATGTTTACCCAACATAAACCCAAAGAAAATAAAATTAATAATATTTGCTGAAGGCTGTACTGTATCGTTGAAGATCTTAAAAAAAACTATCAAAATACAAAGATCATAAAGAGGCAATCTCAAAAATGCATCAATAATTCCAGTTGTAATTTGAGCACTCGGATTGATTGGAAAAGTTTCCGATATACTCATTGAAGGGATTCCTGGTAGCCTTAAAGAAATACCAAAAATTCTATTCACAAGTACAACTCAACTTACGAAGAGCTTTGTCAATGTAAAATGTGTGTGTTTTAGAAGTTTATTTAGCACACACATGTACAGTGAAAAATGTTACAATGCCTCTGGTTGGGACCCTGGAGGAAATTAGTAGGCTACATATATCAAAGGAAATACTACTACTACGAGTAATAATAATAATAATAATAATAATTATAATAATAATAATAATAATAATAATAATAATAATAATAAAGACCAAAAACAAAAAAAGTGCCTCCTTATTGATATGGCAGTCCCTGCTGACTGCAATGTATCTTTGAAGATATTCAAAAAGCTGTCAAAATACAAGGACCTTTAAATAGAAATCTCGAAAATGTGGCACATGGGAACATCAACAATCCCTGTTGTAGTTGGAGCCCTCGGATTGGTTGGAAAAGATTGCAGTAGACTAATTGAAGGGATTCCTGGAAGCCCATGCCTCAAGGAGATACAAAAAATTGTTCTGACAAGTACAGCCCACACTTTACGAAGGGCTTTATCTATGTAATATTTTTTTTTTTTTTGCAGAGGAAAATGTTTGATACCATTTCTAACCTTAGGTCCCTGGGCTGGACCCGGAAAGAAATGCGTAAACGCCAGAAATCAAAGGAAATAATAATAATAATAATAATAATAATAATAATAATAATAATAATAATAATAATAATGTACCGATCAGTGGCTACGTAGTGCAGGGTTAAAAGCTCATTTGGAAGGTTTTATCCTTGCTGCTCATTATCAGTGCTTGTAAACTAGAAATTATCAAGCACACATACTAAAATAGAGTGTCAGCCCCAAATGCAGGTTCTGTGATAAATACCCAGAAACAATCGATCATCTTGTATCAGGTTGCACGGTAATGACACCCACTGAATATAAAACATGGCATGATAGAGTTGTTCAATATCTGCACTGGAAAATCTGCAACTTCTACGGGAAGGAAACTAAAAGAAACTGGTATGAACACCACCCAGACCCGGTTACGGAGATAGGACCTGTTACAATTTTATGGGACTACGCAATACACACAGATAGAACAATCAAAGCCAATCGCCCAGACATTGTTAGAGATCACACACAAAAAAGGTGGCTCCTTATTGATATGGCAGTCCCTGCAGACTGCAATGTATCTTCGAAGATCTTCAAAGAGATATCAAAATGCAAGGACCTTGAAATCGAAATCTCAAAAATGTGGCACACGGGAACATAACGGATTGGCTGGAAAAGATTCCTGTAGACTAATTGAAGGGATCCCTTGAAGCCCATGCCTTAAAAAAATACAAATAATTGTTCTCACGAGTACAGCCCACACCTTACGAAGGGCGTTGTCTATGTAATTTTTTTTTTCTAGTGGAAAATGTCAAGATGCCATTTTTAACCTTAGGTCCCTGGGAGGGACCCGAAAAGAAATGAGTACACATCAGAAACCAAGGGAATATATAATAATAATAATAATAATAATAATAATAATAAGAAGAAGAAGAAGAAGAAGAAGAAGAAGAAAAGAAGAAAAGAAGAAGAAATAGGAAACTTTATTCACTGATAAAAGATACCAATAAATTCAAAAGGCTATTTCAAATGAATAAAGAATTGCAAATAAACCATAATACATCTACTGCAGTGCCAAAACAAAGTTAATCGCCCAGAATGTCAAAACACCTAAAAAAAGAAAGCAAAAGCAAATAACGTAAGGGACAAAAGGGAAGAACGATGGCAAGATTAACCTCTTCATGGTCATTATTCTGTAGCAAACAAGCTGATGTTGATAAAACCCGTACTCATCAGTGGCTACGTAGTGCAGGTTTAACAGATGAATCTGGAGGTTTTATTCTTGCGGCCCAGGAGACCAATGCTTGCTAGCTGTTTTACAAAACTACAGAAATTAGCCTTAAAAGATATCTGCAAACTACAGAAGACTGGATATATGTGTCAAAGAAAATGAAAGTAGTAAGAAAGTAAGCCAACAAGTTCAAAATAGAGTTTCAAATGGGTGAAGAAATACAAGTAAAACACAATTCGGTGGACTGCAGCTGCAAAATAATTTAAAAAAAGAAAACAAAAGCAAATGCAACCGACCAGATACAGAAACGATGGCAAGATAAACAAGTTCACGGTCAATACTCTGCCCGTACCAAACAAGCTGATGTAGACAAACACCAAAGAGCTTTATCAATGTAAAATGTGTGTGTTTTAGAAGTTTATTTAGCACACACATCTACAGTAACAAAATGTCGTGATGCCATTTCTGACCATAGGTCTCTGTTTGGGACCATGAGAGAAAATAGTATGCAACATATATCAAAGGAAATACTACTAGTACGAGTAACAATAATAAAAAGAAAAAGAAAAAGAAAAAAAAAAGAAAAAGAAAAAGAAAAAAGAAGGAATAGGAAACTGTTTTCAGTAATAAAGCAAGCCAATAAATTCAAAAGGCAATTTCAAGTGAGTGAATAATTGCAAATAAACCATAATACATCTACTACAGTGTCAAAACACCTAAAAAAAGAAAGCAAAAGCAAATAACGTAAGGGACAAAATGGAAGAACGATGGCAAGATTAACCTCTTCATGGTTATTATTCTGCCCGTAGCAAACAAGCTGATGTAGACAAACCCTGTACCCATCAGTGGCTACGTAGTGCAGGGTTAACAGATGAATCTGGATGTTTTATTCTTGCTGCACAGGGTATCAATGCTCGCTAAGTGTTTTACAAAACTACAACAATTGGCTTTAAAAGATACCTTCAAACTACAGAAGACTGGATATATGTGTCAAAGAAAATGAAAGTAGTAGGCGACTTTATTTAGTAAGAAAGGAAGCCAACAAGTTCAAAATGGAGTTTCAAATGGGCGAAGAAATACAAGCACGATACACCGATTGAAGCTGTAAAATACTTTAAAAAAAAAGAAAACAAAAGCAAACGATCAGATACAGAAATGAGAAATGATGGCAAGATAAACCTCTTGACGGTCAATAATCTGCTCGTACCAAACAAGATGATGTAAACAAACGTACCTATAAGTAGCTACGGAGTACAGCATTAAAAGAAGAAACCGAAGCTTTTATTCTTTTTACGCAAGACCAATGCTTGTTAACTAGAAATTACCAAGCACACATAATGAAATATTGTGTTGACCCCAAATGCAGAGTCAGTGATAAATATCCAGGAACAATTGACCATCTTGCGTGAAGTTGCAGAGTATTGGCACCCATTATAAAACCCGGCATGATAGAGTGGACCAATATCTGCACTGGAAAATCTTCAACTTCTGCGGAAAGGAAACTGTAAGAAATTGGTATGAACTTCATCCAGACCCGGTTACGGAAATAGGACCTGTGACAGTTTTATGGGAATTTTACAATCCACACAGACAGAACAATCAAAGCTAATCACCCAGACACCGTATTCAAAGAACACAAGAACAAAATTAGGAATGAGATTTTTCAGAGAACATCATTGCTTGGGAAACTGCCAGAAATCTGAGAAAAGGTTTGGCTGGTGGAGAGAGGCGAAGAAATGACAGGATCCTCGGACATCTGTTGTGACCCCAACCCCGATCTTTAAATTACATCATGCTTGAAAAGAAATAATAATAATAACCTTGAAGACCTTGAAATCGAAATCTCAAAAATGTGGCACATCGGAGCATCAACAATCCCTGTTGTAGTTGGAGCCCTCGGATTGGTTGGAAAAGATTCCAGTATACTCACTGAAGGGATTCTTGGAAGGCCATGCTTTAAAGAAATACAAAAAAAAAGTTCTCACGGGTGGAGCACACACCTTACGAAGGGCCTTATCTATGTAAAATGTGTGTGTGTGTTTTAATTGGTCAATGGAAAATGTCATGATGCCATTCCTAACCAGAAAGAAATGTGTACACACCAGAAATCAAAGGAAATAATAATAATAATAATAATAATAATAATAATAATAATAATAATAATAATAATCTTTTACAGAAAGGAAATGGCAAGAAACTGGCATTGACAACACTCAGACCCAGTTATAAACAGAACCTGTAACAAATTTATGGGGCTTTATAGTACACACAGAAAGAAGAATCAAAGCTAATCCCCCCTCCCAGACACTGTGATCGCAAAGACAAAAAATGCCTCCTTATTGATATGACACTCCTTGCAGACTGCAGTGTACAAACTGAATATAAAACAGAGATAGGACCTGTAACAATGTTATGGGATTCACACAGGCAGAATAATCAAAGCTGATCACCCAGATATCGTGATCAATGACCACGAGAATAGAATTTGCTTTTTTTATTTACATGGCAGTCACTGCAGATTGTTATTTATCTTTGAAAATCTTCAAAAACTATTAAAATACAAGGATCATGAAATGGAAATCTAAAAGATGTGGCACATGAAGACATCAATAATTCGAGTTGTATTTGAAGCCATAGGATTAATTAGAAATGGTTCTTATTAGCTAATTGAAGCGATACCAGGAAGCCCATGCCTTAAAGAAATACAAAAAAGAAATGTAATCACAGGTACAACTCACACATTACAAAGGGCTTTATCTATGTAAAATCTGTGTGAGCTTATTTTTTTTTTTTTTTTTTACAAAGATGATCAGTAAAAAATATTATGAATCCATTTCTAAGCTTAGGTCACGAGTTGGAATATGAAAATATGTTTCTATTAGGTTGGTGCAAAAATAATGACGCAATAATGTCGTTTTTTGACGTTAAAAATACGTCAAAAAACGACATTATTACGTCAAGAGAAATCAAAGAAATAATGGTAAGAAGAAGAGTAAGAAGAGTAAGAAGAAGAAGAGTAAGAAGAAGAAGAGTTAGAAGAAGAAGAGTTAGAAGAAGAAGAAGAGGAAGAGTAAGAAGAAGAAGAAGAAGAAGAAGAAGAGTAAGAAGAAGAAGATTAAGAAGAAGAAGAGTTAGAAGAAGAAGAAGAGGAAGAGTAAGAAGAAGAAGAAGAAGAAGAGTAAGAAGAAGAAGAGTTAGAAGAAGAAGAAGAAGAAAAACAAGAGTAAGAAGAAGAGGAAGAAGAAGAGATAGAAGTAGAAGAAGAGTTAGAAGAAAAAGAAGAGTAAGAAGAAGAAGAAGAGTAAGAAGAAGAAGAGTTAGAAGATGAAGAAGAGTTAGAAAAAGAAGAAGAAGAGTAAGAAGAGAAAGAAGAAGAAGAAGAAGAAGAAGGAGAAGAAGAGTAAGAAGAGTAAGAACAAGAAGTAGAAGAAGAGTTAGAAGAAGAAGAAGAAGAGTAAGAAGAAGAAGAAGTAGAAGAAGAAGAAGAAGAAGAAGAAGAACAGTTAGAAGAATAAGAAGTGTAAGAAGATGAAGAGTTAGAAGAAGAATAAGAGTTAGAAGAAGAAGAGTTTGAAGAAGAGTTAGAAGAAGAAGAAGAAGAAGAAGAAGAAGAAGGAGTGGCTTCAGATTGCAATGTATCTTTCAAGATCTTAAAAAGTGAAACTATCAAAATGCAAAGTTTTTGATGTGGAAATCTCAAAAAGATAAATGGTAAGGATAATTCCAAGTAGAACATTAATTCCTATGAGGAGCTCATTGTAAGTAGGAGAGCAAAATATCATGATAAATTCAAAATCCCTATCGGTTATAATTTATTTCATGAATATTGCTATACTCATCTCTTCAGACCGAGAGTTCTTAAGAAATGGAATCAATCCATCCATCTAGCCAGCCAGCCAGCCAAATACATACATACGTATATATATATATATATATATATATATATATATAATTATTTATTTAAAAATATGATTCCAACTCGCTACATAAGAGGTCTCATGTTTCATAACAAGAGCCGAAAACTTCAAAATAATATTTGAATTAACTGAGTTAAAGTAGGCTCTGTTCCATCTTCAAGCGAAATTATTTTTTGAATAACTTATTTCTGAAATTTACGAGTTTTAATAGTATATTCAGAATTGAAGTCAAAATTTCCATGGTAACATCAAGGGCGGATTGTTTAGAATAGGCAGCGGTGGGGTGTTAATAATTTGCATAAGTATAGAGTTACTTTCATAGATGCCGGGTCAGGGTAAGGTGGGGGTGGCTAAATTAACGACGGAGGAAGTTTCCGCATAGTCTGGCTTAAGCGTCTATGGAGATTTATTTTTTTTTATTTTATTCTTTTATTATATCTCTTTATGAAAGGGATTTGTGTATGTAAAAAAACAGTAACGTTTGTTTTTTGACGACTTCATAAAGGGTTATCTTTTTTTGTAGGGTATTAAAACTATGTATATGGGCTATGGATTTTAAAGTTTATTTTATTGTATGCGTGTTTTTAGCTAGTTATTCAGAGCGTAAGTTTGGTAGTGTCGGCAGAAAATCGTTAATTCATGCCTGTTGTTTAATAGATTTTTATTGTTTAGAAGCTTAATAATGTGTAGTTTCTCATGGAGGCACAAAGGGCATGGGTCATCCCAAGTTTTGCAAGTTCTAGTCCTGTTAATGATTTTCCATTTTACTTTAGGTGTCCTATTTTTTTCTTTCAGGTGCCAAAAAATTATATTTATGCTCTACTTTCGTATCGAGCACTATTTTTTAAAAATAATTACAAAAATACTAAGGAACTTTGGATTATTTACCTAACGAGTTCTTTCCTATTTTCTATATATTTTTCACACACACACACACATATATATATATATATATATATATATATATATATATATATATATATATATATATATATATATATATTATAAATTAATTGATTTAAAATATGGTTTTTCCGCTACACAGTCCGAATTTAATTTTGTAATTAAATTAAAGACATTAGTTCAATTTCATACTCAAGCGAATTTTTTTTAACAAGTAAGAACACCGGATTATATATCTTACTGTTCTTTCTTTATATATATATATATATATATATATATATATATATATATATATATATATATATATATATATATATATATATATATATATATATATGTATATTTATATATATATATATATATAAAGTTTGTAACAAATGGAATCAATCCATCCACCCATTGTATATATATATATATATATATATATATATATATATATATATGTGTGTGTGTGTGTATGTGTGTGTGTGTATATTTTACGCTTTTAAGAAATGGAATAAATCCATCCATCCAAATATATATATATATATATATATATATATATATATATATATATATTGATGGATGGATTGATTCCAATTGCATTTCTATACCAATATTCATGAAATAAATTATAACCGATATAAACTTTAAAAATGTTTTCTTAATTTACCATTATATATATATATATATATATATATATATATATATATATATATATATATATATATATATATATATATATATATGTTGGACTCTCTCGTCGATTTAGACGTATGGGGATCTGATAACCTCATTCGTTTTTTTGGTTTGTGTCGTATATGACACTTCAATCCCACTAGTTACCTGCATATATGCCCACATATTGTGCAACAACGAGGATCTCGGAACATAGTAAAAAGAATATTTGCTTGCACTTTTTTGCCGTTGTCTTTCAACTCTTAGCCGGTCGACTGTTTTCAAAAATTTCTGATACCCCTCTGGCAAAAATATCTACAGTTATTTCCATCCAGGACAACTTACTCGAAGTTGGTATGAGGCACTTAGGCAGCTGACAGCTTACTCCTTAGCTTGTGTTTATACTTGACTGACTTGTATAGAAAAGAGAAATACATGACACAGTGGGGAAAAAGTTTTCGTGTGACGCGTTTTGTCCTTGATTGGACTAAGTTTGTTATGCTGGGGCGACTACACGTGCGAACGAACGAGGGATGCTGGGAATTAAAAATTTTTTGAATTAAATTTTTTTCCACCACCATCTCTCGTTCGTACGCATCTGTACGCGTACCAACATAATTTTGATTTTCAGAAATTTAAATGCAAAGTCAATCGTTATCTTTTGTCTTCCTGATTACTCTTCTATTTCCTACACGCAAGTCACTAGCAACGCCAGCGGTCCTCTGGTGGAAGTCAGCGGTGGGTAATCGGTGGGCTTCTAGCGGTCCGCCAGTGGTAACATTGCCGAAACGAACACGCCGGCGGCAAACCTTGGTGGCATTCTACCCAGTGGCATATTGGTGGTTTGCTTATTATTCTCGCTCCTTAGTAATATTTCTCTTTTTTTTTCTTATTCTTACACACTCAATAACCGCTTATGTCTTAAGGACTTTACTGCTTTGCATGGAGTGATATGATGAGATATAAATAGTAAGTGTGTGTGGTGGGTAGCGGCCAGGAATGAGAAATTGGAGAGTCGATTTCGAATTCGAGTCGGAGTCATTATACTAATTCACGTGTAATTTCCCTTGGGAATATGTAGGAATTCTGTGTCTATTTCACTCGCAATCACTTTTTTGAATCTATCTATCTATCTATCTATCTATCTATCTATCTATCTATCTATCTATCTATCTCATTCTGTTCATCTATCTATCTATCTATCTATCTATCTATCTATCTATCTATCTATCTCAGTCAGTCCATATCTATCTATCTATCTATCTATCTATCTATCTATCTATCTATCTATCTATCTATCTCAGACTGTTATATGTAATTCTGTTCATATATCTATTTATCTGTCTCATTCTGCTTATATCTATCTAATTCTGTTATCTATCTATCTATCTATCTATCTATCTCAGTCTGTTTATATCTATCTATCTATCTATCTATCTATCTATCTCAGTCTGTTTATATCTATCTATCTATCTATCTATCTATCTTTCACACTATTCATTTCTTTCTATAAATCTATGCATGTAACCCAGGTTATATCGGATTAAATGCCGAAGACACTCTTTTATTTTTGTCAAGAATTTATATCATGACAATAATGTTTCGAAACCTAGATGATTCTAATTTCTAAAACTCTATAGTTCTTAGCAAACGGAACAGCCCAACTTGCACATAAAAAATGGAGACAACAAAATCAAACAATTTTAACAATTTGAATACCTGGTCAATGTTTTAGCAAAGGAGGGAAAGTTCGATACTGAAATCCGTATATGCATTAGATTAGCTAAAGATGCCATCCAAAAGCCAAACTAAAGTATTAATTGATTGATTCGTTTTCTACAGTTTATCAACCCATTTCATTTACTTTTTATGTAATAAGGATTTAGTGATATAACCCTACTAATTAACCCATAGTTGGGGAGAGAAGAGGTGGATTCATACCTTTCACAAGGGCCTGAGGATATAAGTGAATATAACGAACACAACAGAAATTGAAACTTGGCTCTCCGATTAAAAATTCCCAGCCATTATCCATTACACCAACCGCACATCCAAGCTTACAGCACCTGTTATTGCCAATCGGTCACCCATCTAGATACTGACCTGGGTGGATGTTGCTTAACTTCGGTGATCGTATCGGAACTCGGCTCTGCAATTAACAATTCTGAGCCATTGTCCATTACACCAACCGCACATCCAATCTTACAGCACCTGGTAATTCCAAGCGGTCACCCATCTAGTTACTTACCGGAGTGGATGTTGCTTAACTTCAGTGGTCGTATGGGAACTCGGCTCTCCAATTAACAATTCCGAGTCATTATCCATCACACCAACCGCACATCGAAGCTTACAGTCCCTGCTATCCCCAAGCGGTCACCCATCTAGGTACTGACCAGTCTGGATGTTGCTTAACTACGGCGATCGTATCGGAACTCGGTTCTCCAATTAACAATTCCGAGCTACTATTCATCACACCCACCGCACATCCAATCTTACAGGATCTGATATTCCCAAGCAGTCACCCATCTAGGTACTGAGCATGCTGGATGTTGCTTAACTTCAGTGATTGTATCGGAACTCGGCTCTCCAGTTAACAATTCCGAGCCATTATCCATTACCCCACTCCCCCATTCAAGTTTAAAGCACCTGGTATATTCAACCAGTTACCCATGTAGGTCCTGAGCAGGCTCGACGTTGTTTAACTTCGGTTATCGTGTGGGAACCGGTATTTCTATGTGATATGGCCGTAAATGTATTAACAAAGTGGAAAATCTCTTTCGAAACAAAGAAAATAATACTGAACTCTAACATAATGTCAGTCCTCCTATATGGCAGCAAATGCTCGACAATTTCAGAGATGAAGAAGTGATCGAAGCAACAGTAATGTTGTTCTACTGAAGGATGCTGAGGATACCATAGACTGAACATGTGAGTAACGATGACGTTTTTGAGAAAATGGAAAGAAAAGAGTCTTTTATACATAACACGAGAAGGAGACAGCTGAAATTTCTAGGATATATAATGAGGAAAGAGGTCTTGGAAAATTTGACACACGTAGAGCAGGTTCAAGTCTAACTGTAGCGGAAAATAAAGTTTAACCTACAACTAGATAGCCTTAGTAAATGGATGTCAGTTTCGATGAGATAAACAAAGAAACAATATTTTTAAGAGCTGCAAAGGTCAAGGAATTTTGCAGAATCAGGATAATGTTCTTACAATGTTGTGGTTTCAAAACTATTTGCTTTATGCAAAATAATTGATTACATAGGCAATATCACATGTTGACGCCCAACTGCACGGGTCAGATGCTAACGTAAGTGACGATTTAACATAGAATTAATTTCAGCACGGACATCACCATTCTCAACAGAACGTAGATGCATATAAAAATACGTATTTAGTTTTCAGTGATAAAACACGTAGAATTGTTTATCCGTTAAGCAACGGTTTGAGGAGGTACGGTAGCGTAATGGATAGCGGCTTGGATTGAGGAATGGGAGAGCCGAGTTCGAATTCCAGTTACATTCACTTAGGTGTGAATCCTCTTTTCCCATCAGCTATGGGCAAATAGCGGGACAGCTTGGGTTCTATAGCCTTGGATGGTAACTGGTCTAGGACAACTCTGAATTCAAACCGAAATTCTTTATTTATTTACTTTTTGATTCTTTCTTTCTTTCTTTCTTTCTTTCTTCTTTCTTTCCTTCCTTTCTTTCTTTCTTTCTTTCTTATTTATTCTATTTTTTCTTTTTTCTTTCTTTCTGCCTTTCGTTATATACTCTTTTCTTTTTATTTCTTTATTTAATCCCATGTTTTATTCCTTCGTTCGTTCATTCCTTCTTTCTTTCTTTCTTTCTTTCTTTCATTGTTTATTTATTTATTTGCTTTAAGGTTCTATTATTCTTTCTTTCATTCCTTTCTTTCGTTCTTTTCTTTCATTCATTTCTGTCTTTTATTCTCTCGTTCTTTCTTTCTTTCTTTTGATTTCTTTATTCGTTTCTTTAATTCTTTCTTTTTTTCTTTACTTTTCCTTCCTTACTTCCTTCCTTCCTTCCTTCCTTCCTTACTTACTTACTTACTTATTTCCTTCCTCCCTTCCTTCCTTATTTCATTCCTTCCTTCCTGCTTTCCTTCCTTCCTTCCTGCTTTCCTTCCTTCCTTCCTTCCTGCATGCACTCCTTCCTTCTTTCCTTCCTTCATTCCTTCCTTCCTTCCTTCCTTCCTGCCTGCTTTCCTTCCTTCCTTCCTTCCTCCCTTCCTTCCTGCATGCATGCCTGCCTTCCTTCCTGCATGTCCTTCTTTTCTTCCTTTCTTCCTGCCTTCCTTCCTTCCATACTTTATTCCTTCCTTCCTTCCTTCCTTCCTTGCTTCCTTCCTGCCTACCTGCCTTCCTTCCTTCCTTCATTCATTCTTTCCTGTCTTCCTTGCTCACTTCATTCCTTCCTTCCCTCCCTCCTACCTTCCTTCCGGCCTGCCTGCCTTCCTCCCTTACTTCAATCCTGCCTTCCTTCCTTCCTTCCTTCCTTCCTTCATGCCTGCCTTCTTGCCTGCCTGCCTTCTTGCCTGCCTGCCTCCCTGCCTCCCTGTCTTCCTTCTTGCCTTCCTTCCTCCCTTCCTACTTTCCTTCCTTACTTCCTTCCTGCCTTCCTTCCTTCCTTCCTACCTGCCTTCCTTACTTTATTCCCTCCTTCCTTCCTTCCTTCCTTCCTTCCTTCCTTCCTGCCTTCCTTCCTTCCTTCCTACCTGCCTTCCTTACTTTATTCCCTCCTTCCTGCCTTCCTTCCTTCCTTCCTTCCTGCCTTCCTTCCTTCCTTCCTTCCTTCCTACCTGCCTTCCTTACTTTATTCCCTCCTTCCTTCCTTCCTTCCTGCCTTCCTTCCTTCCTTCCTTCGTTCTTTCCTTCCTTCCTTCCTTCCTTACTTCATTCCTTCCTTCATTTTTTTCTTTATTTCGTTCTTTCTTTTTTCTTTCTCTTTCGTTATATACTCCTTTCTTTTTATTTTTTTATTTATTCCCTTCTTTTATTGCTTCTTTCCTTCTTTCTTTCTTTTTTCTTTCATCCCTTCTTCCTTTTTTCCTTCTTTATTTATTTGTTTATTTATTCTGAATTTATTTATTTATATCTTACTGTTTCTTTTTTTATTTATTCGTTTCTTTCATTCTTTATTTATTTAATTCTCGATTCCTTTCTTCCTTTCTTTCTTCACTTTGTTTTTCCTTCTTTTCTTTCTTTCTATTTATTTATTCCCTTTTATTTCCTTATACCTTCCTTCATTCCATTCTTCCTTTTCTTTCTTTCTTTCTTTCTTTTCTTTCTTTCTTTCTTTCCTTTTCTTTCTTTCTTATCATCTCAGACAGCGCCTACGACACATGTTTCCTCTATAACAAAGGGAGTGTACACCTTTAGCTTTTATAGTGTCACAGGCCGTTGCGCACATGTACCGTAACAAAATAATTATAGGGCGCCTATGACTTTTTTTGAAGAGTCTGTTTCCTTAGGAGCCAAGCTCTTAAATTCATTTCGGTCATAGATCAACAATTTGCCACTTGGCACATTGGCCGCCTCTTCG
This sequence comes from Acanthosepion lycidas, assembly GCA_963932145.1. Lineage (NCBI taxonomy): Eukaryota > Metazoa > Mollusca > Cephalopoda > Sepiida > Sepiidae > Acanthosepion > Acanthosepion lycidas. Next base: position 36,014,688 of record OZ010599.1, read on the forward strand.
CCATCAACATATTTTTGCACTTTCGAAAGTCCTACCGGAATTCGTTATTGGCGGCCACAATCTTAACAAAATAAGATACGCAGATGGCATAGTACTGATAGCAGACATAGAAAAGAAATTACAAAAAAAAAAAAAAAAAACTACAAAAGATAGCGAAGGAGAGCGAGAAGAAGGGACTATGCATAAATTACAAGAGAGAATGCATTGCCATCAGTAAAAGGATGAGCCAAAATACGATTTACAGGTTAGTGACACTAAAATCAAGCAGGTGTGGAAATTTAAATATCTGGGAAGTGTTCTGACAGAGGGCGGCAAGTGCGACGCTGACATCCTAAAACGTATTGGGATGTGCTAAAGACACATTCCATAAGCTAGGCAGAGTATTACGAGACAGGAGGATTTCTTCAGTAAGAAAGAAAACGGCACGGTTACGTGACATCTGTCCTGCTTTACGGCAGCGAATATTGGACAGTCCAGTCAACGATGAAGAAGAGACACGAGGCAGCGGAGGTATGGTTCTACAGAAGGATGCTAAGGATATCATGGAGCGAGCATGTGAGCAATGATAAGGTTTTGGAGAGGAGGCTTATACTTAACATCAGGAAGAGGTAGCTGAAATTTCTGGGACAGGTAATGAGAAAAGACGGCTTGGAGAATCTTATACTCACAGGTCAAATAAAGGGAAAGAGAGACAAGGGAAAGCATCACGGGACCTACTTAGCGGATGTAAGCAAATGGATGGCAAAACAGGGCCTAGAGGAAGTAGCAAAAGGACAAAATATATTGAGAGCTAAAACGGATTGGTGAAAGTGGAGATCCATGATCTCCTACATCCTGAAGGGACACGGGACACAAAATGATAGAAAGTGTCTCGGCTTATACTTTACGATATTGTGCATTGTCTGGATTTTGTTAGATAAGTTACGTTTTTATTACTGCATCTTCTATATTTAAATCTGCTTAGTAGCAGACTTAAATATACAAGATGCAGTAATAAAAATTCTTTCCAGTTAGAACTGCGTCTTTATTGTGTGTTATACACATACGTTTGGGGACCTTGTGGCACCTAGTGCAGCAGGCCTCTGTATTCGGCCCTTCAAAAAGTGTGGTTGGCTCTGCACAAAGACTTCACCACTATAATCAAATCATATGTGCAGGTTGACTGACGGATGAGTGGTCTGACCCTAATACGACGTAAGGGGAGGTATCGTGGCGGTCGGGCGCGTGTTCTTGCTTCCTTCCGCCGCCTATTGGCCTGGTCAACGGCCCGCGACGATCTATGACGGTAGAGTCCACTATATATATATATATATATATATATATATATATATATATATATATATATATATATATATATATATATATATATATATACACGCGTTATGCAGGTTAGCAAGTCGGTTTCTGGTTGTTTTCCATCTGATGCTTTAAGTTGCATTTTTCGAACTATTAGGTTGGTGCAAAAATAATGTCGTTTTTGACGGATTTTTTAAACGTCAAAAAGCGATATTATTTTTTGCACCAACCTAATAGGTCTGCGTTTCCGTCGTTTCGCAAGGATGAATTGCCCTACATCAAATTGAGTAATTTAGTATATGAGTTTAATTGCCAGTGTGCTGCTGGTTATGTGGCGCGTACAACCTTGCATTTGGAAACTAGAATCAACCCGCATGTACCTTCCAAAATACGACTTGGTAAGATAGAGAAAATGTGTTATCTTCCGCCCATAAATATAGAATCGGCTATTGCTCAACACTTACTTGAGAATATAGCCGCTGCCAAGTCGTATAAAAAAGAGTGGTTTAAAATCATTCATACGGCTGGTTCCAACAATCAGCATCTGTCGAACGCTCTGCATTAGCAGAGAGGAACCCGGACGAGGCTTTGCCGAAGGGCAAGGTTTCGTCCGGGGAGGTTGACAGGGCCTAAACCCGTCTAGGCAGGTTCAAAAAGGCTATATTTTTGGCCGAGCCTACGGGCTCGGAGTTACCCACATTAAACCGGCCTTGTGCCACATTCTATCCTCGTGGGTGGATCGATAAATATTGGCTGATTCCAACAATCATTTGAAGATTTTGGAATCAGTCTGTATAGGATTAAGGAAACCTTTTGTCTGCCGGCAGAAAGAATTTGTAAAGTCCCTTAATTTGTTGGGGGGATATTTTATTTTAACTGTCCCTCGCTTATTTATCTACATGTTATTTCCCCTCCCCTCGTTACAAATATATATACTTGTTTGTTATTTTAGCTTTTTCCCCCCCTTTTTTGCTCTTTATTTTCGTTACTGTTCTGTTCGTTAATTAATGATCCAACGATTGTCTCCTGATGAGATGTTGGTTGAAAGGGCCTTAGAGACTAATAAAATTCAAATCAATAAATTCCTTGTTTTTAAAACTATATATATATATATATATATATATATATATATATATATATTATATATATATATATATATATAGCATTGGGGCCTAGGTGTCACTCGTTTACTGTTGAAATAGCGTAATGAAGCCATCACTTATATTAGGTTGGTGCAAAAATAATGACGTAATAATGTCGTTTTTTGACGTATTTTTAACATCAAAAAACGACATTATTACGTCATTATTTTTGCACCAACCTAATACTTCAAGAGTTTTTTTTTTCTCGCAGAAATCCCACCTGTGGAACACCCTTCCGTTTTATTGCTTCCCTGATAACTACAATCTTCAAAAATTTAAATGCAACGTCAATAGTCATCTTCTGTCTTTTTCAACCCTGTTCATTTTTGTTCTTTCCTCAAGTCTCCTTATTTTTTATTTTTCTCTTAATTTCCCACCCTGTAACCACCTACATATTATTAGGTTGGTGCAAAACTAATGACGTAATAATGTCGTTTTTTGACGTATTTTTTATGTAAAAAAACGACATTATTACGTCATTAGTTTTGCACCAATCTAATAGTAGCGTTACCACCTTGCTTGGGGTGAAATGATTTAAAAAAAAATAATGGTTGGTTTGGATAAATTTCTTCCTTACCTTCATTTTTTTTTTTTTACACTTCGATCTCCTCCTGTTGTTTGAGGTGTTCTTAAATGTGGTCAAATCTTGGCCTTAGTAAGTTTGCGCGTCCCCTCTTTTACACGTCACATCCGTTTCTTGTGTCGGTTTTACTTGGGGGATTGTCCCCTTCTGACATTTGTTTTGAACTTTGAAAGACGACACGGGAGTGTACAAGTACAGTAACACAAGAATTAAAATAAGATCAGATAATTTACCGATTAAAAAAATAAATAATTAAAAGCCTTGACTTGGCCATATTTTGGAAAACAAGTCGCGATTTAAGTATTTTTGGTTACACTTGGATTAAATTTCCTAAACAACAAACCCAGAAAAATATTTAGAATTCATTAATTGTTAAAGACATTCATAATAATATTGATTAATCTATAACGGTTGTAGCGTCATAGATATACAAGCGAGAAAACACATGGTTTATATAGAATCAGATATTAGCGTGATACTAATTTCGTTCAGCACCGCAGAGTATCAATCTGAAAATTCGAGTCATGTTCTTAAAGAGCCTCATCAGGTCAAGAGTTTTATATGGATGCCATGCATGGCGCCAAACATGTTCAGAAGGATCTAAACTGTCAGCTCTATACAACCGCTTCCTAAGAAGAATGGTGAAAAAAGCCTGGGTCTCTTGGCAAATATCACCCTTCTTTGAGCATTGTAAACTGGCGCTACAGATTCCCAAATAAAGAACTGTACGAAATAACAGAAACCACATCACTTGAGGACTACCAACAGAGGCAACAATTAAAGTAGATACCAAACATAAGAGATAATAATAAATTAACCAAGCTGTTAATATTCTATACCACTTCAAATAGGAAATTCGGAAGGAAACTCCCATTAATACTTAAAGAAGCAAAAACAGACATTAGATTTGAGAAAGGCGTTTTCTTAAAAACATTATTTTAAAAGAAAGATTTTATAAATTTCAACCGAAAGCATTTCTGGTTGCTCGGCCTGTGAATGCTAAATATTTCCTTGTAGGGAAAAGGCTAATATTACAATTATCATTACCATTGATAAAAAGGCTATTTTTACCATTATCATTACGATTCAGATAAGGCTAATATTACAATTATCATTACCTTTGGAAAAAGGTTAATATTAAAATTATCATTACCATTGAAAAAAAGGTTATTATTAGAATTATCATTACCATTGAAAAAACGGCTATTTTTACCATTAGCATTACGATTCAGACAAGGCTAATACTACAGTTATCATGACCATTGGAAAAAAGCTAATATTAAAATTATCATTAACATTGAAGAAAAGGTTATTATTACAATTATCATTACCATTGTGAATTTTATTCAGAACCTGGTCTTACCATCGACTTGAATAACCGAAATAAACAATAACAACTGAAATATATTAATTTTGGCATTGCTGTTTGAGAAATCTAATTCTATTATCCTAAACTGACATTTCAGACTCATTTATTTTCCCGCAGCTCTAATATAGCTTCCCGGTGTCTTTTCTATAAATACTTTCATGGCAACTGTGTTGATGGATTTTTCTCTATGATACTTAGAATTTAAGCTCAGTACTAGATTGGCGGCAGGATCTCATCACTTTACAGTTGAAATGACTAGATGTAACCGCAAGTTCTATGCTAACTGTTTCTTCTCTCGCACTTCTCGCTTGGGAAAATCTCTTCCGGCTTCTTGCTTACCAGTCAAGTTTCTTAAAAAAATAAATGCAATGGCATTCGCTATCTTTCATCTTGTTTTATCCTGTATTCTCTTGTTCTCTCTCCTTAATAATATTCTTCTTCCCTTATTCTTTCATACTCTTTGCGTCTTAGTGGCTTTATTGCCATGCTTCCAATGAAATGATTCATATATATATATATATATATATATGTGTGTGTGTGTGTGTGTGTGTGTGTGTATATATATATATATATATATATATATATATGCGGTTGATATATATGTACGTATATATAAATAAATGCGGTTATTATATATATATATATATATATATATATATATAGTGTGTGTGTGTGTAAAGGAAAAAGACAATAGGGAAACTGTATTTTAGCCGACGCCTTTCGTCCAGTGTGGACTTTTCAAGGCAA
>OZ010599.1:36027324-36029824 GCA_963932145.1 Acanthosepion lycidas
CTGGTAGTCTCCATTTTCCTACATGGATGAAAAACATGAATACTTGGAAGATAGAGAGAGAGAAGGATCGAAAAATTTGAGAACCAATGCTTGAGAAACCTGTTGGTATTTTGTATTAGGAACAGAAAGTCAATGAGTTTGTGCGGAAAAGTTTTGTGGACCACCAGGAACCTCTTCGGGCTAATGTCAAACGGAGAAAAATGGCATGGTTTGGAGACATTACAAGATACGGCAGCTTGAGCAAGATCATCATGCAAGGAACAGTTGAGAGAGGACAAAGGAGTGGACGACAACGTATAAACTGGTTGGATAATGTCAGACAATGGACAGGTATGACTACCAGAATTGCTAATGGCTGCGTTGATAGACCGTTATTGAAAAGAGTGTGGCTTCTGCATTCGTATCCACCCTACGATTACAAATATTCCTATTAAACTTACTATTAATAACTTCGTTTTTTTTTCGATATCCACATACCAATACTCAATATTTTGGAATTTATAGCCCAATACTACATTATATTTATAATAATCTTGAACTTTGCTTCCACACACAATGTAGCGACAACAAAAACAACTGCATTGAGCAGTTCGTAATTTTTTTTCCTGATGACTGGTAAAATGATGAAACTCTAAGTCGTACTCTAAACGTAGGTATATGTATAATTATTAATATGTATATTATCGCTCTGTTTAACTACAATGCCAACTGTTTTGTCTACACTATTGACTAAATAGTTATTTAGTCACATATATATGTACGTAATCACTCACATATAAGATTGATCGTATCTCTTTATTTAGATCATTTCCACATCTATCTATCTATTAGGTTGGTGCAAAAATAATGACGTAATAATGTCGTTTTTTGACGTATTTTTTAACATCAAAAAACGACATGATTATGTCATTATTTTTGCACCAACCTAATATCTACCTATCTATCTATCAGTTTCATTCTTTTGCTATCTATTTATCTATCCCTCTCCCTCTCTCTCTCTATATATATATATATATAAAGAAATAATCACACATAGAATCAATCAGAAATATTAATGCGATTAATGGTGACATCCGTCACTAGAGACATAATATATGCATTAAAATACTGTTAATCCATAGAATGAAGTGATCCTCGTCGAAACCAGAGATGTCTGTAGTTTTCAGTTTATTTGATGTTAAAATGATAGTACTTACGAATAGTCCTCTATTCATCATCAGGCATGTATTTTTTTTCCTTATAAAATCAAAAACTTGAAGACGAAATACTTGTGTGTCGACCGAAAGATGTTTTTTGAATGTCTGCTATTAATGACGGTTGGGACAATTTTCGAAACGTGCAAAAACGCAACGCCATTTTTTTCAAAATTTTAAGTGAGAATTTTATTTAAATATTTCTTGTGATGTGTTAAATCCACGAATTCTATTTTTACAAGTGTATTCAGTTTATATGGAATGAACTAAGCATATAGTTCAATTATGTAGTGTAATGTCTTAGTAGTAGTTTTTCTTTATAGGAATTTTTCTGTACTGCGGATCAATAGTTTTTTATAAACATAAAACATTAGGCAGCATATAATTTACATACAAAGAAATAATCACACATCTGATTGATTCTATGTGTGATTATTTCTTTGTATGTAAATTATATGCTGCCTAATGTTTTATATATATATATATATATATATATATATATATCAGTTTCATTCTTTTTCTATCTATCTATCTATCTATCTATCAGTTTCATTCAGTTTCTATCTATCTATCTATCTATCTATCTATCTATCTGTCTCTCTCTCTCTCTCTCTCTCTCTCTATATATATATATATATATATATATATATATATATATATATATATACAACTATATGATTGGTGTATACGGAATAAATTCCAATAACCAAAAATTACTATTTTTAAAAGAGTGCTCAATACAGAGTAGAGGGAATTGGTCATTTCAGCTCATGTGACAGCGTTTCCCCTTACGAGGTGTGATTAATTAATTTGAACCTTCTAAAACCTTTATTCTACAATCTACATTCAACATCATCACTTGATAACACACCAGAGGTGTTGAAACAAAATGGCTATTTTAGTAGTGATTTTATAACATATTTATGTTAGAAGTTTTAAGTAAATAATTATATATATATATATATATATATATATATATATATATATATATGTGTGTGTGTGTGTGTGTGTGTGTGTGTGTGTGTTTGGGCAGATCAATGCGTAGTAAGATCGGTTCTCACTGGGACATCCACACTTTCGGCCTTATGCCATATCTAAGCTGCTTTCAGAAAATAGTTTAGGGCGCTTCGACGTGGTGTAATGGTTAGCAAGCGTGTCACGCTAGATCAGTTTCGATTGAATAGTGAGCTCGTTCCTCACTGGGTGCTCCATATTTTCTGCCGTTGCCACATCTAAGCTACGCTTTGAAAATACCTACATAAATATATATATTACAAGTTAACTGATTTTAAAATATGGTTTAATCG
>OZ010599.1:36037324-36074824 GCA_963932145.1 Acanthosepion lycidas
TCAGTTGTGGGATTGGGCACCCTATATAAAAATTCGACATTAGATAACATGTCGCAAGCTCAACCAGCCAACCTACCTCTTAATCTAAGCGTGGAGTGCTGGTTTGCTTTTCTTTTTCCTTTTTAAGCTTTTCACCCCAAGCAAGGCGAGAGTGACACTAGCACGAAAAGGAGTACAGAGAGTGGGAGCGAGAGTAAAGAGGGGTGTTTGAGGAAAGGATAAAGAGAATGACGGGAAATTAGAGCAAGGTATCAGAAGATGTCGATTGACGTTCACTCAGGTATGTGCCACGCGTGATACACGCTTATGCGATCATGTATCTTTCGATACATGACTGACGAGGCAGATTTTTGCCCCACAGCAAGTTACCATTTCTTTCTACGGTAGACCAGTTGCCATCCAAAACTATAGAACCTAGTCTGTCCTGATATTTACCCATAGCACCAGAAGAAGAGGATTCATACCTTCTCCAAGTGTATAGCACGTAAGTGAATGTAATGGATTTGACTGGAATGTCAGTCAGTCAGTTATTTTTCATGAGTGATACATGCTTTGGCGATCATGTATCTTCTGCGGTAGACCAGTTGCCATCCAAGAACCCAGTCTGTCCTGCTATTTACCCATAGCTGGGCGGGGGAAACGAAGAGGATTCATGCCTTTACCAAGGGTATTAGCACGTAAGTGAATGTAATGGATTCGACTGGAAAGTCAGTCAGTCATGCATGATGCACGATTAGCCGATCATGTATCTTTAGATACATGACTGACGAGGCAGATATTTTTTTCCGCAGTATGTTGCCATTTCTTTCTGCGGTAGACCAGTTGCCATCCAAGGATATAGAACCCTGTCTGTCCTGTTACTTACCCATAGCTGGGGGGAGAAGAAGAGGGTTCGTGCCTTTCCCAAGGGTATTAGCACGTAAGTGAATATAATGGATTCGACTGGAATTTGAACTCGTCACTCTGATTCATCACTCTGAGGTTCTATCCATTACGCCACCGACTGTTATTACATTTGAATATTTGAAGACAATAACTGTCAGGGAAGCAAGTAAGAGGAAGGGAGTTCTACAGACGGGAAGTGTGAGACAAGAAGCTATTGCAGTAGAAGAGACGGCTACATTTAGCCGTTTCGACAGTGAAAGGTGGGGCCGAGATACCAACATAGTAACACGTTTAAAATCATGCAGATTGGGAACTAGCGAAAATAGCTCGTCGGAGCAGTTACCGTGAAACTACTTGTAGAAAAGACAGACGGAAGCGACGGCGGTCTATGAGAAAGCGACTGTAGACGAGATGCCAGAACAGGACCCACCACATTGCATATCCGACTCTGGATTTTGTCGAGGACTTTGAAACGAAAAGCGGGAGTTGTAGACCATATTTGTCAGCAGTATTCCATACAAGGGGAGTGGTTGATTTATAGATTTGAATGATGGACTCAGGCGGGAAAAAAACCTTCTGGAGCGACACAGAGAAACCAACTTTCTTCGCGGTAGATGAAGCTATTGATTCAATGTATTTGTTCCATCTTAGGTCAGCGGATAGCGTGAGACCAGGCATGGGAGTCAAAGAAGGTTCTCTGTGATGGCTAAATGAGAGCAGATTCGCAAGAAATAGCAATTCATACATAATGAAGAAAAGGTACTTGCAGATAGCTATGAGCGCGTACTTCTTGAGTGGATGCAGCATTATATATATATATATATATATATATATATATATATATATATATATATATATATATATATATGTGTGTGTGTGTGTGAAAAGTGTGTGTATATAAATATAAATAAACATATATATATATGTATAATTATTTATATATTATATGCGCAGTACTTATTAGAAAGCGCTCAATATCAGAGATAGAGCTAACATATTTGGTTGGATAGATGTGAGTTTGTGACCCTGGGTTTCACGCTTTTGTGATCGTCAGACAAACTGATTAATTTTTTTAAAAATTTGGGTTTGTGTAGATTGCGTGTATTGGTGTTATTGTGGAAGTGGTGGGGGAAACTTCGTCGTTTTGTCATCGTACTAACGCAAACATCGATGTATGCAGACACATATACATACTTGGTCGTCCGTCGGGACTCATACATATATAAACATATGTGGGAAGTTTCGGATATGACATATGTATGTATACGGTGGTGTTGTGTCTATACATATGCATTTGTATGTTGAAATTTAAAGATTGGAAGTGTGGCGGAAATGTCTCGTGAATGTCTCGTGAATGTATACATGTCATATATTTTATTTTTCCGCTGAATAATATTTCCTCGCGTGTATGTATATACGTGTGGTGGGGTTTGTGTGAAATTATGATAGGTAAAAATTATTATTATTTATATTTATTTTTAAATTTTGAAAAAAAAAATGGCGGTTAGTTTGTTATATTTAAAGCTGGTTATTTGTTTGTTTTTGACTGTGTATATGTAACAGGTAGAAATTTGTAATCCTTATTGGTTATTTATATGGTGATCTTTAATATTTAATATGCTGGGTGAGAGGGTAGTTTAATTTAATAATTATAGCGGGTCTATATGATATAATGTGATAGTAATGTTGCAAGGGATTGGAGGCAATGATAATATAATTAGCTAATAGTTATTGTAAATTGGTAGAAATTGTAAATTGGTAGAAATGATTAGTAACGGTGGTGGGAGAATGATGAAACCATGAATGTAGTTATAGTGGTGGTAGCTAAAGAGTGGTTTTTGGTGTTTTATTTTATTTTATTTTATTTTGTTATATGTATCAATTTATTTTGGTATAAATCCTGATAATAGGTATTCTGTGTAAAATTATGGTAGTTGAAGATTGCTATAATATTTTAATTTTTAATTTTTAATTTACAAAAATATTATTGTTTATTATATTAAAGCTCGCTGATTCCTTGTTTATTTGTGACTATGTATATGTGGCTGGTAGAAATTTCAGTTTGTAATCCTTATTGGTTATTTTTATGGTGGTATTAAATATGCTGGGAGAGGGGGTAGTATACGTTAATAATTATGGCAGGATTATATGGTAATGTTAGATATGGTGTGATAGTAATATGTAAGGTGGATGGTGGCAATAATAATATAAGTGGTTAATATTTATTGTAAATTGTTAGTAGTGATTAGTAATGTTGGTGGGAGAATAATAAAACCTATAAATGTAATTATTGTGGTGCTAGCTTGAACTAAAGGGTGGATGTTGGTGTTTTATTTTATTTTATATTTATTTGTTTATTTTTATTTATTATGAATCCTGGTAATGGGTGTTTATTCTCATGGTTATATATGGAAATTATATCTGATCTTATTGCTTTAAGGTGTTAAATATGCTAGGGGAGTAATATGCGTTAAAGATTGTAGAGGATTTATAATAGTAGGTGTGATGTGTAAGTGATGGTGCTGGGTGTTGGTGGTAATGATAATATTATTAGATAATAGTTATTGTAAAGTGGTAAAAGTGATTACTAATGGTGGTGCAATGATAATAATGACAGATGCAATTATTTTGATGGTATCTTGAAATTAAATTGTGATTGTTGGTGGTTTGTCTATTTTATCCGTTTGGTATGAATTCGGATAATAGGTACTTGTTCTCATGCCTACATTTGAAGATTATCTCTGATTTTTTGTTTAGTAGGTTCTTTTGCGGTTTGTGTGATATTATTGCTACTTTTTCGTGTAGGCAAAGTAGGCATTTTTTTGTAATGTTGCTGTAGGCAGGGGCTTTTTTCAATATTTCCCAACTTATTGTTGGTGTAATATTTTTGTCTTTTTGCTGCGATATGTATGTAGAAAGTGTCGTGCTGTTCGAATATTTCCTGTTGGTGAATGAAAGGTTGTGATTGTTATTCGTTATTAAATCAAACTACCCTCTCATCCAGCATATTAAATATTAAACATCACCATATAAATAACCAATAACGATTACAAATTTCTACCTGTTACATATTCACAGTCAAAAACAAACAAATAACCAGCTTTAAATATAACAAAATAACCGTCATTTTTTTTCAAAATTTAAAAATAAATATAAATAATAATAATTTTTACCTATCTTAATTTCACACAAACCCCACCACACGTATATACATACATGCGAGGAAATATTATTCAGCGGAAAAATAAAATATATGACATGTATACATTCACGAGACATTCACGAGACATTTCCGCCACACTTCCAATCTTTAAATTTCAACATACAAATGCGTATGTATAGACACAACACCACCCGTATACATACATATGTCATATCCGAAACTGCCCACATATGTTTATATATGTATGAGTCCCGACGGACGACCAAGTATGTATATGTGTCTGCATACATCGAAGTTTGCGTTAGTACGATTAAAAAACACACGAAGTTTCCCCCACTACTTCCACAATAACACCAATACACGCAATCTACATGAACCCAAATTTAAAAAAAAAATTAATCAGTTTGTCTGACGATCGCTTAAGCGTGAAACCCAGGGTCACAAGCTCACATCTATCCAACCATATATATATATATATATATATATATATATATATATATATATATATATATATATATATATATGTATGTATGTATATATATATATATATATATATATATATATATATATATATATATAGGCATTTAAACAACATGCCTGGCCGCACACACAGTTCCGTAAAATCCTTGAGGAAAACACAATTATACTTAAACATGAAAACAATAGACAAAATCCTAAAAATCCTTGAAGAATTATACATCAAACAGTTAAAACCTAATCAAAACAAAATCAGTTATGGCATCTCTACAAATATACTTAAATGTCTATAATTGGTAACAGAAATCCATTGGTTTACCAATGGTTTCCCATACTTAATACTTCTCGAATTCACTGTCGCGTGATCATGTGTGGCGTCATGAGCTGCGGTGCGATTTTCCCTTCTAGTGTCTTATGTGCACGTGTTTATCGTTTCTTAGAAATCACCCATGTAAACAATAACAGACTATCATCACTGTCTTATCCGTATATTGCTTAATATATTGTACAGTAATTGACATCTTTGATAATGGCTTATGTAAGCCGAAAGCTTAGACTGGATTAAAAAATTTGGATCAATATTGTGATTTTCTTTCTTCGTTTAATGATAATGTTATTAAACGTATCAGACGTTATGAAAAGAATTTACATAAAATAAATAGACAACACTTGTCTATATTATTTAATGAAACATGTATGAATATATATATATATATATATATATATATATATATATATATATATATATATATATATATATATAAGTAAATATATCCTAATGAGCCAGGTACTACCGACGTAGGTTTCACCACATGGCATCATCAGGGTGAGCCAGTTCACCCTGATGATCCCATGTGGTGAAACCTCGGTAGGTATCATCTGGCTCATTAGGATTTATTTATTTTACCTTTGCTCTACTTACTGTATTGAGCACTCTTCGATTTAACTTATTACTCGCTGGGTGTTTTTTTTTCTTTGTACCAGAGATTTACGTTACTGGACGAATTTTTTGGCCCTGTTCACGTGTTTTCCTCAGATGACAATTCATTTGAAAAATGTGCTATCCAGGCATTTTTTTTACCCACCCACTTTAAATAGATTTACATTATATATATATATATATATATATATATATATATATGTGTGTGTGTGTGTGTCCTGGAAAGGGATATATTTGTTCGAAAGTAGCAAAGTGATTGTTGACTACTGTGACCGAGTAGGACAATCTAGCAGGTAACCGTAATGGACTGGTCCTCGTCGTAGTGGTAGACAATAGGCGTAGGCAATAGGCGAAGGCTATAGGCGTAGCCAATAGGTATCGTCTGTACCACCACATCAGTCTGTATTTATGGCTGACACCAGACAATCATATTACTGTGAGGGGAACCCAGTTGTATGCATCAATAAATAAATATATATATATATATATATATATATATATATATATCAAAAGATAGTGTTAGGCGTATTTCTAAATGGAAATGCTTGTCCACTCGCTAAGAAAGTATAGACAACAAACAGTCCGCGACAGCTGAATTAGTTATCGATTTACATTTTGTTCCTACATTAAATAACAAGTGTTCAAAAATCAAGCAAACGACCAACTGCTGGAGCCGCTCGTACAATAACAGTCCTTACGGTATAGGTCCCGAAACGATGTGCAAGAATTTTATGGATGTTATGACGTACTTTGTATTTGTCTTGAACCGTCAGCTCGTCGAAGGGTTTTATGTGATGGTTTAAGAACGCATGCGCATTAACGCTTTCTACGATATTTTTCTACTTTTTTTTTTTCTTCTTACCAAATATTGATTAAATGTGCGAATGGAGTTGAGGAATAATGTTTTTAATCAGGAGAAGCAGACAAAATATAAATAAAAATGAAAAAAAAAAACCTTATGTCGAACAGACAAAGCTAAATGTGTTGATCAGAAAGGTTTATGAAAGCCAAAGGAAGAAGAGACGATAAATGTGTTTGGAGATCAAAATACAGAAGCACATTACGCGCCATGATTTGAAACGCTAGTAAAAACGCATAAATTATTTTATGGATTCATCGTCATTTATATGTTGAATACTTTTCTTGCATCTTTTGAAGAAAGGGCTAGAAATATTATTAAATATAGAAACACAACTCTACCTCTCTTCATATATATATATATATATATATATATATATATATATATATATATATATATATATATATATATATATAGTGGGCGGGAGAAGTTGGGCGAGAGTCCAACAAAATTTTTTGTAATACCAAAGATGAATTGAAGGCAAGGATTATGCCAGCATTTATCATCTTAAACTCCAGAAGATTTGCAGAAAAGTCCCAAGTCGTCTGGACGCCGTGGTTGAAGCCATTTCCTATTTTAGTGAATAAATTTATTCATTAGTATTTAAAGATGTTTTGGTATAATTTTGGTAAATATATCTGTTAAATTAAGATGTCAGTGCTATTTTCATTTTTGTGTAATTTAGGCAACAATTATCCATCGCACCATATATATATATATATATATATATATATATATATATATATATATATATATATATATATATATATATATATATATATACAAAATGGCTTTCATTGAGTGCACAACTCTAGCTTTCATTCTGAAGCAATTATCAAGTACCGGTATATTTATTTTTATTATATATATACTGATATATATAGATATATATATATATATATATATATATATATATATATATATATATATATATATATATATATATATATATATATATATATATGTTTAAGCTACGAATAAAGTTATATATATATACCGGTATATATAATTATTTATTTTTAAAGAAAAAAAATTTATAACATAAATATGTTATAAAATCACTACAAAAATAGCCATTTTGTTTCAACACCCTCAGTGTCTTATCAAGTCTTTGTATTGAGCACTCTTTTAAGAATAGTAATTGTTGGTTATTGGAATTCATTCCATATACACCAATCATATACTTGGATACCGGTATATATATATATAAATTTTAATTTTCAGTTATCTGTTTTGGATAAATCTTGTTTTTATGTCCATCGTCTTTGTCATGTTGCACTGATTATGTTAATTGTATTTTAATGAATATTGTCCTGAAGAAGGTTTATTAAACCGAAACGTCAGACGTTGACATTTCATACATATTAAAACAACATAATTGCATTTAAGGATTTTTGTTTGTTTTTTCCAAATATTTCCAAAGTCCGACAATTATTTTAATATATATATTCTGTTTATAAGTTATTTTTATACATACACTTATTTGAGTGAATGCTCTGTTCATAATTAAACAATATTAATTACATTTACCTGCCTGAAAGTTCGAGAAATTTCGTAGAAAATATGCATTCTTATGCCAGGCTGAATAGTAGTTCCTCATAGGATCCACGTTGGTTTCCCTGTAGAGTTGTAAGCAGGTAGAGTTCGAAAGCTCAGTCTGCCCTGATAGGAACACCTAGGTAGGGAAAAGGGTAGATAGATAGATCCATACCTTTCCTGAAGGATCCACGTTGGTTTCCCTGTAGAGTTGTAAGCAGGAAGAGTTCGAAAGCTCAGTCTGCCCTGATAGAAACGCCTAGGTAGGGAAAAGGGTAGATAGATAGATCCATACATTTCCCGAAGGATCCACGTTGGTTTCCCTGTAGAGCTGTAAGCGGGAAGAGTTCGAAAGCTCAGTCTGCCCCGATAGGAACGCCTAGGTAGGGAAAAGGGTAGATAGATAGATCCATACCTTTCCCGAAGGATCCACGTTGGTTTCCCTGTAGATTTGTAAGCAGGAAAAGTTCGAAAGCTCAGTCTGCCCTGATAGGAACGCCTAGGTAGGGAAAAGGGTAGATAGATAGATCCATACCTTTCCCGAAGGATCCACGTTGGTTTCCCTGTAGAGTTGTAAGCAGGAAGAGTTCGAAAGCTCAGTCTGCCCTGATAGGAACGCCTAGGTAGGGAAAAGGGTAGATAGATAGATCCATACCTTTCCCGAAGGATCCACGTTGGTTTCCCTGTAGAGTTGTAAGCAGGAAGAGTTCGAAAGCTCAGTCTGCCCTGATAGAAACGCCTAGGTAGGGAAAAGGGTAGATAGATAGATCCATACCTTTCCCGAAGGATCCACGTTGGTTTCCCTGTAGAGTTGTAAGCAGGAAGAGTTCGAAAGCTCAGTCTGCCCTGATAGAAACGCCTAGGTAGGGAAAAGGGTAGATAGATAGATCCATACCTTTCCCGAAGGATCCACGTTGGTTTCCCTGTAGAGTTGTAAGCAGGAAGAGTTCGAAAGCTCAGTCTGCCCTGATAGAAACGCCTAGGTAGGGAAAAGGGTAGATAGATAGATCCATACCTTTCCCGAAGGATCCACGTTGGTTTCCCTGTAGAGTTGTAAGCAGGTAGAGTTCGAAAGCTCAGTCTGCCCTGATAGGAACGCCTAGGTAGGGAAAAGGGTAGATAGATAGATCCATACCTTTCCCGAAGGCAGTAGGACAAAGGCCGGACCCACAATATATCGCGTACAGCGACTTTCAGTACGCTTTCGGGCATAAGCATTGGCGTGTTCACACGGACCTTTTAAATAAATGTATCCATTCACACCACGACTGTCAGATCAACAGGCAGACAGACATTAAAATATGGTTCATACTTCTATTAGAGACACAAAACAATGCTTTTCAATTTCCCTCATAACAACTGAAATCATCAATCATGTTGATCCTCACTGGGTGGCCCATACTTTCGGCCTTGTACCATATCGAAGCTAAGCTGAGAAAATCTGTTTGGGCGCCTCGACGTGGCGTAAGTGTTAGCAAACTTATCTCGCTAAATCAATTAAGATTGAATAGTGAGTTTGATCCTCACTGGGTGGCCCATACTTTCGGCCTTGTACCATATCGAAGCTAAGCGGAGAAAATCTGTTTGGGCGCCTCGACGTGGCGTAAGTGTTAGCAAACTTATCTCGCTAAATCAATTACGATTGAATAGTGAGTTTGATCCTCACTGGGTGGCCCATACTTTCGGCCTTGTACCATATCGAAGCTAAGCTGAGAAAATCTGTTTGGGCGCCACGACGTGGCGTAAGGGTTAGCAAATCTGTCTCGCTAGATCAATTACAACTGAATAGTGAATTTGATCCTCACTGGGTGGCCCATACTTTCGGCTTCGTACCACATCGAAGCTAAGCTGAGAAAATCATTTTGGGCGCCTTGACGTGGCGTAAGGTTTAGCAAACCTGTCTCGCTAAATCAATTACGACTGAATAGTGAGTTTGATCCTCACTGGGTGGCCCATACTTTCGGCCTTGTACCATATCGAAGCTACGCTTAGAAAATCGTTTGGGTCACTACGATTTGGTGTAATACAATGAGTCCCCCGAATTCTCGAGGCTTAGTGGTCAGAACCGACCACGAGTAGAATACGCGAATACTTGTACCCCCCCCACCTCTAAAAGTGCTTATAAGTTCCTATTTTGATTGCTAAAACCCCATATGCCTTAAACTTTCGTCCTAAAAACTTTAGAAGCATTTCAGACTCTTTTAAAACATTTTTGAAAAATAGTATTGGTGACCATACACTTAGTGTAAATTTTCTTTCATACGTACAATAACTGTTTTTAATTACGATCGATACAACCATTGAAAATGCTGTATAAAATATGAACAAGACATAAAATATAAAGTTTAAACATTTTTTAAAAACAGAACTGTGATGGTGTCTCCAGACTTAGCATAAGCCACTTTTAAGACCCCAGCCGCAGCCCCTAACAAAGAACAAAGCCCAAGTACTACGCATGTTTTTGCGTTTGTTCTTTACACTGAAGATGTACAATTCCGCCATTTTTTACCATAAAAATGAACTGTTATATGTTATAACAGGAAAATAATACAAGAATATTTTAAATATGTTCCATTGAAAAAATACACGAATCTCGGCTAGTAATTTGTACATGTTTTTCATTAAAAAACGCGGATATTCGGGTTTTCCGCGAATAACAAGTACATATGTTCTGAAGAAAAATCCGCGAATGTGTGAAGCCGCGAATGTGTGAAGCCCCGAATGCTGAAACGCGAATAGGCGAGAGCTAGCTCTAGTTAGCAAGCTTGTCTCGCTAGATCATTTACGACTGTATAGAGAGTTCGGTCCTCACTGGGTGCCCCATACTTTCGGCCATGTGTCACATCTAAGTTATTTTTTAGAAAGACGGCACTTCAACGTGACGTCATAGTTAGCAAACTTTTCTCGCCAGATAAGTTATGACTGAATAGTGAGTTCGATCCTCACTGGGTGCCCAATACTTTCGGCCTTGTGACACATCTGAGTTACGCTAGGAAATCATTTGAGCACTTCGACGTGTTGTAAAAGTTAGCAAGCGTGTCTCGCTCGATCATTTGCGACTGTATAGTGAGTTTGGTCCTCACTGGGTGCCCCATACTTTGGGCCTTGTGCCACATCTAAGTTAAACTTAGAAAATAAACAACAATTGAGCTAGATTATTTTTTTTCTTTTAATCTGGAGAGGCTGTAATTATTTCTACGAAACTCAGAAGGAGGTGCTGAAAACTACTCAGCCCGACTCACTTTCCCAAATCGGAACAAATAACCCGACAGATATTAAAAAAAAAAGAAAAAAAAAAATTAAGGATTCCATGATTGGGCCGAGGACTTTTCAGCACCCCCCACTAGTAGGTAAACATTCTAGGTCACTTTTTGTAAATACTTTGGAGGGCGCGCATGCGTATATTCAATAGATGTTTCTAAATACATGCATATTCGCGCGCCATGTGACATTGAGCAACATACACACACACACAGACACACAAACAAACACAGACACACACACACACACACTGACGCACACTCACACATATTATATTAGGTTGGTGCAAAAATAATGACGTAATAATGTCGTTTTTTGACGTTAAAAATACGTTAAAAAACGACATTATTACGTCATTATTTTTGCACCAACCTAATAATAGGCTACCTACCTACCTCCTGTGACGACAAAAAAAAAAAAAAAAGAATCAATCATAAAAAAAAAAAAAATGACTCTGATGATTCTTTGTCCACCACGCCATTAATACTTTCTACCAGACGATGGAAAGGTGCTGAACAGTTCTAGACCGATAAATTTCCTTGAATCTCACGAAACATCAGAATCTGTTAACATCCTCTAACATCCCCACGTCTCTCCTCCCCCCACTCACTCTCTCTCTCTCTCTCTCTATATATATATATATATATATATATATATATATATATATATATATATATGTAAAATAAATCTCTTCACTTAGCTGATGAATGTCTACCACTTATTATTATTGTTACAGATACGTCTCTTGATATCAAGCAATTTATTTACAAAGACAACTTCCATAAATTCACTGGCTGAAGAGTTCGCGCGAAATACAATTATTGTCTTATATATATATATATATATATATATATATACGAAAATATATGTATATATATATATAATAGAATAAACTGCAGCAATCAATCCCCAAAATTGCATAAATAGCTTTAATTATCTTCCCAAACCAAAACAAAACTATTAAATGAGCGATACAAACAATTCTTTACTACGTTAATAAAACACCGATTGAAATAAAAATAAATAAATATATAAGATAAGAAATAAGAATAAAAAAAAATAAAATAAAAAATATAAAAAATAAAAATAAATAAAAACAAGCAAAATAATTTAACCCAAATAAATAAATAAATAAATACACAAATACACGACTCCCGGTAAAATAACCGCCAAAATAGACTGCACGGAATGCACCACTGACCCGTATGTATATATAACCGAGGAAACAAACAACAATCGTGGCTTGACGATTGCGTCTAGCATGAAACAGCCTGTTGCCTCTAAGTGTTAACTTCAATGCTCACTTTTATATTTACACACGCTCTAGCTCTGATAAATAGAGAACGTCTTAACAGTATGTTTCTTCATATATATATATATATATATATATATATATATATATATAAGGTACCTCCACGAAAATGTAAACAAACAGAGATAGCATGATGAAAAAGACGCCGAACTTGACGAAAACAAGTTTTTATCGGCTAATGTTCATATTATTATTAAAGAGGAAAGATCAAAGTATTTTGGGGTATTTTTTTTACATTTTTTAATCGTTCCTAGCACGTCCGAAATTTTCGTTAAAAATCTTGTTTTTTTTTTTGTCAAAAAAGATGAAAATCTGACTTTGATATTCTTTTAAAAATCAATTATCATTTTTTCAAAACTGATTTTAATAAAATCAGAAATTATAATGTTTATTTAAAATATTTTGAACCAAGCTTAACTTAGCTTCTGCGCCGAAAAAATGTAATTTGAAAATAAAACAAAGCAGGTCATAACCTTTCATGTCTTTGACAAGTGATGACAGATGTCATTCATGACGTTTAAATAACTTACGGGAGGATAATTCTTTCTACGGATGGAAGGAAGTGAAATTATTTAGATTTAAATGAACAAATTATTTACCTCGTTACTTTTAGGGAAAACTTTTTGCGCTCTAATTTACATTTTTTTTTGTACTTAGCTTTCATCTTTACGTTTACGATTCTTTATGGAAAATATAAAGAAATTAAAAAATAAGACTGTTAAGAGTGAGATTAAATTTCATAAGAAAAAGGTATCTAATTAATTTATAGGTACCTTTCTTATAAAATTTTATCAGAAGTGTACATAAAATACTATAATTTTATGTACATTTATTACATTTTACTGTGTTATTTGCATTTCCATTCATTTTATTATTAATTTTGATATTTCGAAAAAAGTAAAGGCCTTAACAGCAGAGAACAATGCTGAACTCAAATAATGCAACTAAATTGTATTTTGGTTGGTCTTCCATACTTTATAATTACTGCCCGATTATAAGCACAAAAATTACATTTTTTAATTACCATGGCTAATCTGATTGGTCCAAACGATACAATTTTCAAAGCGCTAGACAATGACGATCTCATCTGGACACTTTGAAAGGTTGATGTTGCTTTTTACTAATGTTATAATATTTTTAAAAACTTAATGTAAAAATCTATTATAATTAAAGAAATAACAAATAATAGTATTAAAAATACAATTTTCATTGAAAAAATTTTTTGCTTTCAGAAAATATTGTCCATATTCATAAAAACAACTAAAAGCAAATAAAAGCATTTGAAATTAAATAATATATTTGTTTTATTGAGTTTTGTATGTTACAATTCAGAGCTGATTTTCAGGTACGTTAGCTCCAATTATAAAAAAAAAACAAAACATGATTTGCATTCTTCAAAGCCTTGTGCTTTTAAATATTGTAATCACTACGCCCTGCGCGCTCGAATTTCTAGAGTTTTTCATAAAATTAGTTATGGGGGTGTTAATAAATATATAAAAAAATATTTCTGCCATGACTTTAATAAAAAAAAAAATATTTGTAATAATTTCGATCATCTGTGAATAGTTTCTGAAAGTTTCATTAACATCTGACAATTATTTTTATTTTTGCAAGATTTTCCAAATTAATGTGTGTAATACCAAAAAAACGTCCTAAAAATTATCTGTTATTTACTAGCCCATGTTGGTACAAAGAGAAACAAGGTTTTTTTAATCAAAATTTAGAATGTTCTAAAAAGAAGCAAACATTTTTAAAAATAATTTAAAAAAAACTTTGGTCTTTTCTCTTCATAAAAACATAAGCATTTAGACGATAAAATTTTGTTTTCATAAAGTTTGGCGTCTTTTTCATCAGACTATGCTCTTTTTTTTAGCGATTTCGTGGAGGTACCTAATATATATATATATATATATATATATATATATATATATATATATATATATATATATATATATATGGATGCATTCGAAAAGCTGGGCAGAGTACTGCAAGACAGGATGATTTCTTTGGTGACAAAGAAAAGCTTACTGAGCTGTTACCTGACATCTGTCCTCCTATACGCCAGCGAATGCAGGACGGTCTCCTCAAAGATGAAGAAGAGACTCGAGGGGGCGGAGATGTAGTTCTGCAGAAGGATGCTGGGGATATCATGGAGCGAGCGTTTGAAACACTGGTAGTATCAAAAGTTTGAAAGAATTTTTAAAAATAATTTTTCGCAGTCCAGCCAGATTTATCTGTATTCCTTTTCTAATTCTTTCCACGATCTCGATTTTTAAACATCCCACATTATGATTACAGAAAATCTGCCAAGAATGGTACAATGTTACAACAATTTGGACGTAAATTTACTTTGGCTGAACTAGTGGATTTCTCTGACAAATGCCAACATGTATGATGTTATTTTTAAATTTTTAACTAGGTCGATTTTTATATGCATCTATCTACAGAGGTGGAAATGTTTTGATTTTTTTATTTTCCAAACACAGTCAGCACATTGTGGTCATGTTTATAGATTAGCCGAAATGACTTGGATTTATAGAAACATTAAAACAGTTTTTAAACAATTTATGTCCAGAAAAGAAGACAATTATAAGAACACGAGAAAAATTAAATAAATGCTTCGTGGCAGTAACATGTCAGTTGCATATATATATATATATATATATGTTTTTCGAACATAAACGAGATATTCGCCTCGGAAATTTGAACAATGCTTTAGTTGTACACATAACTAAAGCAGATCATAATTTCGATTTTGATTCCGTGAAGATTTTAAAATATTTTCATAATAAAAATCTTAGGAGGATTTATGAAGCAGGTATAATATCCATCTCACGCACGGTGAATACTAGACCTGGTTTCTTTAGTATTTCCCCTTTTTTAGCAAGATTAATGCTCGATAAGCGTACATACAATTTTCCATCATAATAGAATTCTTTTCATTTTTTCGTTTTCATTCAAAATACTCAAATTTTAGGAATACGTTTTGAAGGGTCGCCCATTTGACGACAACGTGACCACGCTTAAACGGAAAGCTGATCATTTAAAATTTTCAGTTATCTGTTTTGGATAAGTTTTGTTTTTATGTCCATCGTCTTTGTCATGTTGAACTGATTATGTTAATTGCATTTTAATGAATATTGTCCTGAAGAAGGTTTATTAAACCGAAACGTCAGACGTTGACATTTCATTCATATTAAAACAACATAATTGCATTTAAGGATTTTTGTTTGTTTTTTCCAAATATTTTTCTCCATTCTGTCGGATTTATATCCATTTATATTTGCTTACATATATATATATATATATATATATATATATATATATATATATATATATATATATATATATATATATTGACATAATAACATTATCATGCAACAACAAAAAAAAGACTATCATTATTGTTTTGTACGTGTGTTGTTTGATATATCGAAATGTAATTGTCATCTTTGATAATGGCTTATGTAAGCCGAAAGTTTAGATTGGATTTAAACATCATGCATCAATATGGTGATTTCCTTTCGTCTTTCAATGATAATGTTATTAAGCTTATCAGACAATATGAAAGGAACTTACTTAAAATAAATAGACAAAACTTGTCTATATTATTTAATGAAACATGCATCAATGAAAAATTGCTGCCTAAATATATATATATATATATATATATATATATATATATATATATATATATATATATATATATATATATAGGTATTCACGTAAAAGGAAAATATATAAAGTAATAATATAAAAAGTAAAATATAATTAGTAATGGTCATATATAAAACGTGATAATGTAAAATATATGTCTATATATCTGAGATGAGGTATTATGTACACTATTTACATTCTTCGGACTAATGTCCTCATCTTTGTTGCCATATTTATCACAGTGGATAAAGGCGTTGGTCAGATCCAGTGACAGGACCCAAAGAGTTGTACGTTCAATACCTAGTTGTGGCAGTGGAGAACTTGGAGAGGGGGAATTAACTGGAGATAACTGATAACTGATATCCATTAGACATGGAACGTGAAACTAGAACAGTCTACCCAAGCAAGCGAAATAAAGGGTTCAGTTCGATATTCCAGCCACCTGAAGAAGGCCGGAGCGTACAGCGGCCGAAACGTTGTAAATAATGTAAATAGTATAAAAGTAATAATTTATGCATAATGAGTTGGTTGCGACGCAATCACGTGACAAGACACCAGAACTGTTGAAACAAAATGGCTATTTTTGTAGTGATTTTATAATATAATGTACATATGTTATAATACTTAAATAAATATTATTCGCTCTTCTCTGTATTGAAGACTTTTTAAAAATAGTGTTTTTCGCTAGTGAAAGTTTATTACATCTATACAAACCTTGTATTTATATCTCTATCTATAAAATTCAGGATCTGTGTGTGTGTGTGTGTGTGTGTGTGTGTGTGTGTGTGTGTGTGTGTGTGTGTGTAACGAATGCACGGCCGCAATCTTTGACAGATTTGCACCAAAATTTACATTAACATGCTCCAAGTTTGCGGGAACGCCAAGACCGACTTTGCATTTCCCAACTCCCATCGATAGTGGAAATAATTGTTTTTTCATGCTTCTACGGTAGTTTTCATGTAGTTTGCGGCCATTTTGTACTGGCCAGAGTGAGAGCCAATAGCTGGCTGCCACGAATAGGCAAGAAGATTCTATTGACCAGCGTTAGAGCCAACAGCTGACTGACACGAATGTTAACTAGCATGCTAGCATGCAAAAAAAAAAAAAAAATCGATAGCTGCATTCGTCACAAGTGGGAAAAATTTAAATCTGCATGGCACTTTACTCCAATTTGTTCATTCGCTTGGTTAAACTCAACGTTGAATCTGATTGCGCAGAACTGGGTTGGGTGCGAAAAAGTATTTGTGGTTAACATTCTTTTTTCATTCGTTTTTTCCAGTTACGAGTCCTTTTTTAAAGCTGATCGTTTTGTGTTCTTTTTGTTTAGTTCTTTTTGCGTAAAAGATTTAATGCCTAGTAAATTCGCAGTGTGAGATAGGCAAGAAGTAAGGCATGTATCAACATCAGCACGGCAAAGGGCACTCCTTTAAAGGCAAGGAAGGGCAAAACTATTTTAAGTCAAGTGATAGCGATTGCTGCATGAGTCGTATGATTTTTGAATCAAGGACGAGCAACGCCGGGCCATGCTGCTAGTATATATATATATATATATATATATATATATATATATATATATATATATATATAGATAGATAGATAGATAGATAGATAGATATATGAAGTGGGATCAAATATGGAACAAACATGAATTAGAATCCAACAAAATGATAAAAATCGGAACGAGATATTGGAAACGTTTATAAGGTAAAAACGAAATTTTAAGGAGAAAATAAAATTCAGCTATTTTTTTTTATTTTTGTGTTATTTGTCTTTCATTCACACACGCAACCTCATTTCGCATAGATTAACTAGAATTCTGGTAGACAAACACAAAACATTTATAGACACGAACATTTTCTGGCAAGACAAATCAACATGGGGCCCGCTTAACCAATGGAACAACAGAAAATTAAAATAACAGAAATACAAATTTAATTTTTGATGTGACGAAGCGAAACATGTTACGCTCATAAAGTATTCTTATTTTTGTTAATAATAATAATAATAATGATAATAATAATAATAATAATAATATATAAATATATATATATATATATATATATATATATATATATATGTAGTTGCTGAGATATTTGTTTTTTTCGTCAGTGTTGACAAATGTTAGGTTTTAGAAATCTGGTTTTAATTGGGAAAATGGCGCAGTCAGGTTTTTGCTTCCATCTTAAGCCATTTGCAATTAATTCAATTATCTAATGGCACGTTCATCGCTATCAGACAATTTCTTCAGCTAATTGTTCGTTTACACCTTTCGGAAATTGTACCTATCTATCTATCTATCTATCTATCTATCTATCTATCTATCTATCTATCTCAGCCTGTTCAAATCTATCTCAGCCTGTTCATTATCTATCTATCTATCTATCTATCTATCTATCTATCTATCTATCTATCTCAGCCTGTTCAAATCTATCTCAGCCTGTTCATTATCTATCTATCTATCTATCTATCTATCTATCTATCTATCTATCTATCTATCTATCTATCTATCTCAGCCTGTTCAAATCTATCTCACCCTGTTCATTATCTATCTATCTATCTATCTATCTATCTATCTATCTATCTATCTATCTATCTATCTATCTATCTCAGCCTGTTCAAATCTATCTCACCCTGTTCATTATCTATCTATCTATCTATCTATCTATCTATCTATCTATCTATCTATCTATCTATCTATCTCACTCTGTTAATTATCTATTTCTGTTCATTTCTATCTATCTATCTATCTATCTATCTATCTATCTATCTATCTATCTATCTCACTCTGTTAATTATCTATTTCTGTTCATTTCTATCTATCTATCTATCTATCTATCTATCTATCTACACACACACACACACACACACACATATATATATATATATATATATATATATATATATATATATATATATATATATATAATGTCTCATTCTGTTTGTATCTATCTTGATCGTCTTGTAGAAGAAATCACACGGACGTCTTTGTCCTTACGAAACTGAAACAATCATTTAAAGGTAGCCATTTCTAAAGCCCTACACAAGCGACTATACTCTCAGAGACAAAAGCAGCAATCAAGTGGGATTTCTAGCCTTTGCAATACTGATCGATTCCTTCACAAAGGGAGCACAGTAGCACGCGCGTACGCGTCACCATCACCTTTTAGCGTCCCTCCTTCTCCTCCGCCTCGCCCATTGGATTCTTCCATCTCCTCCCCCTTTTTTGTATTTATTCTAGTCACACCTTCTCTACCCGCCTTCCTTCCGTGTTCAGTCAACAAACTATATTGACTTAGAAACCGTATTGATCACTGCCTTTCATTGCCTCCTCTACCTTTTCCTCTCTTAACAGCTGTTGCTACCTTCTCCCACTCTCTCAAAAGTCCATGTTTGATGGTTAGCCCGCGTGTCGGCGCCATTGCTTGCCATCTCAATTCTTGCCGCGTCTTCCACGCAAGAATTGTGCAGGTTCCATTTGACGAGCTTCCTTTTCCTCCCCCTTTTTTTTCCTTTGTCTTTTTGTTCTCTACTCTGTTGCTTGCGTGTTTTTGTTGGGTTCGCTTTGTTCATTCCATTCCTGTTTCATTTTCTCCTTTCCTTTTCGCATCTTCTGCTTCTTCCATTTTTATTTCATCGTACGTTCGCGCCGACTTTTCTTTTTTTTCTTTTTTCCTTTATTTCTTTTTTCTTTTTCACTTCTTTCTTCCTTTTTTCTGTCTTTCTTTCTTTCTTTCTTTCTTTCTTTCATCCGATTTTTTGCTTTCCGCTTTCTTTTCTCTTTCTCTTATTTCTCTTTCTCTTTTCCATTTTCCTTCTCTGTCTCTTTCTTGCTTTTATCTTTCTGTATCCCTCTCTCATTATTTTCTTTTTACTTTTCTGTTTCTATGTCTTCCTTTTCTCTCTTTTCTTTTTTCTTTTTTTTAAACCATTTCACCCGTTTATTTTTGTTTTTTTCTTCCCGTTTGTTTTTTTTTCTTTCTGCCTTTATTTTGACATTCTTTCTTTCTTTCTTTCTTTCTTTCTTTCTTTCTTTCTTTCTTTCTTTGTCAGATGACAAGATTTCTTTTTGATTCTTCCTTTCCTCCTTTTATTGCTTTTCAGATGTTACTTTCTTCTTCCTTGTGTCTTTTTTTTGGTTCGTTTGTGTCTTTCTTTTTTTTCTTCTTTTCATTCATGCTTTCCTTTCAGATAATGACTTCTAACTTCTTTTTCTTTCATTCATTCATTCTTTCTTTTTCATTTCTGTCAGTTGGAAAGATTTTCTTTTTTACTTTTTTTCCTTCTTCTCCTTTCCGAAAACTTTTTCATTCATTCATTCATTTTTCTTTTTGACTTCTTTTAGTAGATAAGATTTTCTTTTTTTCTTTTTTTTTTCTTCTTTACTTAGTCCTTCTTTCTGGAAACTTCTTTCTTTCTTTCTTTCTGAAAACATTTTTCTTTAGTTCATTTGAAACTCTTAGACTCATTCTTTCATTTTTTTCTCTCTGCTTCTATTTTTATCTTTTGGGTTCTTATTCCAAACTTTGGTTTGTCCTTTAGTAAATACCTTCTGTTTCTTTCTCTCTTTCTTTCTTGCTTGCTTGCTTGCCTTCTTTCTTTCTTGCTTGCTTTCTTTCGTTCTTTCTTTCTTTCTTTCTTTCTTTCTTTCTTTCTTTCTTTGTTGCCTGTTTGCTTTCTTTCTTGCTTGCTTGCCCACTTTCTTTCTTGCTTGCTTGCTTGTTTTCCTTCTTTCTTGTTTGTTTGCTTTCTTGCTTTCTTTCTTGCTTTCTTTATTTCTTTCTTTCTTTCTTGCTTGTTTCCTTTCTTGCTTTCTTTCTTGCTTGCTTGCTTGTCTTCTTTCTTTCTTTTTTCTTTCTTTCTTGCTTGCTTGCTTATCTTCTTTCTTTTTTCTTTCTTTCTTGCTTGCTTGCTAGTCTTCTTTCTTTCTTTTTCTTTCTTTCTTTCTTGCTTGCTTTCTTGCTTTCTTTCTTTCTCTGTTTCTTTTCTTTCTTTCTTTCTTTCTTTCTTTCTTTCTTTCTTGTTTTCTTTCTTTCTTTCTTTCTTGTTTTCTTTCTTTCTTTCTTTCTTTCTTTCTTTCTTTCTTTCTTTCTTT
Organism: Acanthosepion lycidas; assembly: GCA_963932145.1. NCBI lineage: Eukaryota > Metazoa > Mollusca > Cephalopoda > Sepiida > Sepiidae > Acanthosepion > Acanthosepion lycidas. The sequence continues at coordinate 36,058,507 of OZ010599.1, forward strand.
CTTGCTTGTTTGCTTTCTTGCTTTCTTTCTTTCTCTTTTTCTTTCTTTCTTTCTTTCTTGCTTCCTTGTTTGCTTTCTTTCTTTCTTTCTTTCTTTCTTTCTTTATTTCTTTCTTTCTTTCTTGCTTGTTTGCTTTCTTGCTTTCTTTCTTTCTTTCTTTCTTTCTTTCTCTTTTTCTTTCTTTCTTGCTTCCTTGTTTGCTTTCTTTCTTTCTTTCTTTCTTGCGTGCTTGTTTTCTTTCTTTCTTTCTTGCTTGTTTTCTTTCTTTCTTTCTCTTTTTCTTTCTTTCTTTCTTTCTTGCTTGTTTGCTTTCTTGCTTTCTTTCTTTCTTTCTTTCTTTCTTTCTTTCTTTCTTGCTTGCTTGTTTTCTTTCTTTCTTTCTTGCTTGTTTTCTTTCTTTCTTTCTTTCTTTCTTTCTTTCTTTCTTGCTCGCTTGCCTACTTTCTTTCTTTCTTTTTACTTTCTTTCTTGCTTATCTTCTTTCTTTCTTTTTCTTTCTTTCTTGCTTGCTTGCTTGTCTTCTTTCTTTCTTTTTTCTTTCTTTCTTGCTTGCTTTCTTGCTTTATTTCTTTCTTTCTCTGTTTCTTTTCTTTCTTTCTTTCTTTCTTTCTTGTTTTCTTTCTTTCTTTCTTCTTTCTTGCTTGTTTGCTTTCTTGTTTACTTCCTTTCTTGCTTTCTTTCTTTCTCTCTTTCTTTCTTTCTGTCTTTCTAGCTTCCTTGTTTGCCTTCTTTCTTTCTTTCTTTCTTGCTTGTTTTCTTTCTTTCTTTCTTTTCAGTTGTTGCTTTCTTTTATAATACTATCATCTTTGTCTTTCTTGTTATTTCAGTATTTGTTTTGCTTTCTTCTTCATTCATTCATAAACTCCTTCCTTATTAATTCTCTCATTCCTTTCTTTTTATTTTTAATTCCTTTCATTCATTTATTTTCTCTTTTTTCCTCATTCTTCATTCAGTCTAATTTTTATTCCTCCCCCCCCCCCACTTCTATTTTTTTTTTTCTTCCAATTACAATTTTCCTTCAAACTCCGTTCTCCCTTCAACTTCTCATGTAGCAAATCGAACTCTCCATTTTCCTAACGCCGCAAGTAAATCTGAATAGTAGACTAATTTTCTAACCTTCTCGATTCCCTTCTAACCTGGGCCGAAGCCAAAAAAAGCTTAGAAGCCCCCACAAATCGGCACCTCCCACAAGTTTACAACCAGTGGTCAGGCAATTTGAAGCGTCAAAATGATTCGTCCTTCCATTGTGCAGAGTTGGTCTGACTGCCGCTCCAATACCTCAGTATTCATACACTGCCTCACAAACATTTCCAACCATTCCTTGTCTCTTATTTATTTCCTACGCATATTAATGGAATCCTTCTTTTATCCCTCCAAAATTAATTTTGTCGGTTTTGTACATTTACTGGTGGATATAAAAACAATAAGCTTTTCATTTCATTTCATTGCTGCTTTCCGCCATTTTCATCCTGCACGTTCATCTTTTTCCTCATTTTTTTCCATCATTTTTCGTCCTTTGATGGGGTTTACTTTTCTTCATTCATTTAACGTAATTCTCCATGTATAATACGCCTTCATCTATAATACGCACCCCTAAAATTGTGCGAAAATGCTTATAACACGCACAGCTTGTTTTGTAATCAAACCCTATAAATTGTACCTCTCTAATTTCATTACGGTCAGCGTTTCCTACACTTATTTTAAAAAAATGTTTTTAAATATAGAATAATAATATTCTAATTTAGTTTTATGATAATCGTTATCTTGTTTTACGGCAAATTTTTAAAATTTTCTTTTATCTTTGCATAATACGTTCCCCTGATTTTGTTTATTATTTTTTTAGGAAAAAAAAATGCGTATTATACATTAGGAATTACGCTAGTTTTATTTGACGGTTTTATATTTCATCGTCTTTTTTTCTGTTATTCATTTATTTTTCCTTCTTCATTTGGCGGCCATGCTTTTTCTGTTGACTTTTTTGTTATTCACTTCCTTTTCCTTCATTCTTCCTGTTTTTCTCATTCGTTTTTCCTTCTTCCTTTGCCGGCCATTTTTTTCCTATTCATGCTTTTATCATTCATATTGTTTGCGTCTTCAGTCATTCATGTGCCATGCGTGATACACGCTTAGGCGATCATGTATCTTTCGATAGATGACTGACGAGGCAGATATTTTTCCCCGCAGCTGGAGGGAGAAGAGGATTGATACCTTACCCAAGGGTATTAGCACGTAAGTGAATGTAATGGATTCGACCGGAATTCGAACTTGGCTCTCCGATTCCTCAATCCGAACCTCTATCCATTGCTGCACCGTGCGTCTTATTTGCTGGCTTTATTCTTCCCCCTCCCGTTTGTGTCATTTGCTTCGTGTTCCTTCTTTCTTTGATGGTCTTATATTTCCGTTTCAATTCTAGTTTGACATCTTCCACTTCCCGTTAGTTTGTTAGTGAATCACCAATTCCTCGGTCGTTCATTTACTATTCACTACTCCCACATTCACCTCGATTTCCTTCTTTTTTTGCTGGTTTTAACTTCCCCCACACCACGTTTTTCTCATTGGTCCGCACAACCTTTTATTGCTGGTTCTTATTTTCCTGTCCACGTTTTTCTAATCCGGGTTCCTCATCACTTTGTCGGTTTTAATTTTGCTTTCACGTTTTTCTCATTCGTTTTCTTTCTTCCCTTGTCGATACTTATTTTTCCTCTTCACTTTTTTCTCATTCGTTTTCCTACCATCTTTGCCGGTCTTACTTTTACCTTCCCGTTTTTCTCATTCGTTTTCCTTCTCCCTTTGTTAGTCTTACTTTTGCCATACCGTTTTTCTTATTCGTTTCCTTCTCCCTTTGTTAGTCTTACTTTTACCTTCCCGTTTTTCTCATTCGTTTTCCTTCTCCCTTTGTTAGTCTTACTTTTGCCATACCGTTTTTCTTATTCGTTTCCTTCTCCCCTTGTTAGTCTTAATTTTGCCTTAATGTTTTTCTCATTCGTTTTCATTCTCCTTTTGTTAGTCTTACTTTTGCCTTAACGTTTTTCTCATTCGTTTTCCTTCTCCCTTTGTTAGTCTTACATTTTCCTTTACGTTTTTCTCATTCGTTTTCCTTCTCCCCTTGTTAGTTTTACTTTTGCCTACCCGTTTTCCTCATTCGTTTTCCTTCTCCCCTTGTTAGTTTTACTTTTGCCTACCCGTTTTTCCCATTCGTTTTCCTTCTCCCTTTGTTAGTCTTACTTTTGCTTTAACGTTTTTCTCATTCCTTTTCCTTTTCCCTTTGTTAGTTTTACTTTTGCCTTAACGTTTCTCTCATTCGTTTTCATTCTCCCTTTGTTCGCGTTACTTTTGCCATACCGTTTTTCTCATTCGTTTCCATCTCCCCTTGTTAGTCTTACTTTTGCCTTCCCGTTTTTCTCATTCGTTTTTCCTCTCCCTTTCTTAGTCTTACATTTGCCTTAACGTTTTTCTCATTCGTTTTCCTTCTCCCTTTGTTAGTCTTACTTTTGCCTTAACGTTTTCTCATTCGTTTTCCTTCCATCTTTGCTGGTCTTATTTTGCCTTCCCCTTTTTTCTCATTCGTTTTCCTTCTCCCCTTGTTAGTCTTACTATTGCATTCCTGTTTTTCTCCTTCGTTTTCCTTCTCCCTTTGTTAGTCTTATTTTTGTCTTAACATTTTCTCATTCATTTTCCTTCCATCTTTGCCAGTCTTATTTTTGCGTTCCCGTTTTTTCTCATTCGTTTTCCTTCTCTCCTTGTTAGTCTTACATTTGCCTTCCCGTTTTTCTCATTCGTTTTTACTTCTCCTTTTGTTAGTCTTACATTTGCCTTCCCGCTTTTCTCATTCGTTTTCCTTCTCCCTTTGTTATTCTTACTTTTGCCTTAACGTTTTTCTCATTCGTTTCCATCTCCCTTTGTTAGTCTTACATTTGCCTTCCCGTTTTTCTCATTCGTTTTCCTTCTCCCTTTGTTATTCTTACTTTTGCCTTAACGTTTTTCTAGTTCGTTTTCCTTCTGCCTTCGTCGCTCTAACTTTCTCCTTCATGTTTCTCTCATTTGTTTTCTTCTTTCTTTTCGCTTCTTCTTCACCTCTTCCCGTGTTTCTCATTCATTTCGTTTTTTTTAATTTTCTGCCAACGTCCTTCATTTCCTATTCGCATTTTTCTCATTCATTTCGTTTTCCTTCTTCTTTTGCTCGGTTTAACTTTTCGTCTTCTCGTTTTTCTCATCCACTTCATTTTCCATCTCCCTTTGCCGGCCTTCTCTTTACTTCTTCCGTTTTTTGACTTTTATATATCTTTCCTTCTTCCTTTTCCGAACACTTCTGTTCCCTTTTATGTCATTCATTTCGTTAGAGTTCAGTAATATTTTCTTTGTTTATAACGATATTTTCCTCTTTCGTAATACTCTGCTTAACATTTGCAAGACATCTTCCCGTATTCCAAAGCACCTTCGTGTTGCAATTTCCATCCTCTCTTAAATCTCTTCCTAGATATTTAAATTTCTGTATTTGCTTGCTTTTGGCGACTCTAGTTTCATAATTCTTGTTGGGCTGTTTATTTTGCTAGTATTCGTGCATGCTGTCTTCTTAAAATTGATAGTTATTCCTTTCTTCCCGCTTTCCTCTATTACCTCCGCTAGTCGCCTTTCTGCAATCAACATTGTGTCATACGCAAATCTAAAGTTGTTAACATTGTGTCTGCCAGTCATGAATCCTGATAGGTCTATTAATTCTCACGGGATTTCTTCACTGTAAAGGTTGAATAAGTCTGGAGATACGACACACCCTTGTCTTACGCCTCTTTCTATTCTTTGCATATTTACTGAATTCATTTTCTGTCTTTATGTAGGCGTTTTATTTTAATTCATTTACCGACAAGATGCAAAAGAATACAGGGCGTTATATTTGGGGACGGTTTAGAGTTGGCGGGAAGTCGTCAGTGTTGACAGCAAACCTCCTTCGGGACTTTGATTTGGGTTTTCTGTCTGGATCATTTTCCATAGCCTTTTCCGTGTTTTGCATATGACCGCAAGGCACCGAAAGTTTATGATGTAATGCAATAACCTCATATGAGTGACTAAACTATAGGTAGTAACTTCCTATAAGTATCTGTAAGTCAACAGAGACTCACTAGAATCTTTTCCAGCGGTGCTGGTCAAACGCTCTGCCTCCGGCCAGAGAGGATCCCCAGACGTGGCTTTGTTGAACGGCAGAGTCTCATTATGGAAAACAGCTACCCGATCCCGTTTTATACAGGATCTACGGGTTTTTTTTTGGCTGAACTTACGGGCTCGGATACCACACATTAAATTTGGCCCTGTGCCACATCTGACAGGGTGGGCGGTTAGTAAATATTTTAGTTGGAATCTTTTCCAGCTGTACTATCGAACACTCTGCCCTCTGCCCTCTGGATGAGGCTGTGCTGAAGGGCAGAAATCTCATCCGGGGGAAGGGTTAGACAGACCCAAACCCGTTTATACGGGTTCTACGAAGAATTTTTGGCCAAGCCTACGGGCTCGGATGACCCACGTTAAATTCGGCCTTGTGCCACATCTATTCTCTTTTTTCAAGTAAATATTGATTAGGTGGAATATGTTCTAACTGTGCTGTCGAACTGTCTGCCTTCAGGCAGAAAAGAACCCGGACGAAGGGCAGTCTCGTTCGTGGAGGTAGACATACCCCAGCCCGTTTCTGCTGGTTCTACGAGGATTGACCCACATTAAGCACGGCCTTGTGCTCCAACTAGCCTTGTGGGGAGCGTAGTAAATATTGACTAGCTGGGATCTATTACTCAGCTCTTAGCTGCTGTCGAACTCTCTGCCTTCGAGCAGAGAGGAACCAGGACAAGGCTATGACGAAGGGCAGAGTCTCGTCCGGGGAGGTAGACAGACCCGAACCCGTACATGCGGGGTTTACGGGGAATTTTTGGCCGAGTCTACGGGCTGGAATTGCTCCACATTAAATTCGGCCTTGTGCCACATCATACTCCGCGCGGAGGTTGGTATCTGTTGGGTACGACTCAGACTTACGCGAGAACTACCGACCTTTCAATTGTAGCTCTCACTACTGGATTGACTTGCGACGACCTTGTGCATAACTGTTAACTTTATTATTATTGTACTGTTTTTTAAAATAAACTTTTACTTATTTTTTCAAGTATATATTCCTATTAGCACGGAATATAACAGTTTAAAATCAGGGTTTTCCTTCCCTTAGATGGACTACCTCCCAGGACGATCCAACTCTCTCTACACGAAATTATTCTAATACCTTTCCCAATTATATCAAACGTACGCAGCATTTTCAACAGTTCTTGGTGAAGTTCGTCCCGGATACGACGATAAACTACATCCGGTAGCAAGACATCTCAAGGAAGGTTTTAAGAAGCGTAGAAACACCTCTTAATTGCTGTTATTCTCAAGTCCACTCTAACCCCGGTGGTAGATCCTTTTAGCATCCCAGATATGGGTAAATAGTTAACTCCAAAACTGGGCTCAAAACATGAAAATATTAAAAAAATATATTCGAGAAAATTACCAGAAATACATTGTCGAAGATTCTTTTTACCAAATCTCACAAGAAAATAAAGATTTCCGCATTAAATGACCCATAAAGAGTTGATAAACAAACAAAGCAAGCAATATTTTTAACAAATGTTGACGTAACAGAGGTTTAACATCGATATTTAATTTACGAAGTAGTTTAGTTTTTTTTTTCAGTATGAAATGAAACATTTTGAACAGTTATAAAATCTGAACTTCCAGAAATTTGTCTTAATTTTCCAAATTCATTTTCTAAATGAAAGAAATATATGTCAAAGTGGTAAATTCACCAAAATGAAACCAATTGCTTAGCAAATATCTACAAACATCAATTGCATGTATGTTCAATGGCTAAACTAGTTAATGTTTTCATTCGTTTTCCCTGATTTTCTCCCATACTTTTTGTCATTTTCCAGAATTAGAAAAAAATAACAGATGTTCATCATCTAAATCTGATATCCCTTTTTTTTCTATCTATAAAAGGCAGGATATGTGTGTGTGTGTGTGTGTGTGTGTGTGTGTGTAACGAATGCACGGCAGCAACTTTCGAGGGATTTGCACCAAAAATTTCCATGCACATGCTCCAAGTTAGTGGGAAGGCCAACACTGACTTTGCATTTCCCAACTCCCATCGATAGTGGAAATAATCGATTTTTTTTCATGCTTCTACAGCAGTTTTCATGTAGTTGCGGCCATTTTCTACTGGCCAGAGTGAGAGCCAATAGCTGGCTGCCACGAATAGGCAGGAAGATTCAATTGGCCATCGTGAGAGCCAACAGCTGACTGACACGAATCTTAACTAGCATGAAAAAAAATCGATAGCTGCATTCCTCACAATTGGGGAAAATTTAAATCTGCATGGCACTTTACTTCAATTGGCTCATTCGCTTGCTTAAACTCAACGTTGATTCTGAATCCGCAGAACTGGGTTAGGTGTGAAAAAGTATTTGTTGTTAACATTCTTTTTTCATTCGGTTTTTCCAGTTACGAGTCTTTTTTGAAAGCTGATCGTTTTATGTTCATTTTGTTTAGTTCTTTTTTCGTAACAGATTTAATGTTTAGTATAGAGCTTAGAAAAAATTCGCAGTGTGAAATAGGCAAGAAGTAAGGCATGTAGCAACATCAGCACGGCAAAGGGAACTCCTTTAAAGGCAAGGAAGGGCAAAAATATGTTAAATCAAGTGATAGCGATTGCTGTATGAGTTGTAAGATTTTTTAATCAAGCACGGGCAACGCCGGGTCATGCTGCTAGCTTAGATATATTGGTTTGACTGCTGCTCCAAAACCTCAGTATTCGTACACTAACCCACAAACATTTCCAACCGTTCCTTGTCTCTTGTTTATTTTCTACTCATACTAATGGAATACAGACAGTTACAGATATTTTCAATTAAATTATCTGCTTTTGCAGTATCCACTGCATTTAATAACGGGTGTGTTTTAATTGTAGCTACAGTTTAATCGCAAAAAAAAAAAACCTTTCAAACAATGGGAAACAGTTTGTCGCTTAACAGGTTTTGGGTAAATTGTTATATCAGTTAGTTTCGACTGCTTAACAAATTGAGTTTTTCCATACTCGCACCTTTTACAATCTCCCATTTTGATGTCATAGCACTTTTCCACTAAGCTGGCGTTTCTTGTGAGGAAAGAAATGAAAGAAAATGAATGATTTTAAAAAAATCCATTAATATTTATTCTATATCTTTTCTTTATGATTCTTAGTTCTTATGGAAATTTATTGGTGTATTCTTCCCAGTTTTTCTGTATAGAATTAAAGGTAAATCCTAATCTCATTTTTAATATATCTAGGGATCCTAGTTTCATTCAATGATTAGGGAGTAGGTTTAATAATCCAATTATTCTGAATATTTGTATTAGGTTGGTGCAAAAATAATGACGTAATAATGTCGTTTTTTGACGTATTTTTTAACGTCAAAAAACGACATTATTACGTCATCATTTTTGCACCAACCTAATATTAGGTTGGTGCAAAAATAATTTCGTTTTCTCACATAGTAACATATGTTAGAAAACGAAATTATTTTTGCACCAACCTAATAATAAGGGGCACATAATCAAAACTTAATTATAGGCTATTTTTAGTTACCAAAAACTTGTTAAAAACAGTCAGTGTGTTGGTCGTTGACATTACAACCTTTTAATTTTTTTATTATCAATTTTTAAGTTACTAGGATAGCAAATTACTTTATTGATTTGTGACTAGTGCTAAAACATTGATATTTGACTTTTTGAAAGAGAAAGAAATGTTGTATATATATACCAGTATGGTAACATTAAAAATCTCAAATTTTCCAAAATTTTAATTAAAAACACAGGAAAACCTACAGTGAAAAAATCAGTAGATTGGACGAATAACTGTTTGATTTATAGCAGGTAGCTGCTGACACAAAATCATGTTGATCAAAATTCTGATACAAGTTTTCAAAAGTGAGGATTTTGCACTTTTCAAGAAACTGTGCCAACTCATCATTTTGCACAATTCTCACAGAAGCAGAACTTTTATTTGTTCTTGGTTTTGGTTGAAGACTGGGTAATAATAGACTTGATGGCAAATGATCAAATACTGATGGTAGATTTCTGGGCCAAGGTTTTCCTTTAATAACAACTGTTTCATAATCAAATGGAACATCTTCAAAAACAGTGTTTCGTTTGTCAGGGGTTTTGTCTCGAGATACTCCCTTTAACCATTGTTCTCGCTCATGCTGATCTTGGGGAAGACAAGACACAAACTTTATTTTGTTAATCATAATTACTACCACGACAAAACCATTTGGCCATTTTGAGAAAGATTTTGAGGTACTGAAATTAAAAAAAATATTAACCTAACTATTATTTTCTGAATATTACATGGTGCTTCTAAAATTTAAATGAATCTTATATTCTAAGGTTTGGCGGTTTGGACGTCGGAATTAAGGATTCAGAATTGAAAATTTAAATTTTATATGAATGTAGGCATTTCTCATCTTTTAGAGACTAACATAGGTGAAGAAAAACCAGGATGAAGGAATTTAGAATCCAGACATAGGAATTTTAGAATCTGGAAAATGAAAATTTAGATAATCTTATTTTATCAGGAGGGGGGGGGGTCAATCACCTTCTCTTCCATAAAATGCGATTATCTAAACATAATTTTAATATTTTTAGCGTATTAAAGATTTACTGTTAAAATATTAAACTGGTTAATTCCGTTTTACATTTTTAACAATACTAGTAAAATTCAATATATATTTTTTAAATACCCGTAAATAATTTTTAAAAACATTTTTAATCAATACGTTCGTTGTTATGAAATACAATATCATAAAGAGAATACTGGAATTAAATTTTAATTTAATCTCTTTTCAAATGGGAAAATCTTTATATCGCAAAATAGGAAAATTAGCAGTGTAAAAATTTACATTCATCTTTTTCTTACAAGGACGGTATCAACATATTTCACGAGTAATAAAGAAACACAAATTATTCATTAAATAATTAACATCAAAATATTCGTTATTAGGAATAATAATAGCATAAAGTCAAAAAATTAACCTTCTGTGACAAAATTCTTAATAGTGACATTTTTGGTGAAATTTAATGTTTAAAATAATCGCAAAAATGTAAAAAAAAAGAAGAGAAAGACGATATGGACAAGACAATAATGCAGTTTCTTTTACATTTTTCTGGTATATATTAAGAATACTATTTACATTATTCGAACTATTGTCCTCATCTTTGTCGCTATATTAAAAAGTGAATATTAAAACAACAAAGTGTGTGTGTGTGTTTAGGCAGCAATCCTTCTTTCATGCACATTTTATTGAATACGACAGAAAAAGTGCTTTGATTTAGCTTTTTATGAAATTTCTCATGTAATCTTATAATTTTTTTCTTTTCGAAGTATAAATTATACAAAAACTGATCAATTGTTCTTTCTTACACAGAGCTTTCGGCTACACATTTAGACATTTTCAAGGTTGGAACATATTATCTGAAAGAAGAAGAATATAAAATACAATTACTTGACAAAAAGTTTGATATTTATTTATTCAAATATTCGAGTAGGTGTGTGTGTGTGTGTGTGTGTGTGTCCAACTACAAAATAAATATACAAACTCAGTATCACACTTGTTTCTATCTGCGTTTATTAATGACTTATTAATATTTTTCGTCCAACTTACGAAAAAAAATTTTTTTTCAAACTTTAAAAATAAACTTCATTTTTTTATGGTTTGTAACTAACATAAAAAAGTAAATATTTTTCAATTAATTTTTATTAAAGCAAAAAACTATAGCGAACCTTATTCTTTTGTAAATTAATTTAAATAAAATTTAGTTAAATTCCTAAAACAAATACACGAGTAAAGTTCATTGTAACTCATGCTTTTCTTTCCTAATTTTTATTTAATTAAAGTTTTTTTTCTTTTCAAATACAAATATTACTTGAAATTTAAGCATAATCACTTTTCAAAACTAAATTCTAAATGTATCTTGTTTCTAATCCCTTTTAAAATAGTTAGTAATTAATGTTTAAAAGTAAACCATTATTTACTTTAAAAAAAAAATCTAAATTCCCCTCCAAAATAAATAGTAAATACTTATTTTTAGGCTTTCCTACCGCCCGGTCAACACTCCTCCCACTTCTCTTGGACATGAGTAGAGGCTTACGCCTTGTTTCTTGTTTAGGAAGGGGTTCCAGGTACTCTCTTTTTCTCTCTCTTTCTCTCTCTCTCTCTCTCTCTCTCTCTGGCCTCTGTATCTCCTGTTACCTTTATCTATCCCTTACTCTTCTCATCATCCTTTCTTCTGATACTCCCATCTGATCTTGCTCCAAATTTTTCTGTAACCCCTTGCGTCCTAGTGGCTTCCCGCCTTGCTTGGGGTGAAACGCTTAAAAAAAAAAAAGTAAAGCTCGCTGTAGTTTTTGCTTGAAATAAAAAATAATTAAATGCTTAAATATATCTTAATTTAAGTTTATTAACTATGCCATTTTTTTTCAAGGACACATGACACAGGGGATAAAGGCGTTGGTTAGATCCAGTGACAGGACAGGAGTTGTGAGTTCGATACCTGGTTAAGGCAGTGGAAAACTTGGAGAGGGGAATGAAGAGAAAATAAGTGATAACTGACATCCATTAAACAATCTACACCAGTGAGCGAAATAAAGGGTTCAGTTCGACAGTCCAACCACCTGAAGAAGGCCGGAGCGAAGAACGGTCGAAACGTTGGGATAAATATGGCTACAAAGATGAGGATAATAGTCCGAATAATGTAAATAGTGTACATAATACCTCATCTCAGGAATATAGACAGATACTGGAGATTCATACCTTTCCCAAGGGTAATGTAATGGATTCGACTGGAATTCTAACTCTGCTCTCCGATTCCTCTATTAAGCCGCTATCCGTTACTCCACCATGCCTCTAGTATTGAATAAATAAAATAATAATAATAATAAACACAAAAAGGAAGAGACATGAGCACCTGCATCCGGAATGTATGGGTCTTGAAAATCAACCTTTTCCAATAAGCTCGTTGGCATTAACTGAATAGAAGGTTTAATTTGCTATAGACGTTATATTGTACTTTTGTGCGGTATCCCATAAAAAAAAAAATCGTATTCCGTTTTCTACAAGACGCTTAAGAGGGGAAGAGATCGAATCTTCGTAGGTAAAAAAAAAAAAAAAAAAAAAAAAAAAAAGAAGTGTTTCAAGGAAAGCGAAAAACATACGGCATGTTATGCCGGTGAATTTTCAAACGGCAGATTGGATTGTTTCTCAGACGATGATCGAAACACCAGGGGAAATTAAAAATAAAATAAAAAAAAAACAAAAACAAAATAAAAAAAATAAAAAAAAGCGAAAAGAAAAAACCGTAAAAACTTCACTGATGCCAATGCTGTTTCGTTTCGGTTCGTTTGGCATCGTTTGATTTCCGTTTCTCCTTTTGTATTGTTCCAACTATTGTTTCTTTTCCTATTGTTGAGACCACCTGAAACCTTGAAATTTTGGTGAGAAAAAAAGATGGAGAGAGACAGAAAAGCATAAAACGTATACGGATAAATGTTTTCGTTCCGTAAACAAATAAGAGATACGGGTGTTCAAGTGTATTAATTTGTTTATTTATTGTTGATGTAGATTCAATATAGATTTATTTTGTTTTTCGTCTTTGCATTCCAGTGAGTATTCTCGACTCAATTGATACGGGCAATAAAAAGAACAGACATTGTTTTTGTGTGTGTTTTATGGGTGTGTGTTGGTGTGTGCGCATGCGCGCATGCGCGTTCTTTCCCCGCTTAGCCTATGTTTTCTTTCTATTTAATACCGTTATTCTCTTTTCCTTTTCATTTTCAGGCGACCAGAGAACGATTTCGAAAACGAGGAATTTCTCAAAGATTTATCTGTCTTATTAGTATTGTAGATTAAGATTAAACACAATATACCCCCCACACACACACACATATATATATATATATATATATATATATATATATATATATATATATATATATATATATATGTATGTATGTATGTATATATATATATGAGGAGAGAGAGATATTAGAAATACTTCTAAATTCCGTAACTATCGATATATCGAAAATACTTCCTATCTATCTATCTATCTATCTATCTATCTATATGTATATATATATATATATATATATATATATATATATATATATGAAGAAATATAGTATTAAAGTGTCCTATATTTACGGGATAAGTGCTCAATATCACAGCTAAGGCGTGTGTAAATAAAAAGTTCTAGACGCAATCGTCAGGCCTGATGATTGCGCCTAGCATGAAACTGACTGTCGCCTCTAAGTGTTGAGTTCAATGTTCACTTATATATATATATATATATATATATATATATATATATATATATATATATATATATATATATATATATATATGAAGAAAAATATACGGGAAAAAACAAACGAAAATCCTTATATGCAATAATGCTGTTTTAATGTTAATATGTCGACGTTGGACGTTTCGGTCAATAAACCATCTTCAGGACATATTCAATATAAAATATAAAATATGAATAACATTATCAAACTTAACATGACAAAAACGATGGACACAAGAACAAGACATATCCAAACAGATAACTAAAAGTTTTATGCGATCAGCGTTTCGTTTTAAACATGGTCACGTTGTCACCACGTTTGCGACGCTGTGAAAATTATTGCATATAAGGATTTTTGTTTGTTTTTTCCCGTATATTTTTCTTCATACTGTCGGATCTATATCCATATATTTGCTTACATATATATATATATATATATATATATATATATATATATATATATATATATATATATATATATATATATATATATATGTGTGTGTGTGTGTGTGTGTGTGTGTGTTTAGGTAGCAATCCTTCTTTCATGCATATTTTATTGAATATGACAGAAAAAGTGCTTTGATTTAGCTTTTTATGAAATTTCTCATGTAATCTTATAATTTTTTTTTTTTTCGGAGTATAAATTATACAAAAACTGAAAAAAATTGTTTTTTCTTACACAGAGCTTTCGGCTACACATTTAGACATTTTCAAGGTTGGAACATATTATCTGTTAACAAGAAATAGATTGTTGTATGTATGAATTTATATAATGTTTTTATTTTCAAAACACGGTCAAAAAATTGTGTCCATGTTCATAGTTGATATTACTGAGTGTTGTTATTTTTTATTTTTATTAATAAGGCTTCCATTATTTTTATCCACTTTTGCATGTAGGCGATGGTATTATATTTGTGTTATCAAAAAGTATGTTACGAATAGGATCCGGTATGTCTCTGTGAGTATTTAAATGAGACCTATTTGAGCTATGGTCAGAAAGGTGGAGTGTGCGTCTTCGTGTCAATCATGTTGTAGATTTAAATTCGAGATAATGGAGATTTAAATTCGTAAATAATATTTGTCTTATTTAATTTTGTTCTAAGAGGTGAATTATTATTTTTAACTATAAGGTTAGGGGTTTTAAATTTTTTGTAATAAATATTCTATTTTTTTTTTTTTTTTTGCTATTGTCAAATGGCGTTGTCCATTTTTTTTATAAGCTTCTTAATTCTAGTTTCATCTTGTTTGTAATTTTCGTTCATTTGATTTTTATAAAAACATTAATGTTATTGTTTGTTTACACATATATTTATTTTAAGAGATTTTTATGTTTATATATCCTTTTTATAGATACAAATATTTAAGTAAATGCTCTGTTTATAATAAACAGTATTAAACAACATTTACCGACCTGAATGTCCGAGAAATTTTCATAGAAAATATTCGTCCTCCGACAGGTATCGAACCTGTATCTTATACGGAAACGTCATATAGCCTGACGTGCCTTTAACCGATTGGGCCACAGAGGTGCTTTCGGTTAGTAAGATCGATTTTACTGTCTTTAAACTATAATCTTCCCTGATTCTCTCACGTACATTCATATCTGCTCATGGTGTATCAAATGTAAACAAATGACGTCACACATTATGAAATGGACAAAGTTCGACAATTATTTTAAGACGTTTTTATATTTATACATTATTTTAAAATATTTAAGTAAATGCTCTGTTTATAATAAAAATTATTAAACAACATTTACCGGCCTGAATATTGTTTAATACTGTTTATTATAAACCATGTGCCCATATAATTGTCGAGAAATTTCGTACAGTTTCGAGAAATTTCGTACAGTTTCGAGAAATTTCGTACAGTTTCGAGAAATAAATAGTCGGACTTAATTCGTTTCAATATATGTTGTCATTGTTTACGTTAAGGTACATTTCGTGAGCAGATATGATTGATCGATAAAAATCGTCGAAGCTATATGTTTATAAACAATTTGAACTTTTCTAACCAGACGCTTCTCTATAGCTAAGTAGTATAGCGCGTCAGATCAAATGACGGTTCCGTATAGGACGTAGGTTCGATTCCTGTTGGAGAACGCATATTTTCTAGGAAATTTATCGAACATTTAGACCAGTAAATTTAATTAATACTATTTAATTAAAAGCAGAGAATTTACTTAAATTAAATTGTATCTATTAAAATAACATATAAATAGAAAATATATTAAATAATTGTCGGACTTAATTCATTTCATTATATATATATATATATATATATATATATATATATATATATATATATATAGAGAGAGAGAGAGAGAGAGAGAGAGAAAGAGTTAAGTTATGAAAAACTTGGTAAACCGTATGGGTAGTCCCAAGAAGGAGGAAATCCTCAGAGGTCAATGTAAATCCAGAGCTAATATATTAAAGAAAAACAGATCACTTTAAGGTTCCATTATAATAACTTATTTCAGCAGAGCCCTTTTAAAGGACGCAGGATCATCAGATAGCACTTCCAAAAGTGAAATGAAATGAGAATTCATACTTTTGATGGGTAATGTAAGATTTTGAAGTTTAACAGAGAGGGTAGGCAGGAATGGCGGGAGAGAGTTTAGAGAGGGTTTATTTTAATGTTTCTTTCAATCATACTTAGTATTGGGGGAGGAGGGACCAGACCTTGACTTATTTAATCGTTTTTTTGTTTTTGTTTTTTGTTTTTTTTAATCTAAATATGTCCGGATATTTATGCTTTATCATTATGATCTTCTCTTTTATACACAAGTCACACACAAACATATATATATATATATATATATATATATATATATATATATATATATATGTTTGTGTGTGTGTGTATTGTATATTTGGGTGTCAATCCCTCTTTTGTATCGTACATAATTTCTCATGTGGTCGTATATGAA
>OZ010599.1:36082324-36112324 GCA_963932145.1 Acanthosepion lycidas
TTTAAAGGAATTAATTATTTTCTTATGTTTTCTCATGTTTAATCATTTTCTTGTGGTAGTAATACAAGAAAAATTCCATTACTACCACAGATAAAAGTTAAACTATGATTTCTCCTTTATATATATATATATATATATATATATATATATATATATATATATATATATATATTGAGAGAGAGAGAGAGAGACTGTATCAAAAATACTTCTACAAAATTTGGCGGCGGGTTCCTCACAAGAAAACAAGGCCATTAGTTTATATAAACATATGTCCACAAATCCTTTGTTTTTGACCTATTAAGATAAAAAGAAAGTTTACGGCGGATGGCACTGTGTTGCTATCTAGACTAGGTTACATTTGTCATTCGTGTACATTTGTAGTCTGCCTTCAACATTTAACCAGTGCAGTAGTGATTTAGCTAAGAAGTGTTCCATTTAACAAAGGCACAATATTCATATCGTGAGCAGGCATATATGATTTTACATACGGCCACGTAAATTGTAATGGACGTGAGGTTGCACGGCTGTATCCGATTGCATTTCCATACCGAAGGCAACTGAGGCATCCCAGCCGGAATTTGTGGCATCACAAATTATAGATTGAGGAAGACCGAGATCAGCTCGTACACTTGACTAGGAAAAAACATTCTACGGGCTGCCGGAGATGATCCAGGTATCAGCACACGTCAAGTAAACCTAGTAAAGTCGGATATCTCATACTACCGCATCGGGCGTACCTTAAGAGCAGCTGCTGTATCCGCAGGCTTCCGTGTTGAGTCTGAGACCCTGTCCGAAGAAATGGAGTCATAATGTCACCATCACTAGTGGCCACTCCAAACGCCTTCGTAATCACAATTAGATTCATCCAATTCTGTCCTCAGATTGACACCCAAACACACTGAAATATTCGTACTGGAGCTTCCGGCGCGAATGCCAAGCAGTACAGAATGCCGTTTTAAAATTTCTAGCAAAGTGAATTGCGCCATGGTGCTATTTCACTCACAGACGGTGCCTAATTAGCCATTCTATACTTTGCAGTCGACGAAATAAATAAAAACAAACAACACGCATGCGCGAAATGAAAAATATAAAACAGCGACAATTTACCTATCGCGCCCTGTATATATATATGTGAGTGTGTATATGTATGTATGTACATATGTGTACATATGTGTGCAAATGTATGGTTCTATGCGTATGAGGCTATTTACGAACTGGTTTCTTTAAAGACGACAGGCAAGGTAATGCGATTAAGCTTTTTCATTAAATTTTTTTGATTTCGAAAAAATGTTTTCGTTTCTGGACACAGATTGTGTAGTAACTGTTCAAATATTCTATAATTTCGAGCGCTTTCGGCTATACTTTTAGCCATTATCAAGGATGGTTTTATTTTTCCTTTTTAATTGGGTGTATGGGTTGTGTATATGTTTCTAGAGTTATATAGGTATGTTTTATTTTCCGAACACAGATAGGACATTGTAGTTCGTAGTTAATATTATTAAGTTTTGGCTTTTTTTATTATTAAGGCTTCTATTATTTTTAATCTTTTTTACATATGGATTAAGTTATTATGCTTGTGTTTTCTACTAGTATTTTTCAGTTGGAGTCTGGTAAATTTGTGTGTGTGTTTAAATGGGTTCTAATAGAGCTGTCGTCGGATAGATGTAATGTAAAGCATCTAGATAGCCATATAGTAGTGTGACCGATGTAATTATTTATGAATATATATATATATGCGTATACAAACATATATAGATAAAAGAAACAAGCACGCCGATAGACAGACTCTCCTCAAATGAAACGCCAAAACATACACATGATAAGTTTTCAGAATACTGCGTTGTACATGAAAATCAGAGGTGTGCTGCCGATGTGGAAAACATGTACATTTATTATTCATATATAATCTATAGCTCTGTTATTCTACATCGAGCACTATTTTATTAGCCCCAACAATCAATGTGCGATATTATATATACATATATATATATATATATATGGGGGGAGGGTGTTTGTGTGTGATGTGTATGCGTCCATACATGCATATTTTGTGAGAGTGAATATTTCCCTATAAGTTTGGACTCGGCCGTCGGACGAAAGAGAGGAAAATACTCCTACATCAAGAGGAGTTGCACGAGGAGCAGTAGCTTCTGCTGAAAACTGTCATTCACGGCTAAATATTTCGGTTTTTCTACGGTTTCTTTTCTAATTCAGTGACAACAGTTTGGGTCTAATTGTCTTCGCCAATCTGCTGTAACTGAGTTCTGAAAAACAACAGGAGAAAACCGCAATTGTTTTAGCCACAAGGTACCTTTCGGTACAGGGAAACATAATGTAGAATTGGAACTAGGGAAGAGAAAGTTTAGCCGTGAATGACTGTTTTCAGTAAAAGCTACTACTGCTCCTCCTGATACTCCTCTTGATGTCGGCATATTTTTATGTCTTTGGTCCGACGGCCGAGTCCAAACTTGTAGGGAAATATTGTCCCTCACAACACACACACACATATATATATATATATATATATATATATATATATTAAAGACATTTTTTATGTTTAGCGTTCTTTTTATAGATACAAGTATTTAAGTAAATGCTCTGTTTATAATAAACAGTATTAAATAACATTTACCGGCCTGAATGTCCGAGAAATTTTCATAGAAAATATTCGTCCTTTGACAGGATTCGAACCTGCATCGTATACGGAACTGTCATTTACGCTGACGTGCCTTAACCGACTCGGCGACAAAGGAGCGTTCAGTAGGCAAGGTCGAATTTACTGTTTATAAACTTCAATCTTCCATGAATCTCGTACATTCATAACTGCTCATGGCGTATCAAATGTAAACAAATGACGTCATACATTAAGAAATGGACAAAGTCCGTCAATTTATTTATTAAAATTCATATATATATATATATATATATATATATATATATATGTTAAATTTCTCAGAATAAAACTGTACAGAAGACAAATTCCATAAAATAGACGATCGGAAAATCGTATTTCCTCCTTGCCGACGCGCTTCATCATTTGACTTTATCAAGGCAAATGATGATAAACAAAAGCGAAATGTTTGTAATTACATGACATTATTTTTGGGAAAAAGACGTTCCTATGTAAGCCTCTTTTGAATATTAGAAACGTTTTCTTTCTTCTTTTTTTTAACATAAATAGATAGATAGAAATTAAGATAGATAGATAGATAGGAAGAAAGAAATGAAAATAGATAGATAGAAATGAGATAGATAGAAATGATATAGATATATAGATAGATAGAAATGAAGATACATATAAAGAAATAAAATAGATAGAAATGAAATATATATATATATATATAAATATATATATATATATATATATATATATAGATAGATAGATAGATAGATAGATAGATAGATAGATAGATAGATAGATAGATAGATAGAAATTAAAATAAATGCATAGAAATAAAGATAGAAATGAAAATAGATAATGAACGGATAGATGGATATGGATAGACTGAGATAGATAAATAGAAATGAAAATAGATAGATAGATAGATAGATAGAAATGAAAATATATATTCGTGTATTTGCAGCAAACAGTCTTTCATTTACATTTCACTGAATACGACAATCTCACGACATCGTTTATTTTTTTTCTTTCCAGATGATAAATTATATAAAAAGTGTCGGAATAGATAGATAGATAGATAGACAATGAACAGATTGATATATATATATATATATATATATATATATATATATATATAATGACGTAATAATGGCGTTTTTTGACGTTGAAAAATACGTCCAAAAACGACATTATTACGTCATTATTTTTGCACCAACCTAATATATATATATATATATATATATATATATATATATATATATAGATAGATAGATAGATAGATAGATAGTGTATATTGATACTTGTTTCATTAATAGCGACAGACACTACTTTTTAGTTAACGGTTCGTGTTTATGCATGAGTGAACGCCTGATTTGATCGGATGAGTATCGGTATTATTCGAACATTTTTGATCGAGAGCTTTCAAGCATGCTTATGAACATTGCCAAGATCAGATTGTGTGTAGCCGTATCGTGTTTCCCCTTATTGAATCACTTTTCGGGACTCTCTATGGCGACGTCAAGATAATGCATCATGACCAACGCTGAATTTTTAAATTATTTAACTAGGAGGAAATCGATATATTAGTCTACGGGCATTCTTTTTTATTTTTCGAATTCTGCTGTCAACAAATATCTGTAGATTGATGGAATAATGAATAATAATAATAATAATAATAATAATAATAATAATAATAATAATAATAATAATAATACTTAAAAAAGGAGGTAAAGACGAATGCAACCGACCAGATACAGAAGCGATGGCAAGATAAACCGCTTCATGGCCAATACTCTGCCCGTACCAAACAAGCTGACGTACACAAAACCCGTACCCATCAGTGGCTACGTAGTGCAGAGTTGAAAGCGGAAACTGAAGGTTTTATCCTTGCTGCACAGGACCAATGCTTGATAACTAGGAATTATCAAGCACATATACTAAAATATTGTGTCAGCCCAAAATGCAGATTCTGTGATAAATATCCAGAAACGATTGATCATCTTGTATCAGGTTGCACGATGTTGGCACCCACTGAATATAAAACCCGACATGACAGAGTGGGCCAATATCTGCACTGGAAAATCTGCAACTTCTACGGGAAGGAAACTGAAAGAAAATGGTTTGAAGACCACACAGACCCGGTTACGGAGATAGGACCTGTTACAATTCTATGGGACTACACAATACACACTGACAGAACAATCAAGGCCAACCGCCCAGATATTGTTATTAAAGACCACAAACAAAAAAAGTGCCTCCTTATTGATATGGCAGTCCCTGCTGACTGCAAAGTATCTTTGAAGATATTCAAAAAGCTGTCAAAATACAAGGACCTTGAAATAGAGGTCTCGAAAATGTGGCATATGGGAACATCAAAAATCCCTGTTGTAGTTGGAGCCCTAGGACTGGTTGGAAAAGATTGCAATAGACTAATTGAAGGGATCCCTGGAAGTCCATGCCTCAAGGAGATACAAAAAATTGTTCTCACAAGTACAGCCCACACTTTATGAAGGGCTTTATCTATGTAATTTTTTTTTTTTTTGTCAGTGGAAAGTGTCATGATGCCATTTCTAACCTTAGGTCCCTGGGCGGGACCCGGAAAGGAATGTGTAAACGCCAGAAATCAAAGAAAATAAAAATAATAATAATAATCACCTAGATTCGGTTACAGAAAGGACCTGAAACAATTTTATGGTATTTTTGCAATATACACAAACAGAACAATCAAAGCTAATCGCCTAGACGCCCTAATCAAAACCCACAAAAACAGAATGTGCTTTCTTATTGACATGGCAGCCCCCGAAGATTGTAATGTATCTTTGACGATCTTCAAAGATACGAAAAAATTATAAGGATTTTGAAGTAGAAATCTAAAAAAATGTGGCACATGAGGATATTAATAATTCCAGTTGGAGTTAGAGCACTCGGATTGATTGGAAAAGTTTCCGATAGGCTCATAGAAGGGATTCCTGGTAGTCCATGCCTTAAAGAAATACGAAAAACTAAACTAACAGGTAGAGCTCACACATAACGAAGAGCTTTATCTATGTGAGGGATCTTAAGTTTTGGGGGATTTTCTTACATCAATGATGAGGAGGAAAAATGAAGTCATTTCTGACCTTAGGTCGCTAGTTGGGACCCGGAAGGAAAGGCGTATACAACAGAAATCAAAGAAAATAAACAACAATAATAATAATAATAATAATAATAATAATAATAATAATAATAATAATAAGGACCTTGAAATAGAAATCTCGAAGATGTGGCATATGGGATCATCAACAATCCCTATTGCAGTTGGAGCCCTAGGACTGGTTGGAAAAGATTGCAGTAGACTAATTGAAGGGATTCCTGGAAGTCCATGCCTCGAGGAGATACAAAAAATTGTTCTCACAAATACAGCCCACATTTTACGAAGGGCTTTATCTATGTAATTTTTTTTTTTTTTGTCAGTGGTAAGTGTCATGATGCCATTTCTAACCTTAGGTCACTGGGCGGGACCCGGAAAGAAATGTGTAAACGCCAGAAATCAAAGAAAATAAAAAATAATAATAATAATAATAGCTTCATTTAATAATAATAATAAATGCAAATAATATCATTAGTAAACCTATTAAGAAAAAAAAAAAACGAAAATAAAGATGAAATACTAATAAAAATTATCTAATAATAAAAATAAAATTGTACATAGAATTACTATTAATACTGCAGAGGTAATAAGAAGCATGTGAAATTAAGATGAAACGAAATGCTAATAAAAATTAATAACGGCTGACAATACTTCATCTAATAATAAAAATAAAATTATACATAGAATTACTATTAATACTACTGAGGTAATAAAAAGAATTTTACATGAAGATGAAAGAAATACTAATAAAAATTAATAAAGGCTGACAATACTTCATCTAATAATAAAAATAAAATTATACATAGAATTACTATTAATACTGCAGAGGTAATAAGAAGCATGTGAAATTAAGATGAAACGAAATGCTAATAAAAATTAATAACGGCTGACAATACTTCATCTAATAATAAAAATAAAATTGTACATAGAATTACTATTAATACTGCAGATGTAATAAGAAGCATGTGAAATTAAGATGAAACGAAATGCTAATAAAAATTAATAACGGCTGACAATACTTCATCTAATAATAAAAATAAAATTGTACATAGAATTACTATTAATACTGCAGAGGTAATAAGAAGCATGTGAAATTAAGATGAAACGAAATGCTAATAAAAATTAATAACGGCTGACAATGCTTCATCTAATAATAAAAATAAAATTATACATAGAATTACTATTAATACTGCAGAGGTAATAAGAAGCATGTGAAATTAAGATGAAACGAAATGCTAATAAAAATTAATAACGGCTGACAATGCTTCATCTAATAATAAAAATAAAATTGTACATAGAATTACTATTAATACTGCAGAGGTAATAAGAAGCATGTGAAATTAAGATGAAACGAAATGCTAATAAAAATTAATAAGGGCTGACAATACTTCATCTAATAATAAAAATAAAATTATACATAGAATTACTATTAATACTGCAGAGGTAATAAGAAGCATGTGAAACTAAGATGAAACGAAATGCTAATAAAAATTAATAACGGCTGACAATACTTCATCTAATAATAAAAATAAAATTATACATAGAATTACTATTAATACTGCAGAGGTAATAAGAAGCATGTGAAATTAAGATGAAACGAAATGCTAATAAAAATTAATAACGGCTGACAATACTTCATCTAATAATAAAAATAAAATTATACATAGAATTACTATTAATACTGCAGAGGTAATAAGAAGAATGTGAAATTAAGATGAAACGAAATGCTAATAAAAATTAATAACGGTTGACAGTCTTTCATCTAATAATAAAAATAAAATTATACATAGAATTACTATTAATACTGCAGAGGTAATAAGAAGCATGTGAAATTAAGATGAAACGAAATGCTAATAAAAATTAATAACGGCTGACAATACTTCATCTAATAATAAAAATAAAATTATACATAGAATTACTATTAATACTGCAGAGGTAATAAGAAGCATGTGAAATTAAGATGAAACGAAATGCTAATAAAAATTAATAACGGCTGACAATACTTCATCTAATAATAAAAATAAAATTATACATAGAATTACTATTAATACTGCAGAGGTAATAAGAAGCATGTGAAATTAAGATGAAACGAAATGCTAATAAAAATTAATAACGGCTGACAGTCTTTCATCTAATAATAAAAATAAAATTATACATAGAATTACTATTAATACTGCAGAGGTAATAAGTAGCATGTGAAATTAAGATAAAACGAAATGCTAATAAAAATTAATAACGGCTGACAATACTTCATCTAATAATAAAAATAAAATTATACATGGAATTACTATTAATACTGCAGAGGTAATAAGAAGCATGTGAAATTAAGATGAAACGATATGCTAATAAAAATTAATAACGGCTGACAATACTTCATCTAATAATAAAAATAAAATTATACATAGAATTACTATTAATACTGCAGAGGTAATAAGAAGCATGTGAAATTAAGATGAAACGATATGCTAATAAAAATTAATAACGGCTGACAATACTTCATCTAATAATAAAAATAAAATTATACATAGAATTACTATTAATACTGCAGAGGTAATAAGAAGCATGTGAAATTAAGATGAAACGATATGCTAATAAAAATTAATAACGGCTGACAGTGTTTCATGTAATAATAAAAATAAAATTATACATGGAATTACTATTAATACTGCAGAGGTAATAAGAAGCATGTGAAATTAAGATGAAACGAAATGCTAATAAAAATTAATAACGGCTGACAATACTTCATCTAATAATAAAAATAAAATTATACATAGAATTACTATTAATACTGCAGAGGTAATAAGAAGCATGTGAAATTAAGATGAAACGATATGCTAATAAAAATTAATAACGGCTGACAGTGTTTCATCTAATAATAAAAATAAAATTATACATGGAATTACTATTAATACTGCAGAGGTAATAAGAAGCATGTGAAATTAAGATGAAACGAAATGCTAATAAAAATTAATAACGGCTGACAATACTTCATCTAATAATAAAAATAAAATTATACATAGAATTACTATTAATACTGCAGAGGTAATAAGAAGCATGTGAAATTAAGATGAAACGAAATGCTAATAAAAATTAATAACGGCTGACAATACTTCATCTAATAATAAAAATAAAATTATACATAGAATTACTATTAATACTGCAGAGGTAATAAGAAGCATGTGAAATTAAGATGAAACGAAATGCTAATAAAAATTAATAACGGCTGACAGTCTTTCATCTAATAATAAAAATAAAATTATACATAGAATTACTATTAATACTGCAGAGGTAATAAGTAGCATGTGAAATTAAGATAAAACGAAATGCTAATAAAAATTAATAACGGCTGACAATACTTCATCTAATAATAAAAATAAAATTATACATGGAATTACTATTAATACTGCAGAGGTAATAAGAAGCATGTGAAATTAAGATGAAACGATATGCTAATAAAAATTAATAACGGCTGACAATACTTCATCTAATAATAAAAATAAAATTATACATAGAATTACTATTAATACTGCAGAGGTAATAAGAAGCATGTGAAATTAAGATGAAACGATATGCTAATAAAAATTAATAACGGCTGACAATACTTCATCTAATAATAAAAATAAAATTATACATAGAATTACTATTAATACTGCAGAGGTAATAAGAAGCATGTGAAATTAAGATGAAACGATATGCTAATAAAAATTAATAACGGCTGACAGTGTTTCATCTAATAATAAAAATAAAATTATACATGGAATTACTATTAATACTGCAGAGGTAATAAGAAGCATGTGAAATTAAGATGAAACGAAATGCTAATAAAAATTAATAACGGCTGACAATACTTCATCTAATAATAAAAATAAAATTATACATAGAATTACTATTAATACTGCAGAGGTAATAAGAAGCATGTGAAATTAAGATGAAACGATATGCTAATAAAAATTAATAACGGCTGACAGTGTTTCATCTAATAATAAAAATAAAATTATACATGGAATTACTATTAATACTGCAGAGGTAATAAGAAGCATGTGAAATTAAGATGAAACGAAATGCTAATAAAAATTAATAACGGCTGACAATACTTCATCTAATAATAAAAATAAAATTATACATAGAATTACTATTAATACTGCAGAGGTAATAAGAAGCATGTGAAATTAAGATGAAACGAAATGCTAATAAAAATTAATAACGGCTGACAATACTTCATCTAATAATAAAAATAAAATTATACATAGAATTACTATCAATACTGCAGAGGTAATAAGAAGCATGTGAAATTAAGATGAAACGAAATGCTAATAAAAATTAATAACGGCTGACAATACTTCATCTAATAATAAAAATAAAATTATACATAGAATTACTATTAATACTGCAGAGGTAATAAGAAGCATGTGAAATTAAGATGAAACGAAATGCTAATAAAAATTAATAACGGCTGACAATACTTCATCTAATAATAAAAATAAAATTATACATAGAATTACTATTAATACTGCAGAGGTAATAAGAAGCATGTGAAATTAAGATGAAACGAAATGCTAATAAAAATTAATAACGGCTGACAATACTTCATCTAATAATAAAAATAAAATTATACATGGAATTACTATTAATACTGCAGAGGTAATAAGTAGCATGTGAAATTAAGATGAAACGAAATGCTAATAAAAATTAATAACGGCTGACAATACTTCATCTAATAATAAAAATAAAATTATACATGGAATTACTATTAATACTGCAGAGGTAATAAGAAGCATGTGAAATTAAGATGAAACGAAATGCTAATAAAAATTAATAACGGCTGACAATACTTCATCTAATAATAAAAATAAAATTATACATAGAATTACTATTAATACTGCAGAGGTAATAAGAAGCATGTGAAATTAAGATGAAACGAAATGCTAATAAAAATTAATAACGGCTGACAATACTTCATCTAATAATAAAAATAAAATTGTACATAGAATTACTATTAATACTGCAGAGGTAATAAGTAGCATGTGAAATTAAGATGAAACGAAATGCTAATAAAAATTAATAACGGCTGACAATACTTCATCTAATAATAAAAATAAAATTATACATAGAATTACTATTAATACTGCAGAGGTAATAAGAAGCATGTGAAATTAAGATGAAACGAAATGCTAATAAAAATTAATAACGGCTGACAATACTTCATCTAATAATAAAAATAAAATTGTACATAGAATTACTATTAATACTGCAGAGGTAATAAGAAGCATGTGAAATTAAGATGAAACGAAATGCTAATAAAAATTAATAACGGCTGACAATACTTCATCTAATAATAAAAATAAAATTATACATAGAATTACTATTAATACTGCAGAGGTAATAAGTAGCATGTGAAATTAAGATGAAACGAAATGCTAATAAAAATTAATAACGGCTGACAATACTTCATCTAATAATAAAAATAAAATTATACATAGAATTACTATTAATACTGCAGAGGTAATAAGAAGCATGTGAAATTAAGATGAAACGAAATGCTAATAAAAATTAATAACGGCTGACAATACTTCATCTAATAATAAAAATAAAATTGTACATAGAATTACTATTAATACTGCAGAGGTAATAAGTAGCATGTGAAATTAAGATGAAACGAAATGCTAATAAAAATTAATAACGGCTGACAATACTTCATCTAATAATAAAAATAAAATTATACATAGAATTACTATTAATACTGCAGAGGTAATAAGTAGCATGTGAAATTAAGATGAAACGAAATGCTAATAAAAATTAATAACGGCTGACAATACTTCATCTAATAATAAAAATAAAATTATACATAGAATTACTATTAATACTGCAGAGGTAATAAGAAGCATGTGAAATTAAGATGAAACGAAATGCTAATAAAAATTAATAACGGCTGACAATACTTCATCTAATAATAAAAATAAAATTGTACATAGAATTACTATTAATACTGCAGAGGTAATAAGTAGCATGTGAAATTAAGATGAAACGAAATGCTAATAAAAATTAATAACGGCTGACAATACTTCATCTAATAATAAAAATAAAATTATACATAGAATTACTATTAATACTGCAGAGGTAATAAGAAGCATGTGAAATTAAGATGAAACGAAATGCTAATAAAAATTAATAACGGCTGACAATACTTCATCTAATAATAAAAATAAAATTGTACATAGAATTACTATTAATACTGCAGAGGTAATAAGTAGCATGTGAAATTAAGATGAAACGAAATGCTAATAAAAATTAATAACGGCTGACAATACTTCATCTAATAATAAAAATAAAATTATACATAGAATTACTATTAATACTGCAGAGGTAATAAGAAGCATGTGAAATTAAGATGAAACGAAATGCTAATAAAAATTAATAACGGCTTACAATACTTCATCTAATAATAAAAATAAAATTGTACATAGAATTACTATTAATACTGCAGAGGTAATAAGTAGCATGTGAAATTAAGATGAAACGAAATGCTAATAAAAATTAATAACGGCTGACAATACTTCATCTAATAATAAAAATAAAATTATACATAGAATTACTATTAATACTGCAGAGGTAATAAGAAGCATGTGAAATTAAGATGAAACGAAATGCTAATAAAAATTAATAACGGCTGACAATACTTCATCTAATAATAAAAATAAAATTATACATAGAATTACTATTAATACTGCAGAGGTAATAAGAAGCATGTGAAATTAAGATGAAACGAAATGCTAATAAAAATTAATAACGGCTGACAATACTTCATCTAATAATAAAAATAAAATTGTACATAGAATTACTATTAATACTGCAGAGGTAATAAGTAGCATGTGAAATTAAGATGAAACGAAATGCTAATAAAAATTAATAACGGCTGACAATACTTCATCTAATAATAAAAATAAAATTATACATAGAATTACTATTAATACTGCAGAGGTAATAAGAAGCATGTGAAATTAAGATGAAACGAAATGCTAATAAAAATTAATAACGGCTGACAATACTTCATCTAATAATAAAAATAAAATTGTACATAGAATTACTATTAATACTGCAGAGGTAATAAGTAGCATGTGAAATTAAGATGAAACGAAATGCTAATAAAAATTAATAACGGCTGACAATACTTCATCTAATAATAAAAATAAAATTATACATAGAATTACTATTAATACTGCAGAGGTAATAAGAAGCATGTGAAATTAAGATGAAACGATATGCTAATAAAAATTAATAACGGCTGACAATACTTCATCTAATAATAAAAATAAAATTGTACATAGAATTACTATTAATACTGCAGAGGTAATAAGATGCATGTGAAATTAAGATGAAACGATATGCTAATAAAAATTAATAACGGCTGACAATACTTCATCTAATAATAAAAATAAAATTATACATAGAATTACTATTAATACTGCAGAGGTAATAAGAAGTATGTGAAATTAAGATGAAACGAAATGCTAATAAAAATTAATAACGGCTGACAATACTTCATCTAATAATAAAAATAAAATTATACATAGAATTACTATTAATACTGCAGAGGTAATAAGAAGCATGTGAAATTAAGATGAAACGAAATGCTAATACAAATTAATAACGGCTGACAATACTTCATCTAATAATAAAAATAAAATTATACATAGAATTACTATTAATACTGCAGAGGTAATAAGAAGGATGTGAAATTAAGATGAAACGAAATGCTAATAAAAATTAATAACGGCTGACAATACTTCATCTAATAATAAAAATAAAATTATACATAGAATTACTATTAATACTGCAGAGGTAATAAGAAGCATGTGAAATTAAGATGAAACGAAATGCTAATAAAAATTAATAACGGCTGACAATACTTCATCTAATAATAAAAATACAATTATACATAGAATTACTATTAATACTGCAGAGGTAATAAGAAGCATGTGAAATTAAGATGAAACTAATCCCACATATTAATAATGATAAAGAATTCGACATTTCTAATCAAATCAAAATAATATTTCAAATAATAATTGCTTAATTCTCCGATATGTAAAAGAATGCCCATTCGTCCTGAATGTGTTTTACGTCATTTTTCCACGTATACCAGGAACCACGCCCCAAATTAGATTATATTTTCAGCAGTTAACATATAATTAAAAAAAAAAATAACAAAAGTTATCTCCCCTGCATATCTAGAAAATAATTGAATTTAAAACGCTGTAAACGAACAATGAAAAAATATTTTGAATTTACGGAGACCCTATATACACGTCCACGGATACTTTAACCTCCTGAAGATGTCCTCAGATGAGATTGAAACTACTTGAGAAAATAAAAATTATTTATAAAAAAAAAAAAAAAAATGGTATTTTTCTTGATCAATTTTCTACAGCCAAGAAGAAATTAATTCGTGGACTTGAAAGGATTAAATCTAAAATAGATAAACATGATAACTTGCATTATTGACATTATTTGGATTGTTATCCTCAGGTTCATCGCCTTTTTTCAAAACCTTTCGGCCGTTGAACGCTCCGGCCATCTTCAGTAGATTGGAATTTCGAATCGAATCCTTTATTTCGTCCACAGAGGGTAGATTGTTCTAGTTCCACGTACCGTGCCCTGCCTTATTTCTCTTTAATTCAACTCTCCAAGTTTTGGTTAACCACTACTGCGGATAAAGACATTATTAGATCCAGTGTCTAGACCCAAAGTATTGTGAGTTCAATGGCAATTTGGGGAGTTGAGTTAAAAGAGAAATAAGTGAGACATTCGGAAGTGGCAAGGCACGTAGAACTAGAACAATCTACCACGGTGGACCAAATAATGGCCTCGGTTTAAAAAACGAGAGCCGAAACCATCAATATAATTATTAAAATTAGATTGAATTAAAGTAACAAGCCCTGTTTCATCCTCAAGCGAAAATTTAGGAATAACCGATTTTGTAACAATTTGTTATTCGTTGCACCTTCCCTGGCTAGACGTTCTGGAAAGACAAATATTGAATTAATTGTTAGATCAGCTGCTAAGACAGTTGATTCACTGTGACTTTCTGGACAATTTTTATCTCCAGAACCTGTCTTACATAACTATAAGTCTATCATTTGTCCATACGTAAATTATTGCTGCTACTCCTGGATAAGATCCAAATAAGAATCAGCAATATTATTGACCCTGATCTAGCATCTCCTCTAAGGTTCCTAGACGTTATGAATGTAAGCGCAGTACTGGATTGACGAGAAGGTCTCACCATTTTACAAGTGAAGTGGCTACATGCAACCGTAAGTTCTATGCTAACAGTTTATTCTCTCACGCTTCACATTTGAGGAACTCTCTTCCGGCTTCGTGCTTTCCAGTCAACTTCCATCTTTAAAAAAATAAAGATGTAACCGTAAGTTCTATACGGACAGTTTCTTCTTTCGCACTTCTCGCTTGTGGAACTCTCTTTCGGCTTCTTTTTATTCAGTCAATTTTGATATCTGTAAAGTAAAAAAAAGAAGAAGCAATGTCAATCGTTATCTCCCGTCTTCTTACTATTATTTTTTATTGTTCCCTCTCTTTATTAGTGTTTTTCATATTCTCAAACACTCGGTAACCCCCTTGCGTCTTAGTGGCTTCATTGCCTTACTTGATAAATGATTTAAAGAATCGTTGACATTCCATTTCTAACAATTCTTCTTCTTCTTCTTCTTCTTATCCTCCTCCTCCTCCTCCTCCTTCTTCTTCTTCTTCTTTGCTATGTCGATTCATGCCGTGGACGGCCATTGTTCTACACAGCCTCCTAATCATAGTGGGTCAGTAACATTTCTTCCTTTGCCAAGCGTCACGACCGCCGTTCCGCTATCCAATTATAAAAATTCAGCAGCGGCCTCCCACTATCTCTGTTACCCTCGATACGCCTCATTATATATATATATATATATATATATATATATATATATATATATTTATAAACGTAAATGTCTATAGGAAAACTGTAATAGCTGCCGACGCGTTTCGTCCAATGTGGACTTTCTCAAAAAACGAAATGAATTTATTTAAACAAAGTAACTAATATTTGGTTGGTGCAAAAATAATGACGTAATAATGTCGTTTTTTGACGTATTTTTAACGTCAAATAACGACATTATTACGTCATTATTTTTGCACCAACCTAATAATAACAAAAACAAAATGACCTTAGTAATTATTAGTTATTTTGTTTAAATAAATTTACTTCGTTTTTGCCTTGAAAATTGGACGAAACGCGTCGGCAACTATTACAGTTTTCCTGTTGTTTACCTTTATAAATATTGTATTTTCTACAGGTTAACTCTGAGAAATTTTCATATATATATATATATATATATATATATATATATATATATATGTTCAAGAAATGCCAGATGTCATTTTCTGATTCTAATTATATGTGCTTAGGATATTGCTGCAACGTATGGGCCGCTGCTCCTGCTATTTACTTTGAACTCCTTGATAAAATCCCAAAAAGAATCAGCTATATTATTGGTCCTGATCTAGCATCTCGGTTTCGCTCACCATCCCACCACCATAAGATCGCCTCCCTGTGTCTTTTCTAGAAATACTTTCATGGTAATTGTTCGGCTAAACTCTTCGCTATGGCACCGAGGCTTTTTGAATTTAATCGCTCTAATAGACTGGCGTCGATATCTTAGAAATTTACAGTTGAGCTGGCTAGATGTAGCCGTAAGTTCAATGCTGACAGTTTCTTCTCTCGCACTTCTCGCTTGTGGAGCTCTTTTTCGGATTAATGCTTTCCCGCCAACTTTTATTTGCAAAAGTTTGAATGCAATGCCAATAGCTATCTACTGTCCTGATTACTCTTTCCTCTTCCCGCTTATTATTAATGTTTCTGATCCTAATTCTTCCACACCTTATAACCCTTTGTATCTTAGTGGCTTTACTCCCTTGCATAGAGTGATACCAATTAAAAAAAAGAAAAAAAAAGATGTCAACTTCAAAATATTATTAAAATCACAATTAAGAATGTATATAGTCACAAGAACAGACCTTCACAGACGCGGACACACTGTCAAGTACAAACAGAGACACACGCGCAGAAACACAGGCACACACCTATGAAATAAATCAATTGTCCTGTCCTGCATTGGTGAATGCAAAGCCCGGATGCACGGAAAATAGCAACTGAAAAACACCGAAAACAAATATTCTGGTATCGCATTCCTGAAATTCCAGTCTACTGAATCGCTTCGTTCTTCTCGTATCAATTCTCCGAAATCAAGTGATTCATTCTTCGATGTTGTCGAAAAGATCCCAGATTTTAACGGAGGCAACATCCTTTTCCTGGGTCCAGAAAAAAAAAAAAAACTATAGCGAGATCTTTGAACAAAGAAGCGTGACTAATTGCTAAATTCAAAATTCATTTGGGAACCGTTAATTTTGATATTGAGAGCGAATAATATCTCATACCTCTTATGTCTAGCGTTCTACCCATCGGCGTGCTACCTATATTTCCTAACTGGCTATGGGTTAAATAACAAGAATGTGTTCTCTAACATTGGCTGGAGGCCAGTCTAGCACAAGTTTAATTCTGAATTCAAAACCTTGGAGAAGGTAACTGGAGACTATTTCACTATCAAATCCACAATACCAGTAGAATGAATTCTTCCACACCCTGTAACACCTTGTGACTCATTGGCTTTACTGCCTTGCTTGTGGAATTCCCTTCCGGCTCCATACTTTCCAGCCAACTTTAATCTTCAAATATTTAAATGCAATGTCAATCGCTATCTACAGTCCTTCTGATTACTCTTTCCGCTTATTATTAATGTTTTACCAGAAAAATTAAATGAGAGAGTGAAAAATGATGATCCCCTTTGTCCTGAAGGAACTTGGACATTTTTTTTTAAAGTACCTATGGAAATTATTTAGTTCTGGGATGAATTGGAATATCCTTACCATTATTATCTACCCCAAAACCCGAAAAAATATTCTTACAATTTAAAAATGTTTTAAAGAGAGAAAAACTTTGAACCGAAAAAATATATCTGTCTATATTTCTGAGATGAGGTATTATTTACACTTTTTACATTATTCGGACTATTGTCCTCATCTTTGTTGCCATATTTATTACAACGTTTCGGCCTTTCAGTATCTGTCTATATTTCTGAGATGAGGTATTATGTACACTATTTACATTATTCGGACTACTGTCCTCATCTTTGTCGCCATATTTATTACAACGTTTCGGCCTTTCAGTATCTGTCTATATTTCTGAGATGAGGTATTATGTAGATTATTTACATTATTCGGACTATTGTCCTCATCTTTGTCGCCATATTTATTACAACGTTTCGGCCTTTCAGTATCTGACTATATTTCTGAGATGAGGTATTATGTACACTACTTACATTATTCGGACGATTGTTTTCATCTTTCCTGCCACATTTACCACAGCGTTTCGACCGATGTACGCTCCGGCCTTCTTCAGGTAGTGGGAATGTCGAACTGAACCCTTAGGTCGCTGAGGTAGACTGTGCCATGTCTAATGGATGTCAGTTATCACCTGTTAATTCACCTGTCCAAGTTCTCCACTGCCTTAACCAGGTATTGAACTCACAGCTCTTTGGGTCCTGTCACCGGATCTAACCAACACCATTATTACTGTTCCATGTATCCTTAAGTATAACTGACATCCATTAGACATAGCACGTAGAACTAGAATAGTCTAATCCAGTGAGCAAACTAAAGGGTTCAGTTCGACATTCCAACCACATGAAGAAGGCCGCAGCGTACAACGGCCGAAACGCTGTGATAAATACCATAAAAAGATATTACGTTTTTTTTTTCTCTCTGAGTCTGTGACTAAGATCAAAGTGTAGTATCTATACCAGTTCCCTTTTTTCTGGTTTCAGGCAAATTACACGGTGGTGACGGCAGACGCATAATGTTGATTGATTCATTTAATAACTTATTATTTCTAACGGCTTATCAAACTTTTGTGGGTTATTTAAAGCCAGAAAATATTTTTAAATTGTAAGAGTTTTTTTTCGGGTGGTTGGGGAGATAATAATGGTTTCGTGATATGCCTTTACTAATTAACCCATAGTTGGAGGGTGGATCGGTGATTTTATACTTTTCCAAAGGGCATGAGGGTATGAATGTATATAACAAACACAGCGGGCATTAGAACTCGGCACTCTGATTAACAATTCCGAGCTATTATCCATTACACCACCTGCACATCCCAGCTTATATCTCCTGATATTCCCAAGCGGTCCCCCATCAAGGCTCGACGTTGCTTAACTTCGGTGATCGTACGGGAACCGGTGTGTTTAAAGTGATGTGGCCGTAGGCGGAAACAAAATTAAAACTGCAGGAACACCCTGACAACGAAAGTAAGAAGAAAGGACTAACTATCAATTGTAAGATGACAAAATTAAGCAAGTGCTGAAATTGAAATATCTGGAGAATGTTTTCACAGATGATGGAAAATGTGACACCGAAATCCGAAGGGTTATTGTAATAGCAGAAAGATGCCTTTCAAAAGCTAAACAAAGTATTAAGAAACAGAAAAATTTCGTTAGAATGCAGAAATGCTATGTAATATCAGTTTCTTCTTTATAGCAGTAAATACTGGATAATGCCATCGAAGATGGAAACGAGAACGGATGCAACAGAAATGGGGTTCTACAGAAGGATGATGAGAATACTACGGACTGAACAGGAGAAAGTTTTAAGGAAAATAGCAAAACAAATCTAACACTTGTACTTAGAGTGACGAGAAAAGACGGCTAGGAGAATTTGACTCTCACAGAACATACGGAAGGCAAGAGGGACGGGAGATATCAGCGAAGAAACGAACTTGTCTAAATAGATGGCTGAATAAGGAGGAGGAGGGATAGTAAGGGGGCAAACATTGCTTAGAGGCACAAAGGATAGGACGTTGTGGAGAGCCATGATCTAACTATTTAACAAGTTTGTTTAAATAAATGGCAGAATGAGAACAAGGAGGGATAGTAAAGGAACAGGCATTGTTTAGAGCTACAAAGGATAGGACGTTGTGGAGAGCCACGATCAACCTATTTATCGAGCTTGTTAAAATAGATGGCAAAATAAGTTCAAGGAGGTATAGTAAGGTAACAAACGTTGGTTAAACCTACAAAGGATGGGAAGTTGTGGAGATCCATGATCAACCTATTTAACCTGCTTTTTTAAATAGATGGCAGAATAAGGACAAGTAGGGATAGCAAGGGAACATTGCTTAGTGCTACAAAGATAGAAAGTTGTGGAGAGCCATGATTTACCTATTTAACGAGCTTGTTTAAATAGATGGCAGAATAAGAACAAGGACGGAGAGAAAGGAACAAACATTGCTTAGAGCTACAAAGGATAGGACGTTGTGGAGAGCCATGATCTACTTATTTAACGAGCTTTAAATAGTACAGGGAGGAATAGTAAGGTAACAAACATTGCTTAAAGCTACAAAGAATAGGAAGTTGTGGAGAGCCATGATCTGCCTATGTAACGAGCTTGTTTATACAGATGACAGAATAAGGACAAGTAGAGATAGTAAGGGACAAACACTGCTTAGAGCTACAAAGGATAGGAAGTTGTGGAGAGCCATCCACTTTAACGAGTATGTGTAAATAGATATCACTTTAACGAGTATGTGTAAATAAGAGAACATTGCTTAGAGCTACAAAAAAGTTGGGGAGAGCCACGATCTACCTATTTAACGAGCTTGTGTAAATAGATGTCAAAATAAGGGCAAGGAAGTATAGTAACAGGACAAACATTGCTTAGAGCCACAAACGATAGAAAGTTGTGGAGAGCCATTATCGGTTATGCCCGGAAGAGTCACAGGTGAAGAAGATTTACGAATTTTGAATTCTTGCCCGGCGAAAGTGTGTAGTTCAGCTAGTGTAATATTGCAGCGTAGTTGAGGTGTAAAAGCGGCGACGTAGTAACACTCCTCTCATGGAACTGATATTTCAAGTAAATTGTTGCAGCTGTTATTGTAAGTTGCACGTATAATGCACACTTTCTGCAATGTCGCACTTTTTTTTTAATTTGCAGCCGCACTAGAAGACGCTAATATCCACACAACGACAATCTCGTTCTCGCATGTAACAGAATAAAAAAGAAGTTACCTCCCATGATTAATTTGATGTCGCGCACAAAGGAAAGATGTTTCGCAAATGGAGCGCCCGCAGCGTCGTTAAACGATTGCGTCGTCGTATGCTACATATTACTCTCCGTATACACTGATGTGCCAAAAGTTAGGAGTTTGCCGTACATGTAGAAGTAATGGTAACTCGCAGCACGATATCTTGTCGTCATGGAAAACTTCGTCTTCCGTGTGCTGTGTCACTTAATACATGAGCGTCCATGTTTTTTCACAACCTTTTCCACATCACTGTAGATTTAATTTTGAACTCTCGTTTTATTTGGAGGTAGAATAAAAGGAAAAAGAAAGGCCGAAGGACGGATGATGTTTCTTCTTTAATTATAATGGTAAAAAAAAAAATATATATATAAGGAAACATTTATCATTCATTGACTGTACAACCAGTCACGTCTTCTTTCATTCACGTGATATAGAGCTGGGGTCAAAGTTTAGTATCTCGTCTCTAACGATAATGGTAATATTAGCTGTTTCCTTATAAGGGAATATTCGGTATTCACTGGCCGAGCTGTCAGTTTGACTGTCGGTTGAAATTTATAAAATGTTTCTGTTATAAGAATTTCTCAAGAGAAATGGGTTTTTCAAGTCCACTAACTGTTATCGCTCTTTCCAGTACGGATAGTCTTTCGTTTTTAGCCGTAAAGTAGACTTATAAATATCCAAGATAAATTCTGGTTAGAAAAATGGTCGAGCACGATACATTGAACCAACTTTCCTAGAAGGAGACCGAGTAATTGACTTAACATAACCTGTTGTAGCATACCTAGGAACCATAATGGATATGTTCTCATTCACAGTAAATACTGTATGTTGGTCTGAGATTCGTTTCCAGCTGTGCTGGTTAAACTCTCTGCCTCCGGTCAGAGAGGATATCCAGACGAGGCTATGTCGAAAGGTAGAGTCTCGTCTCGGGAAAAAAAACTACCCGACCACGTTTTATACGGGGTCTAAAGGAATTTTTGTTCGAGCCCACGGTTTCGAAAACCCCACGTTAAATTCTGCCTTGTGCCACATCTGACTACGTTGGGTGGTTGGTAAATATCTTGCAGTTGGAGATTAATCTCCAGCTGTGCTGGTCAAACTATTTGCCTCAGGGCAAAGAAGATCCCCAGACGACGGGCAAAGTCTCGTCTCGGGAAACAGCAACGCGTCCCCGTTTTATACAGGGTCTACGGGGAATTTTTGGCCGAGCCTTCGGGCTCGGATGCCCCACATTAAATTCGGCCTTGTGTCACATCTGACCGCGTGGGGCGGTTGGTAGTTATCCCACAGTTGGAGATTCTTTGCGGAACTCACTTGACTCACTTCTAGCTGTTGACTACTACTTCTACGCGCCGCTGGCGAATCTTATATGTGTTGTTCTTGTCCTAAGTATTATGATTCATTACCAACGTTCGTGTGATTATTCTATTCAGTAACCTTTCCTAGGTTACAACATAACCATTCTAATCTATATCAATGAAGGTTAGCATCTACCATGCTGATAATAATTTCATGGAAATATTGGCCGTTTCCCTAGAAGGAAACATTTGGATATTCATTGACCAAGCAGCATTTGAACAATTTTTCAAAAAATAAGTTTCTCAAGTCCAGTAGTTGTTATCGTTCTTTCCAGTCTTAATGGGAGTTTCCTTCCTAAACTTTTGTTTGAAGTAGAGTGGAAAGTCAACATAATCATGTCATTATTTTTTTTCAACTTGTTATCCTTTTTAGCGGTTGCTGCTGTTGAAAGGGGTTTCTCTTGATACTGTTCTCTCTTTGTGATTCTGTAGCGCCAGTCCAAGCCGTTAAACCACTGCTTGAAGACTCGTTTGATGACGGACACGCGACCGTCGATTCTCTCGTAGGAAGTATTAGCCATTGATTTTAGTCTAGGAAGCCCACCACCCCTCGCCCTGGATATGACGATAAACTACGCCTCTTAAAACAATTTTTTAGAAAAATAGGTTTCTCAAGTTCAATAAATGCTATCCACCTTTCCAGAACTGATAGGAGTTTCCTTCCTAACCTTTCGTTTGAAGTAGTGTGGAATGTCAACATCTTGATTATGTCAGTATTTTCTCTTTGTGTTACATGTATTATCCCTTTTAGTTGTTGCTGCTGTTGATGTTCCTCAAGTGATATGGTTAATTAGTACAGTTCTTTGTGATTATGTAGCGCCAATCAACAATGTCTAAAGAAGGATAATATTCGCTAAGACTAACAGACTTCATTCTCTCAAAGACATTTTTAACCAGTGATCTTAAAAAGCATTTGGATAGTTATATGCACGTCTTATCGTTGCTTGGAAATCATCCATGCAAACAGAAACAGACTATCATCACTGTCTTGTCTGTGTATTGCTTAATATATATATATATATATATATATATATATATATATATATATATAAATACATACAGAGAGACTATCTATCTATCTATCAATCTATCTATCTATATATATATATACAGAGAGAATATCTATCTATCTATTTTACTCTCTCTCTCTCTCTCTCTCTCTCTCTATATATATATATATATATATATATATATATATATATATATATATATATATATATATATTCATACATGTTTCCTCAAATAATATAGACAAGTGTTGTCTATTTTATGTAAATTCTTTTCATAATGTCTGATAAGCTTAATAACATTATCATGAAACGAAGAAAGAAAATCACAATATTGATACATCTTTTTTAATCCAATCTAAGCTTTCGGCTTACATAAGCCATTATCAAAGATGACAATTACATTACAATATATTAAGCAATACACGGACAAGAAAATGATGATAGTTTGTTTCTGTTTACATGGATGATTCAAGTATTTGGATGTGCGGGTGGTGTAATGCATAGCCGATCGGAATTAAAAACTGGAGAGCTGAGTTCAATTCCATTCTGCTTCATTATATACACTTACGTGCAAATACACTTGGGGAAAGGTATGGATCCACCTCTTCCCTCCCGCTAGCTATCGACTAAATAGTATAACTTGTATCAGTAACTGATCATCATCTACAAAAGATTGCTAAAATCCAAGCATATTTTCTGGCTTTAAATAACCAGATATACCGTAAAAAAAACAAAAACAAATCAATCAGTCTACCCCATTTTCACCCTGCTTTACTCGGCTGTGACCGCAACATGCAGCAAATAGTAATGGGCTGCATCTTGCTATTAGTACTCGGATAATGACGTGGCGAATTAGTGTTTTTTACGGTCTAAAATA
This sequence comes from Acanthosepion lycidas, assembly GCA_963932145.1. Lineage (NCBI taxonomy): Eukaryota > Metazoa > Mollusca > Cephalopoda > Sepiida > Sepiidae > Acanthosepion > Acanthosepion lycidas. The sequence continues at coordinate 36,106,501 of OZ010599.1, forward strand.
AAATATGCTTCAGCAAAAAATATCCGGCTTTCACCTCGATTTCATAAGCAGGGGTTTTATGGAATCCTTTTGCCTGTAGGAATCGCGATTCATTTGAAACATACGCAGAGAAATGCTTGTTGGATTGGAGAATCAATTTATCATCTCTCCTTACTGTTTCCAACAGGTACTTACTATCGATTGATTCAAGGAGATTTAGTTTTCAGGTATGCCAACCGCCAGGTAAAATATTGAACGATGTTTTGCATCAGTTCTAAAAATTAACAGAAGGATGACGCGAAACAACGAAAATGTATATTCATAGACTAAACTCATTGCATTAGATGGAAAAAAAAAGAAAGCGACCTCATTTAAGGAACGATTTCAGCGAATATGGGTCATGCGAAGTTCTCAAATGAACTATTTTCATTAATCTATTAATTTTCCAGATTATGATCTACATCTTTGTTGTTTTTAGCACATCATTTCAACTGATATATTCTTTGACCTTCCTGTTTTGTCTAAACTTTTCAAATGAACTATTTTCATAATTCCATCTATTTTTCGGACTAGGATCTACATCTTTGTTATTTTTAGCACATCATTTCAACTGATATATTCTTTGGCCTTCCTGTTTTGTCTAAACTTTTCAAATGGATTATTTTCATAATTCCATCTATTTTTCAGACTAGGATCTACATCTTTGTTATTTTTAGCACATCATTTCAACTGATATATTCTTTGGCCTTCCTGTATGATCTGAAGTTCTCAAATGAAGCATTTACAATATTCCATATATTTTTTAGAATGTCTACATTATTATATATTGATATAGATGTTTCAGTTTAGGTCTCAGAAAAGAAATGTTAAAACAAACATGATGAAAGCATTAGTTTAAAACTTTTGAAAGAAGTTTCAATCAGCCCAAAACAATATTGAAAAGAAACAAAGGAAGGTAACGGAGAAAAGGAAAATATTTTTCGAGAATATCGTCGAAACATAAGCTGATAATTTTCTATCTTTATATAAACTATTTAATCCCATCGACGAAGTAAACTCGTTTGAACGGAACCAGTGTGTGTTCTGATTGGTCTTCATACGCGAATCGTCATCGAACCCTTTTCAACCAATCAGATTTCACCTTGGCCTCCGGGTGTGAGAAAAGAATTGTTGTCTGCACGGAATATCCTGTTCGATGGCGCTAAAATCAGACAAAGCTATTAGTCGAAAAGTAACTTGCATTTTGCAGAAGAGAAAAGGAGAAATTAAGAAGACGTAAAAGGAAATCGAAAACGAGGCCAACTGGAAAAACAAATGAAGCACCGTCAATAAACCAAGGTAAGGAGGAAACTTTTTTCGTACTTTACATAAACAAAAGAAAAATATAACCGGTGCAATTGCATCTTCTTCTATGCTACGTATTCCATCAGAAAGTGGGTGGTTATAGCTCTCCACAACCTCCTATTACTTGGATCCCTTAGCAGCGTCTCTCCCTTTACCAAGACACCCTAGTTTGGCAATCTATTCACACAAGCAGGTCGAGTTCGCTGCTTTCTCCTATCTCTTTTGCCTTGAGTATATCCCGTTAGTGTCAAGATTTCGTCATGATTTGTTCAAGAGCTTAGAACTGTCTCTTCGGGATTCTGAGCATCTGTTTTTTTTTTGTTTTTTTAAGGGTTTTCTTTTGGTTCCTATTTTCTTTAAGGCTTCCTTATTGCTTACTAGCTCTGACCAAAGAACTCTCAGTATATTTCTGTGGCACTGTTACCTCCAGTTTCCTCATCCGTGGACAGATTGACCAGTATTGTCTTACTTACAAGGGGATTGTTATCACGTAGAAATTCAGCACCTTCTTCTTAGTTTCTGATGAAATTGCCCTATTTTTATGATTTTCTTATCCTTTTGTGATTGGCTTTCCTTAATCGCATGCAGGTAAGTATCTCGCTGTCGCTCTTTCAAACTTGTTTTTCTTCTTCTTCTTCTTCTTCTTCTTCTTCTTCTTCCACTCGTCCTCCTGATTCTTCTTCTTCTTCTTGTATCCCTTCTTCTTCTTCTTCTTCTTCTTCTTACTTGTCTTGTATGCCTTCTTCTTCTTCTTCTTCTTTTCTTACTCGTCTTGTATCCCTTCTTCTTCTTCTTCTTCGTCTTGTATCCCTTCTTCTTCTTCTTCTTCTTCTTCTTCTTCTTCTTCTTCTTCTTCTTCTTCTTCTTCTTCTTCTTCTTCTCCTCCTTCTTACTCATCTTGTATCCCTTCTTCTTCTTCGTCTTGTATCCCTTCTTCTTCTTCTTCTTCTTCTTCTTCTTCTTCTTCTTCTGTGTGTTGTGACTTTTCAGGACGTGGGTGTTCATGCTCCCCACAACTTCCTATCTCTTATAGTTCTTAACAGTTATTTTCTTTTTGCTATTTCTACTAATCCCTGTTCTGCTATCATTGACGGAGACGCTCCTGAGCGCACTCTGCCCAAAGACAGAGACGCAACTGATAAATGATAAATAAACGTGTTACAAACTACTTTAGAGTAATTTACGAGTATATATATATATATATATATATATATATATATATATATATATATATATATATATGCGCACGTGCGTGTGTGTTTGCGGGGAGATATATTTAGAAAGAGAGTTACAATCGGATGTATAAAAAAATTAACAAGAAAGGTTCTTATGAATTTTACTTTTATAATTCTCTAGTTTATACCCTCACACGAACACACACACACACACACACTAATATACACATATATAATAATATATATATATATATATATATATATATATATATATATATATATATATATATATATGTAAGCAAATATATGTATATATATTCGACAGTATGAAGAAAAATATACGGAAAAAACAAACAAAAATCCTAATATGAAATTATGCTGTTTTAATGTTAATATAATGTCAACGTCAGACGTTTCGGTCTAGTAGACCATCTTCAGGACATATTCATTAAACATAATTAACATTAGACTATATTCAATTCAACATGAAAAGACGATGGACATAAGAGGATTTATGAGGCAGGCATAATATCTATCTCCCGCACGATGAAATACTAAACCCGGCTTATTTAATATTTCCCCTTTTCTAGCAAGATTAATGCTCGACAAACGTACATATAAGTTTTAGATTAAAATAAAATTATTTTCATTTTCATTCAAAATACTATATTTTAGGAATACGTTTTCACAACATCGCCCACGTGACGCCGACGTGATCATATTGAAACGGAATGCTGATCTTGAAAAATTTCAGTTATCTGTTTTGATTAGGCTTACTCTTATATCCATCGTCTTTTCATGTTGAATTAAATACAGTCTAATGTTAATTATGTTTTATGAATATGTCCTGAAGATGGTCTACTAGACCGAAACGCCCGACGTTGACATTATATTAACATTAAAACAGCATAATTGCATATTAGGATTTTTATTTGTTTTTTCCGTATATTTTTCTTCATATATATATATATATATATATATATATATATATATATATATATATATATATTATGTATATAAAGTTTATTTTTACGAGTCACAGGTGCTTGATTTGCAGTTCCAGCGTTTTGGCATCTTTTAACGGTGAATTTCATAACAAGAGATCTCGATTGATTAATTTCACTGTTCAAAAAAATAAAAAATAAATAAATAAAATAATTTCTATAGCAGCGCAAACACGTGTATACACTATAACAACGTCCATGCAGCTTGTCTGAAGTTATTAAGCAAATCATATAAACTTCAATTATTCAAATTTGGTTTTAGAAAAAAAAAATTGTCAAATTTCAGACAATCAATTTAGATGTGAAAACAAAGCCCGAGTTAAAATTATACGTAGTATCAATATGCTTAATGGAGTTGTTGAAGTTATTTGATGTATTCTGAAAAACTGTCGTCCTAAGTCATCAGGCAAACCAAATAATCACATTTTACTTCAACACAAAGGTAATAAATTCTTCAAAAATTGATGAACATATATAATAGCACAAATAACAAACATATGATAAATCTCTGTATCCTTTATATTCTAATATAATGTCCTTTCTTCTCAATAACAGTCAGTAATTTTTAATTATTTTTTGATAATTTTTTACTCCAGCAGGTTTAATGACCAACATGGTAGTTTTAATTGTTTCCCATATATCTCTTTGCTGTTATATTGTTTGCAACCTTCATATAATTTCATGAAATTATTTTATGCACTTCAGACGTGCCTGTCTTCTTTTAGCCACAGGCAATGTCTGAATTGCATAAAAATAATTTCATCTTCACAATTGACCATAGATTTTAGACCAGATCAGAATTTGGGTACACTCTTCAGCCCTGAAAGGTTGAAATTCATTTTTACTTTAGCTGCATCGTTTTCGAAAAGACATTTTACGAATTTCAACTCAACTTTTTTAGTTATTTATTTGGTTTTCAGGTTTTTGTGATACCGTCGATTGATCGGCTAAACATCAAACAAAGTTAGAGAGAGGGAGAGAGTTGCACAGATTGAAATAGATAGATAGATCGATAGATCGATAAAAAGAGACTAAGATAGATAGAAAGATAGATAGATAGATCTTTGAATCCTTTACATTTTAATATAGTTATCCTTTTTCTCAATAGCAGTAATCTATTATCCATTGATTTTGTTAATTTTTTTTTTTACTTCATCGGGTTCAATTTCCGACATGGTAGTTTAAATTGCTTCTCATAGATCTAATTTGATGTTATACTGTTTGCCGCATTCACCAAATTTTCGACTGATTCAGATCCGGAATTGATGGTGGCCATTTCATTGTCCTCTCTCTTTTAAATCTTTTATGCTCAAAGAATTCACAGGTAAGCTTAGATATACAACGAGGATAATTGTCTTGCATACAGACGTCACCTTCAAACTGCGAGACAAGGACCTGTACCATGCAAATAAAGTCTTGTTCATAAAATCACAATAGTTCGCTCTGTTCAGTTTAAATCCTTCATAGACTTTGAATGGTCCAATAATGGCTTGGTCGACAATTCCATACCATATAACACTACCGTCACATTTGTGACTTCTTTTACTCACAGACATGTTTGAATTGGATAAAATCCATCCTTCGCCCTATCCATCAGGCCCATCAAATATCACTCGAGATTCGTCCGTGAAAATTACTTCAGAAAAGACAAATTTCAGGTAATTCTTGCCCCAATTTTGATGTTTTAAAATAGCTGCTTTAATGAGAGGTTACCTCAGAGTTTTTCTTTACAGATTCCAATTTTTGGCCTTCTTGACTCACTCAAATCTAGTCTTTTCAAAGATCTGAACAGAAAAAAAAAGAAGATTTTTATGATTAAATTTTGCTCTCGTCAACATATCCTCTTTTAGTCTTGATTACAGTAGCACAAATTTTTCTTTCATCGATTTTGAATGTTCCAATAATGCTTTGCTCGACAACTCCAACCAATATCATAACACCACCCAGTGTCTATTGCCTTCTTTTAACCACATGCACGTCTGAATTGCATAAAATCTGTCCTTTGGTAAATCTATCAGGACCATCAAATATCACTGGAGATTATTTTAGAAAACTCAGTTTTCATGTATTTCTTGGCCCAATTTTGACGGCTTTAAATACTTGCTTCATTGAGAGGAGGAGATCTTTTTTTTTTTTTGCAGATCCCAATTCACAAAATATTCTACACGTTTTGTCCTTCTTGATTCCCTCAATTCCAGCCTTTTCAAAGATCTGAGCACTGGTCAAAAGTGGCTGTTTCGCTATTGTTGAGATGTTGAGTGTTTCCGCGTGCGTGTATTAAAATGAGGACAAACACATACCTAGGGAAAATACTGGTATATT